>CAUYUJ010005125.1:231511-258133 GCA_963575745.1 Prorocentrum cordatum | reverse complement strand
GCGGTGGGTACCCACTGTGTTGAGCCCCCCAGCAGGCCTCGAAAGTGGCGACAGTTTCACAGATCGCAGCCCCCCAGGGATGGCGAGGTCCAATTTGAATCCGCCGTGTGTACCCACTGTGCGGGGCCCCCCAGCAGGCCTCGAAAGTGGCGACAGTTTCACAGATCGCAGCCCCCCAGGGATGGCGAGGTACAATTTCAATCCGCCGTGTGTACCCACTGTGCTGGGCCCCCCAGCAGGCCTCGAAAGTGGCGACAATTTCATAGATCGCAGCCCCCCAAGGATGGCGAGGTCCAGTTTCAATCCGCCGTGTGTACCCACTGTGCTGGGCCCCCCAGCAGGCCTCGAAAGTGGCGACAGTTTCACAGATCGCAGCCCCCCAAGGATGGCGAGGTGCAATTTCAATCCGCCGTGTGTACCCACTGTGCTGGGCCCCAGCAGGCCTCGAAAGTGGCGACAGTGTCACAGATCGCAACCCCCCAGGGACGGCGAGGTGCCATTTGAGTCCGCCGTGTTTTTACCCACTGTGCTGGGCCCCCCAGCAGGCCTCGAAAGTGGCGACAGTTTCACAGATCGCAGCCCCCAGGGATGGCGAGGTCCAATTTGAGTCCGCCGTGTGTACCCACTGTGCTGGGCCCCCCAGCAGGCCTCGAAAGTGGCGACAGTTTCACAGATCGCAGCCCCCCAGGGATGGCGAGGTCTAATTTGAATCTGCCCGTGGCGTCACTGTGCTGGGCCCCCCAGCAGGCCTCGAAAGTGACGACAGATTCACAGATCGCAGCTCCCCCAGGGATGGCGAGGTCGAATTTGAATATGCCCGTGGCGTCACTGTGCTGGGCCCCCCAGCAGGCCTCGAAAGTGGCGACAGTTTCACAGATCGCAGCCCCCCAGCTGGCACGCAGCGACGAGCGAGGCGAAAGGCAAGGGGGAAGAGAGGGGCGGGAAGGAAGGAAGGAAGAAAGGAGACGCGCGAGCAGTGCTCTATTTAAAACGAGAACCCAACGCAGGAGGGTTGGGAATAAACAAATCATGCTGCCGGTCTGTGCCCCCATTCTTTCCGTACCAGTCTCGCTCGTGCCGGTGACCCCCCGCGAGGCGTCCCGTCGGATGAGGAGGGAGGGCGGCGGCCCCGGCGGGTTGCCGTTCCTGTCGTCGGCGACGCGAGGGGCCCCCCGCAGGGCAGCTACCGCTGTCTCCACTCGCCCTCATCCCCCTCCCCCTCCCCCCTCGACCCACCTCCTACAACTCCTCCTCCATCCCCTCCTCCCATATCTCATTTTCTCTT
This sequence comes from Prorocentrum cordatum, assembly GCA_963575745.1. Lineage (NCBI taxonomy): Eukaryota > Dinophyceae > Prorocentrales > Prorocentraceae > Prorocentrum > Prorocentrum cordatum. The sequence continues at coordinate 256,848 of CAUYUJ010005125.1, read as the reverse complement.
TTCATTCCTCACCTCCTCCCCCCTCATACTCCTCTCCCCCTCATCCTCTCCTCACCTCTTCCCTCCCATCCTCACCCCTCCTCCTCCCTCCCCCCAGTCCATCCTCCTCCTACCCTCATCCTCTCTCCTCTTTCCTCCCTCCTGTCATCCCATCCCTCCCTACCCTCCCCTCGTCTTTTCAGCTCCTACTGTACGGTTCGCCTCTCCTTCCGCCTCCCTCCTACTCCTCCTCCTACCCCTCCCTCTCTCCTTTCTTCCTCCCCCGTTCCCCACATCGTCCTACCAATCATGCATCCCCTTTGCTCTTCCTCCTTCCACCACCTCCTTCTTCCCTCCTCCTACCTCAACACCATACCTCCTCTTCTCTTGTCTCCACTCCTCCTTCTCCTCTCCTCTCCTGCTCCTCCTCCTCCCTCTTCCCCTCCCTCCTCCCCCTCCCTCCTGTCCCCCTTCTCCCTATCCCCCCCGCGAGGTGTCCCGTCGGACGAAGAGGCCGGCCGCCCGGGCGGGTTGCCGTTCCCGTTGTTCGGCGCGGGGCCCGCGCCGGAGGGCCGCGAGGCCTCTTGGGTGAGGGCTGGGGGAAGGGGTCGTCGCGAGCGGGTCTGGTTCCTCCTGGACATCGAGGTTCCAGGACCGAGGCTCGAGGAGGTATTCGGACGTTCGGGGTCGATGTTCGGAAGGCTCTGGGGTGCTCTTGGGGGCCCACTTTCCCGAGGAAGTAGCGCTTCCTCGAGAAAGTGAGAAGATGCCGAGGGGGGGGGAGGATGCGCCCACTCGCCTACGGCGCCAAGGGGAGGGGTGGGAGGAGGGGGGGGGGGAGGAGGAGGCGAGGGGGGGAGGAGTAGAAAAAGTTAATCCCCAGTGCAATGGTTCAATTTCGGGAAAATGGGCTCAATCCCCAGAAATTTGTTCCGCTTCATATATATATATATATATATATATATACAAGACTGCAGTGGCGCTTCGCGCCATGCACTTTGGTTCTTTGAAGTTTGGTATGCAGGCGGACTAGCGGGAAGGTCAAACCGACAATTTAGCGATAACTCCTTTTCCGGCATCGCCGCTATAATAATGTTATTCGTTATCCTTCCTGCTCCATGCTTCTTATTCCTAATTTTTCGCCATGCCGTGCGCATTCTCCCCATCCTCCTCAGCTCTTTTTGCGGAGGTTCATCCTTGGCGAGCCTCTGGGGGCCTCATGGGCGTGTTCTGGAGGCTTTCTTAAGGCCTTCTGGAGGCCTCCTGGGCGTGTTCTGGGGGTTATGGTGGTTTGTCGGGCCACCCTGCCTTCAACCGCAGTCTCCCTGAACGACCGGGTCACGATTTGGAATGCTTCCGAAGTTGTCTTGGGGCCGTTTTGGGCCGCCATGGGGCTCCCTGAGGGCCATCTTGGACCCCTGTTGTGCCGGTTTGGGGCTCTCTTGGACTGCCTGGAAGCCCTTTCGGATGGTTGTGGGGCGATTTGGGGGCCTCCCAGGCGGCTTCGGACGCCCAGAAGACCGCCGTCTTGGAGCGTCGGGAAGCCGAAAAAAGAGAACCCCAAAATAAGCCATAAACAAACAAAACCAAGGATTTTCGCCTCTTGGGGCCTTCTTGGGAGTGCTCTTGGAGGCCTCTTGGGACGTTTCGGGACGAGCTTTGGGGGTATGACGGCTTCTTGGGGGTCGTCGTCGACCGTATTGGGGCTCTCTGGGGTCGATTCGGGAGCGCGCCACGTCCTGCGAGGCCCTGGGGGCCGCTTCGAGGCCCATCCGGAGGGTCCCTAAGCCCCAGATCCCGGGAGTCCGGTTTGGGGGGGGGGGCGGATTTCCCCCCCGCCCGAGCATGTGAAAATATAGAGTCAAGTCAAGTCACCCCGCTCGCACGAGGGCGGGCCCATATAAGGCGCGAGGGAAAAATCAAATGCCAGTCACTATTCAGGCCTGGTGCGCAAAGGAAGCATCGCGCCTGCTCACGTCGACGTGCAGAAGTCCAGGAAATCTTCTGTCATTTCCACCCATGCTGAATCATATTGTGCAGCTTCTTGCCACGGTCCGATGTGGTTCGCCTGGCAGAACGAGGATAACTTCGCGTCCCATGACAGAAGAGGACGACCCTGTGAGCGTGATCCCGACGGCGTCCAATGCAAGGCTCTCTGCACCCACCGACCAGGAGGTAAACCCGCAACGTATGCTGCCAGATCCCACTACTTGTTCATGGACTCTCTCGACCACGTGCGAAGACCATGTTCCGCCAATGCTTGGCTGGGCTTTTCGTGCCATAAGTGCAGAGTCACATGCCACGGTTGGGACCAATCCACGCCTGCAGGCGGGCCAACGACCTGCCGCATCAGACGCCGGAATGCAACGTCTACCCCGCGCAGTGAATCGCTGTACGGCTTCCAGACACCAGCTCCGAAACACGCCACTGATGTCACGACGCGGCTGAAAAACTCAAGCCGGGCAGCGAGAGAAACATTCCGGTCGCATAGAATGTCCCTGTTTGCAAAGAAAGATTTGCTTGCGGATGTCAGATGATACTCCACGTCCAAATTGTGCGTTCCAGAACCACCCACGGACAACATGCATCCCAACCACTTGTGGGCGGTACTCCGGGGGAGGACTTGGATTGTTGCGCCGGCCCGCGTGGTAATTGCTTGTGGAGGTTGCGCCTCTGTTGTCATCACCACAGTCTTGGCCGCATTCAGAACCAACCCAACTTTGGCCAATTCGTCGACCAGTGCGTCCAGCTGCAATTTGGCTGCGCCCGCTCATTTGGCAAACAATAAGATGTCATCGGCAAAGCGTAAGTCTATGAGCGGCCTCAAACCGTCGCCCATATCGAATCCAAGATGCGAAATGCAAGCTCTCCACGCACGCATGGCCCACTCCAAGACAGCTGTGAAAAGAACCGGGCTGAGCATGCACCCTTGGCGAACGCCAGCATTGATCGGAAATGCCTGGCTTCTGCCCCAATCGCCCAAGACTTGCCCTCCCTGGTCACGGTACAGACGGTGCATTGTCCAAATCAGATAGTCGCTGACGCCGAGCTGCCGCAGAGCCTCCCACAACGCAGCCCAAGATACTCGGTCGAACGCTTTTGATAAGTCCAAACTCACGATCCAGAGCGGAACATTCGCCGCCAAAGTCTTCTCAATGACAAGAGATGCTGTCAGAAGATGCTCCTCCAGACGCCTATTAGATCAGAAGCCGTGCTGCTCCTCTGGTTGTTGCGACTCTAGCACGTGCTCGACGCGCCCCCGCAACATGTATGCAAACAACTTGTAGAGAAGACGGATGCTCGCTATAGGTCGAAAGTCTCCGACTGCATTGGCGTGCGTCTTCTTTGTCAACATGATGGAGAACGTCTTGCGCCATGATTCCGGAACGTCCCCGCCAGCAAGCACAGCATTGTACAGCGTAAGTAATATCTCCCTCAGTTCAACATTCGAGTGAAAATATAGAAAAAAATATAGATGAACAATCTTACTATCCTCCCCTTCCGCGTGAAAAATCATCTGGGGGGCCTGCCCGAACCCTTCTTGGGCGTCCTGGGGGTCCTCTTGGCCCTGTTGGAGGCCCTCTTGGCCCTGTTGGAGGCCCTCTTGGCCCTGTTGGAGGCCCTCTCGGCCCTGTTGGAAACCTCCTGGGCGTCCTGGAGGCCCTCCTGGGCGTCCTGGGGGCCCCCTTGGGCGTCCTAGAGGCCCCCTTGGGCGTTCTGGAGGCCCTCCTTGGGCGTCCTGGAGGCCCTCTTGGGCCTGTGTGAAGCTTTCTTGTGCGTCCTGGAGGCTCTTTTGCGCGTCCTGGAGGCTCTTTCGTGCGTCCTGGCTCTTTGTGCGTCCTGAAAGCTTTTTTGGGCATCCTGGAAGCCTTCTTGGGCCTGTTGGAAACTTTCTCGGGCGTCCTGGATGCCTCTTTGAACGTCCTGGAGGCCCTCTTGGGCGTCCTGGAGGCACCCCTGGCGGCTCCCCTTAGGGAAATGAAAATCAGCGCCTCGCTCGAGACATCCTCCAAATCTGCTACGAATACGAAGGATGTTGGGACAGAAAACAAGCAAACCGCTTGAGACATCCCCACAAAACTGCCCCGAACGGGACCGAGAGATAACCCCTTGCGGCTCCCCTCAGGGGGAGCTGAAACCAGCGCCCCGCCTGAGACATCCTCACAAGCTGCTCTGAGGCTCTGGTAGCCAGGGATGTTGGGACAGAAGACAAGCAAACCGCTTGAGGCATCCCCACAAAACGGCCGCGAACGGGGCGTGCGTGAGTCTCGCCATGAGTAAGTCTCAGTGGGAATAGGTCTGAGAGTCTGAGTATGAGTAGGTCTGGGTAAGAGTGATTTTGTGTGTGAGTAAATCTGGGTATGAGTAAGTATGAGTGTGAGTCAGTCTGTGTATGAGTAAATCTGGGTATGAGGAGGAGAGGGGAGGAGAAGGAGAAGTAGAAGAAGAAGGAGGAGTACGAGGCGTCCAAGTAAAAACAAACAAAAACATCTTAGGACATGGGGAATAACAATAACCCCATCTTAGGATATGGGGGACAACGAAAACCACAAATTGAAAACGAACCGCCCTCCACCCATGGAGCTCTTGCAAACTCTGCAAACACACACGCGTGCGGCCTTAATGCGATAAACACAGTTTGAACAACTTCCCACCCTCCATCCGTGAAGCTCTCTTGACCATTTACAACGATCTTCAAGCGAAAACCAATGTTTGAAAAGAAGCCACCCTCCGTCCGAAATTGAAGCTATTCCAAGCATTTGACACGAAAGCGCGCGGCGCTGGGCCGTGACCACACACTTGGAAGACCACCCGCCCTCCATCCGCGAAGCTCTTGCAAACTTTGAAACGGATGAGCGCGGAGTCGAGAACCACATTTTGAAACAGGCCTGCCATCCATCCGCGAAACTGTTGCAACTCTTGAGTTTCAGGATCCCTCATTGGAAAAAGAAGTCTCAGGCGACACGCCCGGCCCATCTTACCAAAAAGGCTCGGGGTGAGACAGGGAGGAATCATTGAAAGGAAACGGGATGGAGGGGGGAGGAGTCTTGACTCCGCGGGAATGTGCGGGAATGCGTACGTAAGAGGCGGCACTGACCGCGGGGCCGCTTGCCCGGTACTGTCGGTGAGCCCAGCCCCCTCGTTCTCCTTCTCCTCCTCCTCCTCCTCCTCCTCCTCTTCCTTCTCGTTCTCGTTCTCGTCCTCGTCCTCATCGTCCTCCTCCTCCTCCTCCTGCTCCTGCTCCTGCTCCTCCTCCTCCTTCTCCTCCTCCTGGGCTTGTCCAGCAGCGCTGCCCAGCGGAAGGACGCAGGGATCGCCTTTGCACTGCTGCTGCTTGATGGCCCGCCTCTGTCCTCTCCTTGTCCAGCGCTAGGTGAAGGACGAAGAGGAGGAGGAGGAGGAGGAGGAGGACGATGAGGAGGAGGAGGAGGAGGACGAGAAGGATGGGGGAGGGGGGGAGGGGGAGAGGGGGGGGGGGGGGGGGGGAAATATGGACAGCTGGGGAAGGCAGAGGAGGAGGGGGGGATCTCTTGAACCTCTGAAGCTAAACGGCGGGGAGGGGGAAGAAGGACATTTTGCGAGCCCGCAGTCCGAGACGGGGGGGGCGGCAAGGAGGAAGGCAGGAGGTGCCCCAGCCATCCGCCCCCGCCTCCCCTTCTCCACCTCCTTCTCCACCTCCTCCTCGGTCCATCCTTCATTCCTTCCCTCCATCCCTCCACCCTAATAAACTGCAATCCTGTTCCCGCTCCCACTCCCCCTCCTTCGCACTCGTCGTGGGGGGGGTGGGCACGGGAGGTGGGGGAGGGCGAAGCATGAAGCCCTGGGGAGCAAGAGCAGGGGGCAGGAGGAGGGTTAGGACGAGGGGGCGAGGAGGAGGGTGAGGACGAGAGGCGGGGAGGAGGAGGAGGAGAAGGAAGAGAAGTGGAGAAGGATGAGGAGGAGGAGGAGAAGGAGGAGGAGGAGAAGAAAGAGAAGGAGGATATGAGTAGGAGGATGAGGGAGTCAGAGGTGATGTGAGTAGGACTGTTTTAGGCGAAGGTGAGGAGGAGGCGGCTGTGATTGTCTGTGGAGGAGTGAGTAGCATCAGTGGGAGGATGAGTAGCAGGAGGAGGATGAGGATGAGCAGGAAGGAGGTAGTAGTACGAGGAGGTATATTAGGTAATCGCGTCAGGTTTTTTCAACAAATTTTACGGATACCGCTGCTGGCCGACCTCTCGTGGGGTGAATTCTGTCCAAAACTTTGGGGGCATCCTGCCGCGGCGCCGCGGGCACTCCGGGATCAGCAGCGGCAGGGGTACCTTCTCCTCCCCTGACCTGCGCGTCCCTGGTGCCTGGCGGTGCGCCCCACCACCAGACCCGTCCGCCTCCCTCGCGGCCGTGGCGCCCGCGGCCCCGACAGAGCCGCACGAGCAGCCCATGGAGCGGCAGGCCGCGCGAACCCGCCCTCGGCGCCGCAGACTCCTGCTGCAGCACGAGGGCGCCGGCGCCGCCCCTCTCGCGCGGCAGGCTGCTGCTGCGGCGATGGGAGCGAGGTCCGCAGGCGGCGACCGCACAGCACCACAGTCCCTGGCCACGGATGCGGGCAATACTCATAACCATATCCATTGCGTCCTGGACGTTCGTGGAAGAGGTGCCGCAAGGCCGAGGCGCGCTGGATAGGGATAGGAATCGGGCCTCTAGGGGCCAGATCCTTATCCGTATCCAGTGCGCCTCGGGTTTCTGGGGAAGGGAGCCCGCATTTGCAAGGTGCAAAGGACATGGACACAAGTCTTGCCCGCATCAGACTCACTCGCGCCGTACAAAAAAAAACGGCGGGAAGGTTATTAGGGTGATGTAAGGAGCCGAACTGTATTCACCGACGCTTTTTCCGGCCCCGCACTGAAACTCGCACAAAAAAGCGGATCCGGATGTATACGGGATCCAGGTGTATACATTTTCCGTTGTTTCCCCGGGAGAACGGGGACAAACATATACACCACACCACCCCGACGTCGTCCTTGACCCTTTAAAGAATCCTGGAATTGAGAACAGCCCGCCGCTCATGATGATGATGATGCTGCTACTGCTGCTGGTACTGCTGCTGCTGCTGCTGCTGCTGATGATGATGATGATGATGATGATGATGATGATGATGATGATGATGATGATGATGATGATGATGATGATGATGATGCGTTTGGCCTTTCTGGGGGCCCTCGCCGGGCCCCGCGGGGCCGTCACGAAGCGACGCGGGATGAAGACCTGGCCCCAGGGCCTGCCTCTGGGGAGGCCACGTCGCGAACAAATTACGACGTCGGGGGTCCAGAGCCAGAGCCATCCTGGGCTCCAGGAGAGCGTGTCTTTACCACGACTCGCGATATAATGGCCGTGACCGGGGATGCCCCCCCACCACCACCACGTGGTAACGTCACGGTTCGCGCCAGCGCTGGTGCTCTTTGAGACTTGCTGGGGGCGATCCATTTCCCACACGGCGCAGAAGCGAATCGTGACGTTACTACGCCCCTTCGCCCCATCCCTCCCCCCGTCCCCCGCTATTCTTTCCAGACGTGGGCCTCTTCCTCCAGTTGATGGTGTCTTGAAGGTGAACTGCTGGGCGTAGTGTTGCTTCGGTTTCCGGCATTTTCCGCCTCCTCCTCCTCCTCCTCCTCCTCCACTGCTGCTTTCTCCCTCCCTCTCGCTGTCAGTCTTTTGCTTCGGTTTAGAGGCTTACGTTCTCTGCCGCCGACTCTGCTGGTCTGTGCCTGGCGGGCCTGGTGCCCCACGGCAAGCTCGGGGCCAGGGCTGGGTACCCCACCTCGCACTGAGGGGCTGGCGTGGAGGATAAGAGTTACGTTGCTCCTGGCTCACGGGGTGTGAGCCATTCCCCCATCACGGCACGAGGACCGCCTCAATGCCCGATCCGACCGACCTTCCCCCCTGGCAACCGCCGCTGTCGCCAAGGGGGCCAAAACGGGCCCGGGATGCCGCACTCCAGGTCCGCCCGACTCCGCGCGCCGCGCCGCGCGTATGCTGCGCGACGCGCGGCGGTACGGCCTCCGGCCCAGGCCGCGGCGCGCGAAGCGCGGCTGTCTTCGCGCCCCTTCCGGTTGGCATGGGCGTACGGTAGGAGCTCAACCACAAGAAATCTTCCACAAGAAACCCAACTCTGAGACCCCAGGACGTCCACTGTTCTTCGACATGGGAAAATAAAACTTCCCATACCAAACCCATCGAAACCCACAAACCCAGGGCACCCTGGAGGCCAGCAGGGCGTTTCCTGGCATGCGCAGGGTGCAAAAACAACATGAACGACACGCCGCCGTGGGCAACGTCGCCGTGAAGAGACACCAGGCCTCCGAACAGAAGCGGAGGAGGGGCTTCCAACGGCAGCGCGCCATTGATGCTCTGCTTCCCTTGGGGGACAGGCAGTGACAGAAACATATCAACTCGGAGGCTCGCGCGGATTTCTCGGATCGGCGCTGGACCCCCCCCTGCGCGCGGAGCGCGCCAGGGGCGGCGCCAGAGGTGCCGCGGGAGGGACCCAGTGCCGATCCCAAGAATTCGCGCGGACCTCGAGAACGTTTCGGTGTTTCGACCGTGGGCAGAAGGGGGGGGAAGGGGGGGTCTGGCCCCGGACCTCTCAATGCGACTGTTTGCAGCAGTGCGTCATATGGGGGAGACTCCACCTGCTTGGGAAAGGCGCGGAAAACATACAAGATCTACTCACTTCCGGGGGAGGGGGGGCGCGAGGGCCCGCGCCGATCGGCAAAACAAGGAATAAGAAAACGAGTGGCCAGGGACGGCCAGCGTTGCACACAGCTGCCCCCTGCGGAGGAGGCGGAAGGCGCCCTCGGCCTCCACCCCCCGAGAGCGTCCGCGCGCGGGGGGGAGGCCGAGGTGCGGGGCCCAGGCCTCTTCCGGCTGCGATCGCCAAGATGCTCGACGGGGCTCCAGCACGAAAGGACCTCCTCCTCCTCCTCCTCCTCCTCCTCCTCCTCCTCCTCCTCTCCTCCTCCTCCCCCTCCTCCTCCTCCTCCCCTCCTCCTCCTCCTCCTCTCCTCCTTCCTCCTCGACCTCCTCCTCTTCTCCTTCCTCCTCCTCCTGGCCTCCTCCTCCCTCGACCTCCTCCTCTTCCTCCTCCTCCTCCTCCTCCTCAACCTCCTCCTCTTCCTCCTCCTCCTCCTCCTCCTCCACTTCCTTCCTTACCCTCGCGCCGAAAGGGACTCTCCCGCAGCGTCGCGGGGCTTTTCGCCGAACTGGTCCCGAGGGTGGCGCTCCTCCTGCCGCTCCACCGCCGCCTCCTCCCCCACCCTTACGTGGGGCCTGGGAACGGCGTGTCGTTGGGGCGGGCCGGGCGTTTCGCGTGAGACCTTCGCACGCGTGATGGCGTCGAAGCTTTCTCAGCTTCAGCAGCTACACGGAGGGGGCTCTCGCTACCGCCTGGACTCATCTTAACCACTTCAATGGCTGCACAGGTGGAGGGCGGCTCCGCTTCGAGACGGGGATCGCGTGGAAACCCCTTTCTCCGGTTTTGTGCCCCGAAGTCTAAGCTTGTGCAGCAGATGCGCGGGTGGAGGGAGAATCGTCTCCTGCAAGCTGGGGACGCTTGAGACTTCCTCTAACACGGTCGAGGAACTTCAAGCTGTGCGACGCGCACACTGATGGAGGCACATCCTTTTCAAAACGGAGCTCTCGCTGGATGGGTTTGTCCGAATGCAAGGCCCGTGCGGCGTTCGTCTGTCAAGAGGTGCCAAGATGTGCCGTTTACCGGAGTGGAGCGAACAACTTGTAGGGACCTCTGAGGAGGGAACTTTGGACGGGACGGTGTACCGCACCATCGTTAGTGGATCGTGGGTTTACCCTGTCCCCACTCATCCTCCTCATCCTCCTCATCCTCTCCCCATTCCTCCTCGTCCTCCTCCTCGTCCTCGTCCTCCTTCCTCCGTGTCCCCCAGCTTCCTCACCTATCCCCCTCGTCCCTCCCCCTATTGTGCTCCCTCCCCCCTCCCTCCTCGGCTCTCTTCGTCCCTCCTCCGGCTCATCGTCCCTCCGCGCTCGATGCCGGAGGAGGCCCGAGGGCGCCAATAGGAGGAGCCCGCTGAGGGGCTGGCACCCCGAGCCTCAATGGCTGCTGTGGAGGCGGGCGGAGCAGGCGTGCAGTCGCCGCCGCAGGGCCGGTCCGTCCTCCTCTCAGGTGGCCCAGGGGCACACGAATCAATAGGCACAGGTGCCGAGATTGTCGTCTCCCACCCCACTGCCCATATTTCCCCACACTCTCCGGGGAATCGACGGCGATTCGTGTCTGTGGGTGTTCCTCTCCCTCCTGACCTCCTCATCCTCCTGCTCCCCCTGGCGAGGACGAGAACAAACTAACATCACACCCGAGGGGGCGCGCTGGCGCCCTCAGCGGACCCAAAGGTCTCCGACGAGGCGGTGCTGGGGGGCAGACTGGCGGAAGACCTGGTGCAGCTGCTGTACGAGGCGGGGCACGCCTGCTGGTGAGCTGCTTCATGCTCCTGCTCCCCGTCCTCCTCGTCCTCCTCCGCTTCCCCTCACTGGCTTCTCACTTCTTCCGCATCCAGCCAGCGTCCGAATCGCTGGGAGATCCTGAGCGTGCTTCGCCTTCAGCTCGGCCTCCTTGAACTTCCTCTGGCAGTGAGCATGAGCAGAGCAGGCGGGCAAGAGAAGGCGAGGGACACGATTCATCAGCCCCCTTTGCAGGAGAAGGGGGTAGGGAGTGAGAGAGAGAGAGAGAGGAAGGAGGAAGAGAGGGCGAGGCAGTAGAGGAGAAGACGGAGCAATGCGGGTGAGGGAAGGGAGGGAGAACAGAGGAGGGGGGGAAAGGTGGAGAGCGGTGCTAAAATCAGCCCTCGAGGGTGGTACCACGGTTGGGCCTGGAGCCCTTTTGTGCCAAAATGGCCCTCGCTACCGCAAAGGAGCTTCTAAGAGTGCCCAAAAGGGCCCCAAGAAGGCCCAGGGGGTCCCCAAGACGCCCAAAAGAGGCCCATAGAACTCCCAAAGCTGCCATCAAAAGTTTCTCGACAAGTATCCAAGACACCTGTGCGCGGCAGAAGCAGTCCGCACGCGCGCTCGGGCAAGCTGGGTGACGGCATCGCGAACTGAAAGGGTGCAAAAAGGGAAGAGGGGGGAGGGGGGGGGGGAGGGGGGGGCGATCGCACTCATTGTTGAGTGGTCTGCAGCTGTGCGATGTGGACCGCTGGTGGGGCTTCATGTGGCCATCATCCTGGCGAGCGTGGGGTCAGGGCGCCGACCTCCACGCGCGCTCTCGGATCATGAAGGCAGAGCCGCAGAAGCCGCATGATACGATTCCGGCTGGCGAGCAAGGCCAAGTGAAGGAATGGCAGGAGCGGGTTCAGGAGCGGGGGGAGCAAGATCCGAATCGGCAGCTGGAGCAAAAGCGAAAAGGCGAGATGCAAATAGAAATTGAAGGAGGAAAGTGGAGGACGAGAAGCATCAGCAGCAACAACACTCATCACCACAAGACAGATGCGGAGGGGGCTGGTGCACAATGAGAAACGGACCTTTGTTGCTTGGGGCCCCTTTTTGAACTGAGAAAATACCATAACCGGGCACGCCCGAATAAAACCTGGAACACATCCTGAATCCCTTTTCTTCGTCAATAACTCCACCGTGTCGCATCCCCAGGCGTGTCGGTAGGGCGGGCTGGGCGTTTCGCATGAGACCGCCACGATTTTGATGACCCCGAAACTTGAAAGTTGCAACAGCTTCACGGGTGGAGTGGGGATCGTTTTCAAAATATGGTTCTCGTCTCAACGCCATCCGCAGGTCTTTTAAAAACTTGAGAAAACATGTTCACTGATGGAGGGGGGGTGTTTTCAACATGTGGCTCTAGCACCAGCGCCGCCCGCAATTGTCTTACAATTTGTCGCACAATTCGCGGATGGAGGGCGGCTCCTTCTTAACGCGATGCTTTCGCCTGAGGGCCACGAGCATTCGCCTCAAAATCCTGCAACAGCTTAAAGGACTGAGCACTGATACTGTTCACAACGGAGCTCTCTCCTCAGCGCCACGCGCACCCGTTTGTAACAGAACGTCTAGCAGGATGGCGGACTGCTCTTTCCCACTGTGGTATTCTCGCGCGGGGGTTCGCTGAGTTTACAGATCCGGAACTTCAACGCACGCAGCGCTGAAGGGATCTGTGGCAGCCCTTTCCAACATGGAGCTATATGGAGCTGTCCCTTGATATGTTTCGAAGCACATGGCCATAAGCGTACACTTGTGCGACACCTACACGGGTGGAGGGCTGATCCTTCCTTCGACAGAAGGCTCTCGTTGGACACCTCGCTGAACTGTACGAACATTGCCTGTCGCGTTTCTGGTCACGCGCCAATAAGTTGCAAGACCATGTCGTTTCGAAGCGGGGCCAACGCCAACATGACAGACCAAACGGCGTTGGTCGTTTCAGGGGGGGGGGGGCGCTTCTTGTAATGAGGGAAGACGACTTGCGAGGGCGTCTCAGGACTTGCCACGGAAGCGTGCACTGATGCATCGTTTACACAATTTCCGGTTGCCTCTCCTCCTCCTCCCCCTCCTCCTCCTCCCTCTCTTCCTCCTACTACTCCTCCTCCTCCTGACTCCCCCTCCTCCTCCTCCTCCTCCTCCTCCTCCTCCTCCTCCTCCTCCTCCTCCTTCTCCTCCTGTACTCTCCTCCTCATGTTTCTCGTCCTCATCCTCTTCCTCCCCCCTCCACATCCTCCTCTCCCTATCCTTCCCCCTCCTCCTCCTCATCCTTGCTCCTCCTCCTCCTCCTCCTCTTCCTCCTCCTCCTCCTGCCTGTGCAGGGTCGTTCCTGTGGGCCTCGTCCAGGTCCTGCTGGGCCGCCTCCATCGCTTTGCGCTTCCTCTCCGCCGCGGCCTTGGCCTCCTGCACCTTGGGCGACCGACGCCCCTGTCCGAGGCGCTAAGACGTGGGGGAAAGGAGGGAGGCGACGAGGAGGAGGTCGGCATGCACCAAGGGAGAAGGTGATGGGCGAAAGAGAGAGAGAGAGAGATAGAGAGAGAGAGAGAGAGAAAAAAAAAGAGTGTGAGAGAGAGAGAGATGGAGAGAAGACGGACGAGGACGGCGAGGAGGGGAATCACGAGGAGGACGGGAAGGAGAAGGACCAGGATGAGGACCAGGACGACCAGGAGGAGGAGGAGGAGGAGGAGGAGCAAAAGGAGGAGGGGGTGAGGGTGAGGGCCACCGAGAGCGCGTCCGATCCGAACACGCCTCAGGAACAGATGGGACCCTGAGGGCCGCAACGCGGCGGAAATATTATGAACTGAGAGGGCAGGCGGGGGCCAGGGAAAACCGACGCCACAAAACCGCTCCCAGGAGGGCGAGACGAGTTACGTATGCGCCGTGCCCTCGGGGCGCTTGGGGCGCCCTGGTCGGCCGTGGAAGATCCTGTCGATCAACCCCAGCTGATTGGCCCTCGTGCTCGGATTCTCTGAGAGCGCAGCACAGGGACGACGGAGCTTCCGAACGCTCCGTGGCGTCTCGAGGGTCGTCGTGCCAGCACACTTACGGCAACAGTAGACCGAATTCACACAGAAAACGTCATGGCCCAGTGCCGCAAATTCGGCAATGAGCTCGTTCGACCCCGAACTGTTTGAAACCTCGCCTACGGCAGGCTGCTGGGGAGGGTCCGTGGGCCCAGGAAGGGGACCCTCCGAGGCCTCTGAAGGCCCTTCCCCAAGAAACTCCGCGACAATCACCTGTGACGGGGCGATGCGGGGGTCCGACACTTTGACCCAGACCTCCTCCGAATTCTTAAACCATTCCGCACAGGCTAACCTCTGGAGGCTAGAGGGCTCACATCTCCTTCCCGACCCCGTCCTAAGCCACGCTAGGGTCGAGTCCGATCGAGCCGATCTCCCACATCTCCTGCGCCTGTGCTCATTGAGTCTCTTGCACCACCAAAGCTCAGGATCTGAACCCCGTCCGAACACGACTGGCTGCCCCAGGATCTCACGGGCCTCAGGATCCTGAACGGGTGGCGGGGGACCTCGGCCCCAACTCTCCGAGACGATAGCACGTAAGCACGCCCACGACACAAACTGCAACGTGGCCTTATGGACCTTCAGGGCCTCCGAGAGCGACTGGGAAACCGCGTTGGCGATCATGTGGTGCGCCGCACCCGCCTTGGCGAAATAATCAGCCCAGGCATTGCCGAGCCAGTTCTCCACCTCTTCAGGATTCTCCAGCGTACTGTCGAGGTCACGGTGTGCAGGAGCCCACTCAAAACGAACAGGGTACTCAAGTACCCGACGCTGCGCAGCCTGAAAAATCTCTCGCCATATCCTGGCGTGCTTGCCTCGGCCGTGCTGGAGGGATTGATCCCAGGAGTTGCCCTCGGTAACCAGCCCCAGGAGGTCAGACACGAACAGCTCGTGATCAGGATGAAATTCCAAACCCATTTTGATTGCATATCTCTCAGCACGGCCAACAGTCTGCACATAGAAGGGCAGGGGTCCATACACAGCACGGACAGGCAAAAGAGTCTTGGGGTCCAGCTGGATGCATGAATACCCGCACCGCCTAGTCTCTGGAACGCTGGAGGCAAGGCCCGAACCGTCGGTGTAGCTCTTGGGGCCCCAAGGCCCGTCGGTGTCTCCCCAAAGGAGAACTTCTGTGCTTATAGTGTCGAGCCCAGGAATACCCACAGGAGGAGCTGGGACCCCGAAGACCAGATAATTGGACTCCCAAGCCAGACGCCCATCATACCATTCGCCCCCCTTCAGGAGCATGCCTCTGGTTACCTCCAAGTCCTCTGAGATGTCCAAGAAGTCCTCGCGCTGCTTGAGCAGCTCGGGGCAGTCGTAGAGCACGTGGCCCCAAATACCCTGAGACTGGGCCCCACAAGCAGCACACGGCCTGATTGGTACCTTATGACGGGCATCTTGGAGCTGAGGGATGGGGAGGTTTCCCGACCAGTGCGCTTGGAGGGCCCCGAGTCTACGAACGCACTTGATACTCTTCACCGAGTTGCGTAAGCCTCGGTGCCATATCTGCTCGCCAGGCTCCGCAGTGTAAAAATGCTTGAGCAGCCGCTCGTCCTGCCAACGCTGGATCCCCTGAGTGAGGGAGACCTTCAGGTCGGCAGGGCACATAACTCGCAAGTCGAAAACGTTGCCTACATCATCAGCCACCATATGACTAGATACTAGGTTCCACCCGATACGTCGTAAGGTCAGCCAACAGGCCCCGATCGGGCACCGAGTATTTGCCCAAGACAGTGTGCCAATCATATCTCGAAGAGCCTCCCAAGCCCGATGTAAACGACTGTCGGGTATTCTCCTGTCCCAGACCCACTCCGCAAACTTGATGACAATGGCTAGAGTGGCGTGGTAAATAGGATCGTAGAAATCGCTCTTGTGGCTAACCAAGTAGGCAGTCACACCAGTGTTAAATTTACCTGGCGCGCCGTTCAAGACGGCGGCGAAAAGACGCAACTCTCGAAGTGCAACGTCGCTTACTCCAGCAACTGCAGCACCGTGCGCCACTGATGGAAGGGCGCCTGTGCGCCACAGAGCCGTCGCGACCTTGCCGACCGCAGACTTCAGCATGGAAAACCTCGCCTTCCTCTCTCTAAGCTGTTTGAGACGCTTCTTTTCCATGCCCCGAATCACCTTGGGCCCCGTGAGCTCGTGACCTAGGTTCCTCATGTGGCCTTTGTACGGGATCTTCATGGAGCCCATGTGGCGCTGCACCCCCTTCCAGAACTTCCGAGAACCAACAACAGCCCCAGACTTGGAAGCCTTCAAGATCATGCCGAGACCCTTGGAGTCCTGGATGAAACCCCTCGCCGCCAGCGCAAGGTACTTGGCCTCCGTAGGGTCCTGGGAGGTATGTTGGAGCCCAATGTCGTCCATGAGCGTCCTCGGGGTCACCGTGGGGGAGACCTTCGAGACCCTCTGCACCGACCTATAGGTGAGCAAGTACAAGACGTAAGTAGCGTGAGTACACCCAGCTAGGATCCCTTGGAAGGACCGAAACCCTCTGGATACACTCCCAAAGGCCCTTATACGACGGGGCTGTTGGTAGCTCTGAATGAGGAGCCAAAGCAGACGCAGTGGAAACCCCAGAGCCTGGCCTTCTCGGAGCAACGCATGTGGGTCCACCATGTCGTAACATTTGCTCATATCAAGCAAGATCGCAAAAGGAGGAGGGGGAGAAGGAGGAGGAGGAGGAGGAGGTGGAGGAGATCGGCGTGCCCCAGGGGGAGTCCGAACCCTGGCGCCGCGGCCTGAACGTAAAAACGGCGGGTGGGTCGGCGGGTTGGCGGGCCGCCAGGGGTGGCAACTGCACCTCAACTGGAGAGGTGGCCGCAGCGGTAGCACGTCTTGGAGCAGGACGAGGGCTCGAGGCTTTGGCGCCCCAGGTACTGAGGCGCCGAGGGGGAGGAGAAGGAGGAGGAGGAGGAGGAGGAGGAGGAGGAGGAGGAGGAGGAGGAGAAGGAGGAGGAGGAGGACAACGAGCAGGAGGAGGAGGAGGAGGAGGAGGAGGAGGAGGAGGAGGGGGAGGAGGAGAGGAGGATAAGGAGGAGAAACCACAGCAAGCCCAATATACAATATACGTCAACCAGCCTGCTGTACGCCCTCCCGTCTTAGATCCCCTCCTCGCAAGTCATGCGAACTCCAGCACCGCACAGACAATGGGGCACGGCCGACAACTCGGCCAGTGCTCATTCCGGCACCCCTTCCGCGAGGAGAAACAGAGACTACCGCCACCAAAAGCTCGTCCGGGGGGCGGGGTGCGACCCCTGGGCGTTATCGCGCCTGAGCGTAACCCAAAGCTGGACGACGCTCAAACGCTCAGGCGTGCACAGGGGCGGGTCTCCCCAGATGAGCTGTCGGGTGGCGGCGGTTCCGAGGGGAAAAGCAAGGGGGCGGACCTGGCTCATAGGGGGGCGACCTCGAGCTGGAATCGGCGATACGTCGCCGACGGATCGGCGCTGGGCCCCCGATGGCAAATCCACATGCCCCTGGGCGGGGGTGGGCGACCGGGCCCCCGGTATCGGCGATCGCTGGGCGCTTGGGGCTCGAGGCGGCGCCCCCTCCGGGGCAGATCGCCCCCTGGCCTTGCCCCCGGGGTCCCCGTCCCTCCTCTGAGGTGGCGGGCAGGCGCTCGGCGGGCCCACGGCCGCCTCGGTCCTCAGGTGGTCGTACTCCATCTGCGTCTGCCACTCGCCGCCGTCGGAGTTCTCGTCCTTGGGGAGGGGGGGGGGGAGGCGGCGCGTGCAGCGCTGCCGTCCATTGGGGAGGTTAGGGGGGGAAGAGGGGCGAGGAGGAGCATACTGGGTACTGAAGGCAGGAAGGCCGACGCGGACGAGGCAGAGGATCGGGAAGACGTGGGGGCAGAGGCGGGAAAGAAAGGAGGGAAAAGAGGGGCAGGAGGAGAAGCCTACCAGGAGCTGGTGGCGGGGAGAAGGATCTAGCCTCGAAGCGTAAGCTGTGGAGGGCTATGAATATGGCACCGGCTATGCTGCCACATTCCGTCTGAGAGTGGTATTTTCCAGTTGTCGCACATGTAGTACCCATTGTTGTCTCACACTGTCTTCGCTTCCAATCTAATTCATGGGGCGACTGGCTCTCCGAAGCACCTAGCCGGACTTGATTGCTCACTTGCCTTGCTGCACAGGCAGCAGCAGGAGAGGGAGGAGGAAGGAGGAGAGGGAGGACGACGCAGGAGAAGGAGCAAGACGAGGACCCAAATTACGGCAACCAAGCTCTCCTCCTTAACTCATGCCTCTCCACCCTCACATGATTACCCCTCTCCGCTCCCCCTCCTGTTCCTCCCTCCCTTATCTTCCCGCCTCGGCTCCTCCCTCCTCCTTCGCCGCCTCTAGCATCCTTCCGTCCTTCCTCACCACACTCGCACCTCCCATACGATCATCCATCGTACGACATTCCCCCCCCATATGTGGTCGGTGTGTCATTCGCTTCCTCCTCGTCCGCCGTCTCTTCACTTCTGGCTCCTCCGCGTCATCATCCTCCCCATCCTCTTCCTCCCTCTCCCGCTCCACCGTCTCCTCCTCCCCCCCCTCCTCCGGTGCTCCGCGGGGCGCGTTCATACTTGTGGGCGGCTGCGCTGCTGGCTGCCAGTGCGTAGCTGCATGCCTCTAGCGTGCAACAGTCGGGCGGGCCCCAAGGGACAGCCCTGCGGGGCGCCACCTGCCATCCCGTCCTCCTCTCCCCGTCGTCACCCTGTCCTCATCCTTCTCCAACTCCACCACCTATCCCCTCCCCCCTTCTCCTCCTGCTTCTCCTCCTCCTGCTCCTGCTCCTGCTCCTGCTCCTGCTCCTGCTCCTCCTCCTCCTCCTCCTCCTCCTCTGCATGCTCCTCCTCCTCCTCCTCCTCCTCCTCCTCCTGCTTCTCCTGCTCCTGCTCCTCCTCCTCCTCCTCCTGCTTCTCCTGCTCCTCCTCCCCCTCCTTCTCATCCTCCTCTTCTACCCCGATGCTCCTATCCCCAAGCCATTCTCTCCCATCTCCCCTCCCCGGACGCTCACCCTGCTCCGCTCCCCCCACTCTCCCCTCCACCTCGCCGTCGTCCCCCTCCTCCTCCTAATCCTCCTCCTTCCCCTCCTCCATCTCTTTACATACATACCCCATCATGGAACGTGATACCGCCTAAAGCCAGTCGGACCCATAAGGACATCATTCTCCCCCCTCCTCCTCCTTCTCCTCTTCCTCCTCCTCCTCTTCCACCTCCTCCTCCTCTACTGTCTGCTCGCCTACCCCTGTCCTTCTCCTCCGCTCCTCCTCATTCTGCGCCTCGCCTCCCCCTTCCTCCATCAATTTCCTGCTCCTCCTCCTCCTCCTCCTCGATCTGCTCCTCCGTTTTTTTTTCCTCGATCTGCTCCTCCTCGCTCCCCTCCTCCTTCTCCTCCCCATTTTCATTGCTCTCCTCCTCTCTCCTACTCATCCTCCTGGTCCTCGTCCTCATCCCGTCCTCCTTTATCCTCGTTCTCCTCCTGCTCTCCCCTCTTTCTCCTCGTCCTCGTCCTTCCCCTCGTCGTCCTCGCCTTCTCCCTCCTCGTCCTTCTCCCCCATCCTCCTCATCCCTCTTCCTGCTCCTCGTCCGCCGCGTCCCTGTTGCCACGCTTGGTGCGACGTGCGGACGGGTGCCGGCGGGTCCTTCACGAAGTCGTTGTCGAATTTGCCAGAGTCCTGCACCAGCGGGTACCTTAGCGCGGACGAAGGGGGGAGGGAGGGAAAAGAGATCAAACCAAGTAGGAGCCACGAGGAAAAGAGAACGAAAACGGAGGAGGAAAGATGCCTGGGGGGGGCAGGAGGAGACGGATTACGCGGAGAAAGGATGAGTAAGGAGCAGGAGGGAGGAGAGGAGACAGGACAATTGATCGACGGAGGTAGGAGGAGAAAGGAGGACGGCTAGGGAATGAGAAGGGAGAAAACAAACAGTAAGAAAGGGAGGGATAGAGAGAGAGGAGACACAAGAGGCGGATGAGGGAGGAGGGAGGGTGGATGAGGAAAGAGGGTAGAAAGCGGAGGTATTAAGGACAGGGGTAGAGGATAAAAGGGGAAAGGTAGACAAAAAAGACAGGATACATAAAAGGAATACAGAAATACGAAGGAAGGAAGGCAGGAGGCGGGATGAATAATGAAGTTGGAGGGGAAAAGGGAGGAACGATGAGGAAGGAGAGAGGAAAAAGGAAGGGGGAAGGAAGGACGTGACATGAGGGAGGACCCATGAGGATCCTGGCTCTTCGCGGCCTGCTGATAGTCATCCTCCACCATACTCCCCGAGGGTCCCGTCCTCCATCCCTCCACATGCACTCCTCCTCCTCCTCATCCTTAGCATCATCCTCATCATCCTCATTATCATCATCATTATCATGAGCTTCGTCATCATCATCGTCATCATCAGACTCAGTATCATCAGCAGCACCATCAACATCAGCATCATCATCAACAGCACCATCACAATCATCATCATTATCAACATAATCATCAGCATCAGCATCACCATCGTCGTTGTCATAAACATCACCATCACGATCGCCATCAACAACACATAATCGCCATCCTCATCAGCATCAGCAACATCAACAGCATCATCGTCATCATCAACATCATCATCATCATGATCATCGCCATCACCATAACCATAACCATCATCATCATCATCATCATCATCATCATCATCATCAGCAGCAGCAGCAGCAGCAGCACCGTCATCGCCATCCTCCTCCTCTTCCTGCTCCTCCTCCCCTCCATCCTCTCTCCTGGCAGACAAAGCTGTTGTTTACTCGAGCGCGGTTCGGGCTATATCTTGACGTGTAGTCAGAATTTGGGCCCTGTTGGGCGCCTCCGCAGCCCTTACCCCCAGCATTGCTAGTAAGCTGTAGGGCCTTCATGTGTTGACTTGGTCGGGATTCCAACCCGAGGTACGATAAACGGTGCTCCCAACTCGAAACTACCTCCAGGGTGGCCGAATTGTTCCTGCTTCGTGCGACCAGCCCAGAGCCTACTTTGATGTGGACTTGGCCAGCCTGCAGATCCGACAGACCGAACTGATCAGCCTCTTCCTCCTCCTACTCCTATTCTCCCGCCTCTCCCTCCTCCTCCTCCTCCTCCTCCTCCTCGGCGCGTTGTCCCCCCTCACTGTCCGGGACCCAGTCCAGGGCTGATCAGGTCCAGCCCTGGCCCCCCCGTGGGCTGCGCCGTATCCTGCTGAGACTGCGCACCTTCCTGCTCTCCTTCCTCCGCCACGGGCCGCCCCCGTGTGCGCACTGCCGCGAGAAGTGCCATCCGTCGCGCCCCGACCCCCCAGACGTCGCGAACGAAACGTTTCGGATGGTTTTTGCCCGCCTCGCCAGGACTGTGGCTCCCCCCGCCTCTCGTGTTTGCTGTTCGGGCGCGCCGGTTGTGCCATCCTGTTTATACATCGCCAACGCCCACGTGCACGCCTGCACGAGCATGCCTTACGCATGGTGGCCGCTTTCAGGGCCTACGCCTCGCACCCCCGCCTGTCAGGGGGGCCTCCCTCTTGAACGTGGAACTACTGGGAAGTCGGCCGCTCGCAGGGATATCTAATACCGTTGTCGGTTACTCTGGGGGGGGAGGGGACTAACGTGTTGACTCGACAATGTGTTGATTGCCGAGTTGCCTTTGACGCGGCGGCATCATCTTCAACGATTGCTCCATTGATTGCCTCATCGCTCTGCCCTGCACCCACATCCTCCTGCCTCCTCCGTGCAAATCCTTCTTTCTCACTCATCCCGTTCCATGCACCTCTCCAAGCGCTAATCATCCCATTCCTCCTCTCCCGCTCATCCTCCTCCTCATCCTCCTCATCATCAGCAGCATCATCATCAGCAGCATCATCACCTTCATCACCATCACCATGACCATCACCATCATCACCATCACCATCACCATCACCATCATCATCATCATCATCATCATCAGCAGCAGCAGCAGCAGCAGCAGCAGCATCAGCATCAGCATCAGCATCAGCATCGTCATCGTGATCATCATTATCATCATCATCATCATCATCATCACCATCATCATCATCATCATCATCATCATCATCATCATCATAATCACCATCATCATATCCATCCTCATCCTCATCCTCATCCTCATCCTCATCTTCACCATCATCCTCATCCTATTCCTCATCCTCCTATTCCTTATCCTCCTCCTGCTCCGCCTCCAGGAACTGATAGAACTACTGTGATCACGTGTAACTCCACTGGAGCCTCCAAAACACCTACCCTCCAACCCCGTCCCCCACCTCCCCCATTTGTCCT
Organism: Prorocentrum cordatum; assembly: GCA_963575745.1. Taxonomy (NCBI): domain Eukaryota; class Dinophyceae; order Prorocentrales; family Prorocentraceae; genus Prorocentrum; species Prorocentrum cordatum. The sequence goes on along the minus strand of CAUYUJ010005125.1, from coordinate 235,087 downwards.
CCTCCTGCGCCTTGTCTCATAATCCACATGCTTCTCCTCGTCATCCTCCTCCTCCTCCTCCTCCTCCTCCTCCTCCTCCTCCTCCTCCTCCTCCGTCCCTCCTCCTCCTCCTCCTCCTCCTCCTGCTGCCCCGTATTCCCTCATTCCTCGTCCTCTTCCCCAAGGTCCCCGAAACTCTGAGGCCCCGGCGGATGGTTGAAGTCGAAATCTGAGCCCACCTGTCGGGGCCCCGATGCTCCTTCGCCTCTGACCCCAAAACGAAAGGCAGCAGGGTGTCTCTGCCCTAGCTGCTGGACCCAGCGCGCCAGCGCTGGTGAAGCCTGCGTCTAAAACGCTTCCCTCCTCCTCGGAGGAGCGAGCTTACCGAATGCCTCCTCCTTCTCATTCTCCTTTTCCTCCTCCTCCTCCTCCTCCTCCTCCTCCTCCTCCTCCTCCTCCTCCTCCTCCTCCTCGAAGGAAGAGGAGTGCTGGAGCGCGTTTCTGTATGTTCGGCGATGACGGGCGTCATGGGGGGGGGGGGTGGCGAGGGGGGGGTATGACGTAACGCCCCCCCCCGCCGTGTGGCTCGTGTGGCTCCGGCACCGCAGCCGCGCGCGACGAGCGACGAGCGACGAGCGACGAGCGACGACGACGACGACGACGACGACGACGACGACGACGACGACGACGACGTCGCGAGCAGCATGTAGGTGGCGATATGACACACTGCGCCTGTGTACACCACAGCGCTCGCGTGCACCACAACGCGCGTGTATACCACAGCGCCTGCGTACACCGCAACAACCGTGTTTCACACAGCGCCTGTGTACACTACAGTGCTGCAATGGTTGCGTGCACCGCAGCGCCTGTGCACACCACGGCGCGTGTCTACACAGCAGCACTCGCGTGCAACGCAGCGCTGGTGTATACCACAATGCCTGCGTGCATAGGACAAGTAGAAGGAGCATGTACGTGAGGATCTGTTGCGGACAACCAGACGCCACGCCAGGAAAATGCGGATAATCGAATGCGACGTTTTTCCCTCCCCCCTCTTCCTCCTCCACCTCCACCACCTTCTCCTCCTCCTCTTCCTCCTCCTTCTAAACCCCCTGTCCTTCGGTTTGGCGCTACAGCGCACGTGCGCATCTCAGCTCGCACCGCAGAATGGTCGATTGAATCGGTCCACTTGGTTCTCGGACGGCCAATTTAGCTGGAGCCTCCTGGACGCAGATGGGAGGAATTAGGGTGATGCAGGCGGACTCGGGAGGTCTCGTGGATTCCAGCGGCGCTCCGTTGTCCATAAGGATTATTTTCTGTTGTTCACTGTGGAATCCACAAGCGCTCCATGTTTGTCATCTAGGATTCGTCCTAACACTCTATATGCAACAATGGTGCTGTGATGCACACGATTGCTGTGGTGCACACAGGCGCCGTGGTGTACACAGGCACTGCAATGCACGCAGGCATTGTGGTGTACACTGGTGCTGTGTTGCACACGGCTCATGTGGTGTACGCGAGCACTGTGGTGTGCAGAAAAGCTGTTGTACCCGCGGGCACGGTGCCACAAACTGACGCTATGTTGCACGCGGCTGCGGTGGTGTACGTAAGCGGTGTGATGTACACAGGCGCTGTGGTGCACGCAGGCACTGTGGTGTACCCAGGCGTCGTGGTGCAAATCGCAACCTACATGCTGGCGCTACCCGTCCTCCGTCATTCCTCGGCATTCCCAGACGCCGCCGGCGCGAAACGTGACGTCATCGACCCCCTCCCCCCCACTAAATGATTGCGGTCGTCGGCCCGGAATGAAAAACAAGCTTCAGCCGCGTCCGCGCGCACGACGACCATGAGCGACGAGCGACAAGCCACGAGCGACGACGACGACGACGACGACGACGACGACGACGACGACTGCGGACCAGACTCCTATGCGGATTCCTACGCGGACACCTACGCGGATCCGAATGCGCACGGCGGCAGTGACCGGAGCGCACTGGGGGGGGGAGCGTTACGTCATAGGGGGGGGAAGCGGGGGCCATGACGCCCGCCATGCCCCAAACAATAAAGAAACGGGGCTCTTGCTACCCCACGGGGAGCAGAGCGGTGCGATGGCCGAGGCATGCTGTTGAGACTGCGCCAACGCCACTGCCGATCGCACAGCGCTGGCCAACACGACGCGAGAACCGTGTCGCCCGCAGTGCCGAGACAAACTGTGGGGAGGCCTCGCCCCACCAAGCACCTCCAAGACCGACCGGGCGGGCGGCACCGTAGTGCAGAACTTCGGATCCCCCATGTATGGAGCGAGGGGGGCGGAACAGCAGAAGTAAGAGATGGGTAGTGTGTTGTTGTGTGTGAGGGGGGGTTCTAGAGGTCCTCCTCGTCGGCCTCTGGCTAATGCTGCTGCTCATATCCCCCCATCCACCTCCTACGTCTCTTCCTCCTTCTCTCCCTCCTCCTCCTCCTCGTCCTCGTGCCCGCTCTCCTCGTACAAATTATCAATATGCAGGCTGTTTCTGCTCCTCCTGTCACCGCCGCCTCTTCATCATCATCACCAACGGCCTCACCATCATCCTGCTCCTACGTATACTACTCAACTGCTCGTGTTCCTCTCCCCGCTTCTTCCTTCCAACTCATCCTGATACTATGTGGTGATTAAGGCGTGCATAAATGGCAGTCGCAGCCCACAACCTTGGGCGGCCAGAACCCAACTCAGCATCCTCTCATAACCCTCCCGTCCCCGTCGCGACCCCCGCGGCGATCCGAGCAGAGCATCCTGCCCTTTTCCTGCTCGCCGCCGCTCCGATATGCACACAGCGGCCCGCTCCGGGGGCCGCGGGGAGCGGCGTGCGCGCGCGCGGCCGGCCGCTGGGCGGCCAGCCCCCGGAGGCCCGCGCGGCAATCCGCCGCTGGGGCGGGAGTCGCCAGAGGTGGGGCCATGCCAAGGGGGCCACCACCGGGTAAGGCGCCGGGCTGCACACAAACAGGCCCCCTCGGGTACGGGACGCACAAAGGGCACACTAGTGCTACGTGTCCGCCTCGGAGGCGTGCGTCCGACCCGAACATGTAGTACAACCATATTGTAATATTCAGTGTCCCGAGCGGCACGGCCAGAAAACATCAGCAACGGAGCTTACGCTACAACATTTCTCGGCGCGGGCGTCGCCCCCCTTGGGGACGACGCACACATAGAACTAGTATGTTTCAGGTGACGCTTAGTCTGTTTGGGTGACGCCAAAGGTAGTTTCCGCTGGACTCAACAGGCCCCCCGCGCAGCCCCAGCCGGCCTCAATGAGCCCCCGCGTAATCTGGGGCGGTCTCAACACCCTCGCGCCGCCTTCGGCGGCGCCCCTGGGGCGTGCCGCGCCCCAAAGTTGAGGTGTCGAGACCGCCCCAGACTGGTCGGGGTGCCCTTTGATCCGTGGCGAGCGAGGGGCGGAAGTGAGAAGAAGAAGGCCTTCTCAGAAGGCTCTTTAAGTCGCCTGGCCTTCTGAGAAGCTTTCTAGGCCTTCCCCGAAGACGCAAAACAACCTCACAGAAGGCGCGAGGGCTTCTGAGAAGTCCCGCTGCCTTCTGAGAAGGCCTTCTCCTTCTCACGCCCCC
>CAUYUJ010005125.1:219011-226511 GCA_963575745.1 Prorocentrum cordatum | reverse complement strand
AACTCCCCATCCTCTCTATTCCCCTGCTCCCTTCTCTTCCTCCTCCTCCTCCTCCTCCTCCTCCTCCTCATCCTGCCAAGTTTTAAACCCTCGGCCATCCAAGATTGAGGTGAGAGGCGTTGCACGTTTGGGGAGGATGACTCGACGTGCTGTCCTCACGCGGGCCTTCAGCCGCCCTTCTCCTTCGTCCTCCTCATCATCTCCTTCATCCTTCTCCTCCTTCCCGTCCAGCCATTTCCCCTCCTCCTCTTCCTCCTCCTTCTCATCCTCCTCCTCGTCCTCCTCCTCGTCCTCCTCCTCGTCCTCCTCCTCGTCCTCCCTCCTCCCCTCCTCCTCCTCCTCCTCCTCCTCCTCCTCCTCCTCCTCCTCCTCCTCCTCTCCTCATCATGATCATCACCATCACCATCACCATCACTATCACCATCTCCACCGCCATCAGCATCATCGTCAACAGCATCATCATCATAATCAGCATCAGCATCAGCGTGAACACCATCATCAGCATCAGCATCATCATCAGCATGACCATCATCATCATCATCATCAGCAGCAGCATCATCATCAGCATCATCAACATCATGATCATCATGATCATCATCATCATACTCATCATGGTGATCATCTTCGACATCGGCATCATCGTCCGCATCATCATCACCATCATCGGCAGCATCATCAGCGGCATCATCATCATCAACAGCATCAGCATCATAATTATCAGCAACTCCCTCGTCCTTCTCATCCGTCTCGTTCCACAGGTTCCCTCCTCCTCCTCCTCCTCCTCCTCCTCGTCCTCCTCCTCCTCCTCCTCCTCCTCATTCTCTTCCTTCTCCAACTCCTCCTGCTCATTCTCATCACCAACGACAACAGCGTCGGAATCAGCACCACCACTCATCATAATCCGCATCAGCACCATCATCATCATCATCACCACCATCATCATCGTCAGCATCGTCATCATCCTGCATCATCATCATTGCCGTCATCATCATCAGCATCATAAGCAGTATCATCACCAGCATTAGCATCATCATCGCCATCATCAACTTCACCATCAACATCATCATCACCACCACCATCATCATCATCATCATCATCAGCAGCATCAGCAAAATCAACAGCATCATCACCACCACCACCAACCACCATCATCATCATCATCAGCATTACCAACTGCAGCATCAACATCAACATCCACATCAGCACTATCAGCATCATCACCACCATCAGCATCATCATCGTCCTCACCATCACCATCGTCATCATCATCATCATCATAATCAGCATCATCAACATCAGCATCACCATCATCATCATAATCATCATCACCATCGTCATCACCACAATGAACAGCATAAGCATCAACAGTATCATCATCACCATCATCATCATCATCATCATCACCATCATCATCATCATCATCATCATCATCATCATCATCGTCATCATCATCATCATCGTCGTCGTCGTCAACATCATCATCATCAACATCATCATCACCATTTGCATGTGTCCTCCTACTCCTCCTCATCCTCCATCGCGGAAGCGGGTGAGGAAGGGGGGAATAGGAGGTGAGTACGAAAGAAGGACGAGAAGGGAGGGTAGTTAGGCAAGCGAGGGGAGTGGAAGAGGTGCGAATGAGGAGGAAGAGCAACGGGAAGAGGAAGGAAACACGAAGAGATCAGGAAGTCCATCGAGAAAATCATGGAAGATGGATGAAGGAGAAGAAGGAGGATGGAGTACTTCATCCTCCTCTTTCTCCTCCTCCTCCTCTTGCTCCTCCTCCTCCTCCTTCTCCTCCTCCCCCTCCTTCGCCTCATCTCCTTCCTCCTCCTCCTCGTCTTCCTCCTCCTCCTCCTCCTCCTTCTCTTCCTCCTACCCCCTGTTCGTCTCCATCATACCCCCTTATGGCCGCTCCTCCATAGTCCCCCCTTCCCCCTTCCCCCTCTACCCCTCCTCCTCCTCCTCCGCATCTATCTTCTGCTTCCTCCCAGCCTTCCTCCACCCCCCCTGCCCATCCTCTCCCTTAAGTCGCTCTCCGGCTCCCTCCCGATGGTTTCCCCAAACCTGGGCCTCCACCTGCTCCCCCCTCTCCTCCCTCCGTACCACTCCCCCAGAGAGACCCGAGATTTGGATGCTTCCCATACGTGGTCCTCAGAAGTCTCGATCCTTTCCCAAAACCGGACTTTCATCCCGAGTCTGTTTTTTGAGAGTCACGGGCCCGTCGACGGCCTCCCGAGGCCGAACACGATGAAAAATCTTCAGTCCTGATGTTTGTCCCAACCATCCTGTGGTCGGTCCTCGTTTTGAGGAGACAGCGCCCCGCGTTCCTCACTCACTCCTCGCTCCTCCTTCCTCCTCCCCCTCCTCTCTTCTTCCACACCCCTCACGCGCTTCGTGACCCCATAGGGAGCTCCACCGAAGGGCCCAGAGGCGACGTTCGCATGCGATTCCCCCACCCAGCACAACGCTTCGTGACCCTACAGGGACCTCCACCGAAGGGCGACGTTCGCATCACAGCGCTTCGTAGCCCCTTAGGGCATTCCACCGAAGCTCCTACAAGCGGCCGACGTTCGCATGCGTGTCCCCCGCCCTGTGCACCGCTTCGTGGCCCCACGGGGAGCTCCACCGAAGGGCCCAGAGGCGACGTTCGCATGCGATTCCCCCCACCCAGTGCAACGCTTCGTGGCTCCATAGTAAGCTCCACCGAAGGCCCCAGTGGCCGCGGCCGCATGCGCCTCCTCCACGCAGTTCAGCGCTTCGTGGCTCCATAGGAAGCTTCACCGAAGGCCCCAGAGGCCGCGGCCGCATGCTCCCCCCACCCAGCACAACGCTTCGTGGCCCCACAGGGACCTCCACCGAAGACCCCAATGGCCGCGGCCGCATGCATCTCCCCCACCCATTACGGCGCACCGCACCACGCGCTTCCTGGCCTCGGGAGGAGCGCCACCGAAAGCGGCACCCACAACGTCGCACTCACGACTGCAGATGGTTGGCTCCTGCACCTCGGTAATCGAAACGGGTTTTCTGGGCCTCCGCCTAGGAGGAGGAGGAGGAGGAGGAGGAGGAGGAGGAGGAGGAGGAGGAGGAGGAGGAGGAGGAGGAGGAGGAGAGCGAGGAGGAGGAGGAGGAGGAGGAGGAGGAGGAGGAGGGCCTCCCTCGGCCCCTTGTCGCCCCCCCGGGTCGGCCTGCCCAGCGAAGGCGCCCGACACCACGCAGGCGCTGGGCACCCCTGCCGCCTCCAGCGACGCCGCATCGTGGACGATGCAGGTCGTGCACGAGCCTGGCAGCGGGCACGCGGCACACCCAGACCTCCGACGACTTGAGCTTTCCAGTCCGGGCGTGTTTCACAGAGTTCACCCAGTGGACCGGCGCGCCCCACTGCTCGCAAATCAACTACTCGCAAATTGCCTGGATCCGCCGCGGGGGATTTACGGCATATGACGTAGAGGAAGACCCATTATTTTTTCTGACGTTTGCGAGTAGGCACTTTGCGAATAGTGAAACGCGTTCGGCGACCCATGCCGTACTTTGACTGATTCATCGACCTGCAATCGTGCCGGAGATGCACCCTAAACAGTGCGAAAAGGTACGGCGGACGCCTCTACCTCTGACAAAAAAAGGGCGGCTATAAACCACCGCAGAAGTACGCAGGGCGGAAAACGGCGACGGCAAAACAGAGTATGGCGGTAATCGTCATCTCAGGATCCCGGAAAGTTGGGCGGACATGGCCGCCCTACTTGCGACATCGCCCAGACTACGGTTGTAACGTGGATCTTGTGGCAGAGGGTTGAAACTGATGGTTTTTATCCCAAAGCTCAAAATAAGTTCGTCTGAAATTCGCCTGGGAATTCGGATAAAGTCCCCAAACTGTTCAACAAAAACAGCAGCGCCGATTCTGACCCCCCCCTGCCGCCTCGCCCTCGCGGCGCCTCACCCTATGCCGTAGTCGCTATGGCGGATCAGGGGCCTGAGCCTCTGGGGCCGGGTGCTGGGCTCCGGGACCGCAGGAGCCGGCTGTACGCAGGAGTGACCCCAGGCAAGAGTGGCCTGTGGTGCGCGCGACCTTCGGGGCCGCAAGGAACCCGAGCGCGCAAGAGGCGGTTATCGCATCGTGTGCAAACACCTGGGGATTCGCATCGCAGGCCACTCCAGCGAAAGGCCACTCATGCGTGTGGCCGAAAGAGATGGATCCGGGAGGCAGCATCACCCCTCGGGAGCTTCCCCGTCAGCGGTGCTGCCCCAGGGGAAGTTCCCCATGCAAGGGAACTTGCCGGGGGTACTTCCCCAGGGCTTCTCTGTCAATCCGCTGCCCCAGGGTTCCCGACCCCCTTTCAGGGGTCGGACACCCTGGGGCAGCGGATCTGGACACACATCGGACCAGAGGACGTCTGGGTACGGAGCGGGCCGCGGCGGGCCGACAGTCCGAGAGGGACCCCCCCATGGGAAGTGTCTGGGCGGCGTCCGCCTCTCCTCTGCTGGGGGAGGGCCTCCCGAAGGAGGGGCAACGATTGGGGGGGCCGGCACAATCACTCGGCGCAGAAAGATGCGGTCTGGGACTACGGTCGTGAGTTTTCGCGTTGCTCTACCTCGTGTTTGCGACGTCGGGCTCCAGGGAAGTCAAGAAAAGACGCTCGCTCTGTGGCCCTTCCTGGAGCCACTCGCTCCACGCACGCGTCGATGCTGCCTCGAGCGTCCGTCGACTTGAGTCGAGCTTAAGTTGCACTTGAGACGATCTCGAATCGAACTAGAGTCGAACTACATCCAAACTAAGAGTCAGTTGAGGGTACCCCAGACAGGTTCCAAAAATGAGCATCTAATCAAGCAGTCGGGAATCAGGGGCCGGGACAGCCCCTGACGACGGCGCCCCCGCGCCGAGCAGGCGCCAACAAACAGATCACGCTGCGACACCGCACTGTCGACGTCCTGGCCAGAACGCGACCCCGGAGAGGATCAGGGGTCCGGCATTGACCCAGGACCCAGTAACCCTGAAAGGTCTTTAGACCCCCTCCCCAATAGGGAGTATCTGATTATTTTGTTTGGGCGGCCTTATTGGAAGACTGGGGTTCCACCAATAGGACGTAACTAATATTTTTGATCCGCGGCACCCGCCGCGCAACAACGACGACAAGGACGAGGAGGAGCAGGAGGAGGAGGAGGAGGAGGAGGAGGAGGAGGAGGAGGAGGGATGAGGAGGAGGAGGAGAAGGAGGAGGAGGAGGAGGATTTCGGACCAGTCATATTCACCGCCGACAACAAGGGGGCGGGACCAAATTTGGCCAAAGCTACTTAAAAACCTTTAGCGATCAATGGTCAGGGGGGGGGGCGTGCTGGTTTCTCAAACTGGCTCTGCACGGCTACAGCGTAGTGGGGAGACAGTCTCGATCGGCAAGGCGCGGGCTTCGTCGGCTGGGCAGCGGAGCACCCACTGGGGCTTGGACGAGAGGGGGGCAAGGGAGGGGGGGGTACGAGGTGCTGTCCCGATGGGCGTCGGCGTGAAGCAGACAGGTCCTGAGGGAAACAGGTCCTGGACCCCAGGGTCGCCCCCCGGGGACAAGTTCTCGTGGAGGGCCCTGGGAGCCCCCAAACGGCGAAAAGACGTGGGACCCGTTTGCTTCATCTCAGCAGGATCCGACGGTCCCGGCATTCCTATGGGCCTACCACGAAACATTCCTGGAACAGAAGAACGTTCTAGTATTCAAAACTGTCTGTGGACCATCGACTGATTGATTGAAACAAGACTGTCACAGCGAGAAATTTTCTCATAGCGTTTCATGCAAGCCATAAAAGGTCATTTGATTGTGTGGTAGGACTATAGTTGGGCGAGCCGTAACGCTTCGCCGCTGCTTGATTCATGGCGAGGGCGGAGCGCGGGCCTCAGTCGGCCAGGCCGAGGACCACGGACCGGCACTCGGAGGCGATCTGCCTGCGGAGGGTGTCTGGGCACGGGCGGCTGAAAGTGGGCTTGGTGTAGCGCCGCGTCTCGACGCCCGCCGCGCGCAACCTCGGGGACAACAGAAGGAATGGCGACGACGACGTCCACGACACGCCGACGACGATGCCGGACAACGGCGGACGACGACGACGACGGGCGACGAAGGCGGACGAAGGCGGACGACGGCAGACGACGACGGCGACGGCGACGACAACGACGGCGACGACGACAATGACAGTGGACGACAACGACGACGATGACGACGAGGACGGTGCAAGACGACGACGACGACGGTGGACGACGACGACGACGACGACAACGGTAACGACGACGACGACGACGACGACGGCGAAAGGTCGCATTCCTTACGGAGCGCCCCCACAGTGGTACTACGCACTTCTCTTGGCGGCACACGTCCTCCCCGAACGTGCAGTACACAAGTATTCTAGCACACCGTTGCCGAAACAGCTTGGTCAGAAAACGCCCGCCACGGTGCTAACGGGCGGGAGCGCTTGCTGAGCGTGTCACGGCGGCGGCCCTGGCGACACGCTGTCCCCTGCAAGCGGATCGCGTGTCGCTCCGCTCCGCGGGGCGGAAGGCTCGGAAAGGCTAGAGACGTTGTCGCCTGGGGGCCGCGACGTGCATGGCGTGTCGCGCCGAGCAGCGGAGAGCCAGAACTGGCGAAGCGACACGCCAATCAGCAGTTCCCAACCGGATGCACTTCTGTCGGTGGCACACGTCCTGCCTGAACATGTAGTGCGCAGGTATTCTAGCAGATCGGTGCCCAAGCAGCTCGGCCAGAAAGCACCCGCCACGGCGCTTGTGCCATGAGATGCTGCAGCGCGCGCGTCGCCCCTGCGTATGCGACGCACACATAAAAAAACATGGTAGAACAATGCCTGTGTCCGACCGCAAGAACCGACCCCTGGCGAGCGCCCGTCCAGGCGAGGACTGTGCAGCAGCACCCACACAGCCTCAGCGCTCTCCTTTTTCTCGCAGCGGTGTGAGTCACGCCGCGCTCGGGCCAGAATGGGCTGCGGGCAAGCACATTGTGCGCCCGCACACATGGGACAAGCAGACGAGCGGCCGCGGAGGAGGAAGGGAAGAAAGAGAAGAAGAAGAAGAAGACGAATAATAATAATAATAATAATAATAAGAAGAAGAAGAAGAGGACGGGCACATACGAAGAATAAGACCAAGAAGAAGAATAATCAGAAGGAGGGAGGAGACACGCCGAGAACAAGACGCGCTTCACGTGCGGCGCTGGCGGCCTCAGCTTCCAAGGGGGAACTCCACGGCCGCAACACCCTGTCGGTTCCGAGCCGACCACCGCCACCAGGCATCGACAAGGCCACTCCAGGATCCACACGTGGCCTGCCGGCCTTGCCGGGAGCTCACGTGCACCTGGATCTGGGCCCAGACTGGGCCGTGTGGAGGCTTGCCTCTTCCCTCCAATAATTGACATCCGGGCCACAGCTCGGTCCTCGCGGCAGGTTCTGGCCTCCCAGGACGGCTCTCGACGAGGCGCAGCCGACGGCAAACACCCCAGGGCCTGAGGACATCCAT
>CAUYUJ010005125.1:206511-214011 GCA_963575745.1 Prorocentrum cordatum | reverse complement strand
CGTCCAATGCTCTGTCGCAGCAACAGCTTCACATCCCAAGGCGTAGTGGTAAGAAGGTTAACGAGGGTGCCCTGATCGTCGTATAGCATATGTGCCGACGCCATCTTCCAGTCCACCCTGTGCAGGCTGAGCGAAACCGCCGAGAGAGGCCCATTACATCTGGCCCACGTGAATTCACCATTCCAAGATTCCATCATGGCAGCCCACGCCCGCTGTAACTGACTGAGTGGTACCAATCCATCCCAAACTGTGATCGCGTATCTGCAGATTAGCTCGGTCGTGACATCGAATATCGGGTCAAACCATTCATCGCTCTGAGTGGCAAGCCAAGCCGTAAGACTGGCGTGTGATTTGGCTCCCACCAAAGAGCCTGCCAGCGTGCGGAGCTTTGCCAGCGTGGCAGGGACGACGCCGCTAGCTCCCGCTCCATGTGCAGCAGCAGGCAACAGGCCCGTGCGCCACAGAGTGTGAACCTGGGCTCGGCCCCGTTGCAACGCCGCCAACTTGCCCCTCCTGGCCAGGACGCCCATGACACGCTTTCTCTCTTGAATACGTCTGAGTCGCACCCCCGCAAGCTCGTGTCCTAGATTGCGCATGTGCTTGTGGCAGCGAAACCGAATAAGTCCACCAAGCTTCTTCGCCACTCGCGTCGCCGCAGTAGTGCCACCCACACAACCACTTTTGTCCACCTGAATGATGAGACCCAGTGGCTGCACCTGGCGAATAAACCATCGAACAGCATGAAATAGGACGACCGCCTGAGAAGGTTCTGCCCCAATCCATTGAAAGCTGACGTCATCCATCAAAGCCCGTGGCACCACATCCGCATACTTACTGCGTAGGGCCTCCAAGGACTGGCAGAGGAGCAGGTGGACCATGGCGCAGGCGTGAGAGCATCCCGCCAATATGCCCTGCGCGGAGGTGAATTTGGTGGACAATGACCCGTAAGCTCGCACCTGCCGTGGTGCCTGATATGTGTGAATCAGCATCCAAAGTAATCTCATCGGAAATTGCATCTTACTAGCCCTGTCAAGCAGCGCAGTAAATCGTATCGTCTCGAAACACTTGTACATGTCAATCAGTGCACTGACCGTATGCATGCCATTGAGCTTCGCCGTTTCCGCAGCTATGTTGTGTTGAAACGCAGCATCGGTAGAAGTCGCACCAGGCCTCGTGCCCCAAAAGGCGGTAGAAGGGTTGGCGAGCTCCCACTGCTTAGAGATCCGTCGTCGTAATCGGCTCCAAATGCGGACCACAGTATTGATGAGCGCAATGAGGCGGTGGCCCCCCGTGGGCTTGGGAAGCCTCACTAGCACCGTGGTGACCCTCTGCGTCGGCCAACACGCCAACTTCTCGCATTGCTGATAGAGAGATGCAAGGACGCCCAATCCCATGTCCGATACTTGGGTCAATGCGCGCGGTTGAATCGATACCTGCCCAAGCGCCGTGGTGGCTTTGAATCGTCTGAGGGTGTTACGAATGTCGTCGATTGTGATCTCGGGTAGCTCCTCCCAATCTGCTTGAACTGCCGGCGTGGCGACAGCTCGATCCTCATGAATGGTCCAGACGCCCTTCCAAAACTCCAAGCATTCATCAGCCATGTGGTGCGGTTGGCCACGGTCCTTCTCGGCATACTGCAACGTCTCTTGTAGTTCACGCACTCTAGTGTATCTGTGCGCTTTGCCAGCCCCATTCTGAAACGCTTGCTTGGCCCACTGCGCCCATTCAATGCCAGCATACTTGCGTATGGCCTCCGTCACGCGACTCACCTTGTCAAGCGCTCGGTCGATCCTGTCTAGGAAGTCAGGCTCATAAAACGTGTCGTGGTAACTGTGGAGCTGGAGTCGATCTTCGTAATCAAGCAGCGGCCCAACCCAGCCAGTACGTACTACCCGCGCGAAGAATCCCTGAAGATCCCGACTGAGTTGTGCCAACAACCGCTGCTCCTTGAACTGACCCTGGACTGGGCTACCTAGGCTGTTGACGTACTGCCCGTGCTGGCCGTAAATGTCTGGCAAAAGCCTTGCGGGGAAACGGTTCGCATCTGCCTCCTCCATTATGCGCTGGAGGGCCGTAAGCATGCGTGTGTGCGTGGAGCGCAGGTGCCGACACCATTTGCCATACTGCTGGTAGGCGCTCAACCGCTTGGGCCTCGGTGGTACGAGGGCCTGCACCCGCTTCCATACCCATTGGTCGGGACCAGCTCGGCCGTGATGAAGTCCCCGCTGCGTCATGTCCATTATGTCATTGCGGTTGAGGATCTCGTGTTCCATAGTGGTAATAACCCCATCCCACGCCGCAGCCAAAGTCACACCGTCTGAAGCTTGATCAATGAGCTGCTGCACCCGTGCCCATTGCCGTGTGGGTGGGAACCTGGCACAGCCCACTTTCGGCACCGTCGGGAGTGGACGTGGTGTAACAGGGACGCGTGCCCACTGCTCATGTGCGCAGTACTGAAACCCCAACTGCACAGGCTGATGCGGGAAAGTCGCTGCCACTCCGACTTCGCATCCGCGAATCCAATCGACCGGGGCAGCAGAGACGCAGAAATAATCCCTGGTAGTGCCAGGTTGCGTGGCATTGCATGTGGGTTGGGCTGGGGCCTGCTGAACTCCGTGTACCGAGTGCATCCAGTCCAGTGTGCTCGCTGGGTCCATGTTCCAGTCGCCTGCCACAATCCATGGCTGTCCCAAACCATTGAGCGCCTCCAGGTATTGAGCCAGCGTGGTAAGCAGATCCATATTCTCTTGATTGAGCCCCACCGAGTCGACCAAGTAGATGGAGACCACCACTGTGCCTCCCCGTGGTCCCCAGCTGGCATGTCCTACCGTGATTCGGCCTGGCGCGAGAGTCGATGAGGTCAGCAGAGGCCCCATTCCAAGCCGCACATGTTTCGGTACAAGTATAGCGCATCCGCCGCAAGTGCCGCCTCGGCCCGTGGGTGCGGCCACAGTCCATACACCATGAAACCCGTGCTGGCGCGCTGTGTTCTGGAGCTCAGGGAGGCGCTGCTCGTCGCCGTGATGCCCCTGCAGGCAGAGAATAGACTTGTAGCTGCAGGGCGCACTCAAGACTCCAACCATAGCTCCATGGGACGTAAGGTTGGAGGTGAGGACCTGGTTCACGTTGGAGCCTTTGGCATGCACCCCCTCGAACAGGCACATGACCAGAGCGAAACATAACCCCCGATAGCGGCCAGGGCGGAAGCGACGGGGGCGGCCCCATGTTACGGGACCGCGCGCACGTTCCTGCAGCGTACACGGCGAAGAGGGAGTAGCAGCGCATCGTGAGCTTGTGCGACGACTAGCGGCAGCGGTGCTGGGTCCCGTTGGCTCCCGAGGCGCGGACCTTGGGGAAGGTCGGACGACTTGAAAGCCCGCATCCGCGCGGCTACCAAGGGAGCCCGTCGACAGCACTTGCCCTAGCCGCCCGCTGTGGTACCCTATCTTCAGCTGGATATCGTAATTGAAGTTGGTGGCCGTCCAGAACTTCACAAACCAGAAGACTAACACGAACTTTACCAGGTAGGAGAGGACGAAAGCCGCTTGGTCCACCAATCGGCAGCGCAGTGCCTCGAACCACAGCACTAAGGCGACGGTAGACACCAACTTAGGGCCCTGGCTGTAGGCCTCCTCTCCAAGCCGCGGCCCCGCAACGTTCGCGTGCCGTGGTAGGTTGGCCACCACCCCAGGGCTCGGGGCGGTGTCTCCCCCAGCCTGCGAACCTGAGCTCAGGCCCGCCGACTCTCGCACCACATCTGTTCTGTCATGAATTTCAGGCTTGACCCGTGCGCTGCCGTTTGGCCTGAAGTGTCTCCATCGCGGTGGCCATCCGCTTGATGGCCTCCCTGACCTGCGCCTCCTCCTGCGGAGGGTCCTCGCCCGTGGCGTTGCGCAGAAACTCCCGCAACTCATCCAGGTCGTCGGTGTCCATGGGAACTGGCCTGGCTTGTGCCGCTTGCTGCTGGCCCGCCGTCGGCATACTTGCAGGTCCGCTGGGCGCCGCTGCACTGGAGCTGCCTCCTGCAGGTTGCCCTGGTGCTGGCGAAGCGTCCGACCCTGCTGCAGCTGCCTTGTCCGCCAGCGCCCGCAGCTGGCTGAAGACCGTGGCCACCGACTGCGCCAGTTGGTCGTCAGCACCCAGGCCCTGGAGCATCTCGCCCATCTTCTCGACCGAAATGTCGACCGCGGGCACGAGCGTGCGCAGGGAGCACTCGCCAGGGGCAGCAGTTGGTGCCTTGGCCGAGACTTTCCAGCGCAGCGCCTCCAGCTCTTGCACCTCGGCCATGATCTCAGCGATCTGGCCTTCCGTCTCGGCAATCCTGTCGTCCAGGCGCTGGCGCTGCTCCTGCAGGTCCTGCAGCGCTGCCTGGCGCTTGTCCTTCGCCTGCCCGAACGCATCGATGCGGGTGGTGTAGTGGTGGAGCTGGCCCGCGTAGGGCTTCGCTTCGACGATGCGCAGCTTGATGGCCTCCCGCTCCTTGGACAGGGCCTCCCGCGCGCCCATGATGGCTGGGTCGGTGCTTGAGCCCAAGGCACGGAGGAGCGAGGCAATCTCCGCGAGCCGTCCCTGAGGGTCGTCGGCATCGTTGGCGTCCTCGTCCACAGCAGGGGCGTTGGCCGCCTTGAGCTGCGCCTTGAGCTGTGCGATCTCGCGGTCCTTGGCCGCCACATCCGACCAAGGCCGCGCACTGTCCCCTTTGCGCCGCACACTGGCCGTGGCTGGCCTCTGACTTGGCGGGCCGTCGGTGGGCTTGGGGCCTCCGAAGCTGGCCCCCTTAGCGACGCGACAGCTGGTACATTGCTGGCAATCTCCACGATTCCACCACTTGGCTCCTGTGCGCGGGTGCGTACACCAGCGGCAAAGCCAGGGGGCGGCCCAGGTCCTGCGATCCGAGACGGCTGAGGTCTTGTTCGCGGCAGCGGCATGCGAAGAGGAACCATTAGCCATGGAACGCGGGGTACAGTGTGAGCAAAACAGCGGTACTTTCTCGAGGATGTGTCGAGGATGTGTGCCTGGCGACAGCGAAAGCAGTTGGGGGCCGTGAGATCCCCCCCGCCACTCGTCAAGCCCTGAGCCTCACGCTACGGACTTGAGCCAAAATGGCTACGGAGGAGGAGGAGGAGGAAGAGGAGGAGGGAGGAGGAGGAGGAGGAGGAGGAGAAGAAGGAGGAGGAGGAGGAGAAGGATGATGATGATGAGCGGAGGAGGAGGAGGAGGAGGAGGAGGAGAGGAGGAGGAGGAGGAGGAGGAGGAGGAAGAGGAGGAGGAGAGTAGGAGAGGAGGAGGAGGGAGGAGGAGGAGGACGAGGAAGGCGGAGGAGGGGGAGGAGGAGGAGGAGGAGGAGCAAGCGGAGGAGGAGGAGGGAGGAGGAGGAGGAGGAGGAGGGGGGGAGGGAGGGGGGGAGGTGGGGAGGAGGAGGAGGAGGGATGAGGAGGAGGGAGGAGGAGGAGGAGGAGGAGGAGGGGAGGATGAGGATGAGGGGGGGTTGAGGATGGGAGGAGGGATGAGGAGGAGGAGGCGGAGGAGGAGGAGGAATGAGGAGATGAGGCGAGGGAGGAGGAGGAGAAGAAGAGAGGAGGAGGAAATGGGGAGGGTGAGGGGAGGGGGGACGGAGGAGAGGAGGATGCGAGGATGGAGGAGGAGGAGGAGGAGAATATTGAAGAGGATGAGGAGGAGGGAGGAACGGGATGAGGCGGAGGAGGAGGAGGAGGAGGAGGAGGGATGAGCAGCAGGAGCAGGAGGAGGAGGAACAGGAGAAGGATGAGGAAGATGAGGATGAGGAGTGAGGGGGAGGAGGAGGAGGAGGAGGAGGAGGATGGGGATCCCGATGACGAGGACGGTGAGCAGGATGAGGAGAATGAGGACGAGGACGAGGAGAAGGCTGAGGAGGAGGAGACGGATGAGGAGGAGCTGGAGGAGGATGAGGATGAGCAAGATGATGAGGAGGAAGAGGAGGAGGAGGATCAGGTGGAGGAGGAGGAATACGATGATGATGAGGAGGAGGAGGAGGAGGAGGAGGATGAGGATGAAGAGGATGAGGACGCGGATGAGACGGAGAGGAGGAGGGGGAGGAAAAACGGATTGAGGAGGATGAGGAGGAGGCGGAGGAGGAGGAGGGGGAGGCGGAGGAGGAAGATGAGGGGGACGAGGAGGATGAGGAGGAGGATGAGGAGGAGGAGGAGGAGGAGGAGGGAGGATGAGGAATCGGATGATGAGGAAGAGGAGAAGGAGGATAAGACGGATTCGAAGGCGGATGCTGATGGTGATGATGAGAAGGAGGGGCAGGAGGAGGAAGGGGAGGAGGAGGATGATTAATACGACTAGGATGATGATGCTGATGATGATGAACATGCAGATGCTGATGATACGGATACTGACCATGCTGATGATGATGGTGATGATGCTGATGCTGATGCTGATGCTTGTGAGGATGCTGATGCTGATAATGATAATTCTGACGCTGATGCTGATGATGCTGCTGCTGGTGATGATGATGATGAGCATGCGGATGATGATGATGATGATGATGATGACGGTGCTGATGATGTTGAGGCTGCTGATGATGACACTGATGACGACACGGGTGATACTGATGCTGCTGATGCTGTTGATGCTGTTGCTGATGATGATGATGCTGATGATTGTGATGATGCTGATGATGATGCTGTTGTTGACGATGTTGTTGACGATTAGGATGATGCTGCTGATGCTTATAATGATGCTGATGATTCTGATGATGATGCTGATGCTGATGCTGATGATGATGCTAGTGATGGTATCAGTGCTGATGGTGATGACGATGACGATGAGGCTGATGATGACGATGATGATGATGCTGACGCTGATGATGATGATGGTGTTGGTGGTGATGATGCTGAGTGCTGATGATGATGATGCTGATGCTCATGCTGATGCAGCTTCTGCTGATGCTGCTGATGATGCTACTGATGATGATGCTGATGCTGATGCTGCTGATGATGATAAGGCTGATGATGATGATGATGATGATGATGATGATGATGATGATGCTGGTGCTGCTGATGATGATGAGGTTGACGATGTTGATGACGATGATGATGATGCTGATGATGATGATCATGCTGATGATGCTGATGATGATGCTGATGCTGTTAATGATGATGCTGATGATGATGCTGATGACGATGCTGCTGATGATGCTGATTATGATGCTGATGCTGCTGATGCTGCTGATGATGATGATGATGATGCTGATCATGCTGATGATGGTGATGATGATGATGCTGATGATGATGTTGATATTGATGATGATGATGATGATGATGATGATGATGATGATGATTATGATTATGCTGATGATGATGATGATGATGATGCTGATGATGATGATGCTGATGATGCTGGTGCTGGTGATGATGATGATGCTGATGCTGATGATGATGTTGATGATGATGAGGAGGAGGATTAGGATGAGGATGGGGATGAGAATGATGAGGAGGAGGAGGAACACGAGGAGGA
>CAUYUJ010005125.1:186511-196511 GCA_963575745.1 Prorocentrum cordatum | reverse complement strand
CGAAGTCATAAGCAGCAACTTTGCCAAGTTTGAACGTATTGGTATGGGCTCTTCAAGCGTTGCTTACCGTGCGCTGAGGCTTTGTGACAACAGGACTGTCGTCATTAAGGCATTGCGTCGCTTGGATGTCGGCCCGGTGTCCTTGGCGAAGCGGGAATTTGATCTCCTCACCAATTTCAGACATCCCAATATCATCGTCGCCTTAGATTTCCTGGAATCGCTATCGTGTGTGGCACTGGTGTTGGAGGACATCGCGGGCCGCACTCTGCGTTCGGTTGTGCGTTCGACTTGTGCGGGCCGCCTGGACGAGCTGTGCTCCATGCGCTTGTTCGTCCAAGCGGCTGCCAGATTGGCTTACCTGCATGGCAGGAACACGGTTCACCGCGATCTGAAGCCTGCCAATTGTCTCGTCTCGAAAGGGGGCGTCCTGAAGCTGATCGACTTCAACGTCGCCGCGAGCACCGAGGGAGGCGAGCTCCTGACCCCAACCGGAACGAGGGAGTTCCGCGCCCCAGAGGTCCTGAACAGGCCGTACGCGTCGCCAGCGGACGTTTGGTCCCTCGGCCTGTGCCTGCACTTCATGCTGCACGGCCGCACGCCCTCCCGCGACTCCGACGACGAGCCGACGGCGACCTCCGCGGCGGCGGCCTCCACCGAGACGTACTCGGAGGACGCCGCCGACGGCAGCTCCGACGGCGGCGGCGGCTCGCCGAGGGGGCGAGCGATGACCGAGCAGCCCCGGGACGCGTGGGGCGGCAGCGCGTGGGCCCTGCAGCGGTGCTGCCTCCAGGACTGGCGGCAGCGGGCCACGGCCCAGGAGCTCTTCGCGGGTGCGTCCGGGTGGCTCGCCGGTCGCTGAGCCGGCCGGGCGAGCCGCGCGGAGCGGCTGGCTGCCGCGGCGGGGCTGCGCAGGGCGAGCGCCAGCCGGTCGTGCCCGCGCTCCTGCGGGTGCCGCCCTGAGGCCTCGACTTGCTGCTGCGGCGCCCTCGGGGGCCACGACTGATGCCCCTCACGCCCTGGGAGATTGTTCCCGAGGGCAGGCACGCAGGCCTCGAGGTGCGAAGGCAGAGGCTGCGCCCGCCCTTTCCGTTCATGACTCAGGGTACAGCGAGCGGCTTGAATAAGGAACACTTACTCCTCAGGTTTTATTCCTTGGGACAAAAGGGGCTTCGTTCCTTGGGTCAGGCCGATAACTGTATCCGAGGCCAGAGCTTGAACATACCCGCCGCCCGGGGACGGGCGCTGCCCCGGTGCGCCGCCGTGCGCGGTGCGCACACTGCCGCCAGGTGCCGCTTCCTCGGGACAGTGTGCGTGCAGCGCAGGCTGGCAGGCGCCTCCCTCCGCAGTGTTCCGACCCAGTCGGGCAGAGGGCATGTTGGCACCCGCAGCGAGAGAACGAGCTCGCGAGACGGCGGGCCAGGACCGCGCAGGCTTTGTTGCTGTGCAGTCGGACCGAGGTACAAGACCGATGTCGGTTCGGGGGAGGGCCGACGGAGGGTCTCATGCTCTTGAGGGATGCTCTTCTGGCCTAGGTCCGACAGCAGGCACTGTACCTCTGGGAGGCGCCACCACCGCTGCCGCCGAGCCCGTGCCATCTGCGGGTGATGACGCGGACCCCAGGCATGCGCTCTGACAGGTCGTTGAATCCCCAAGGGTCGAGGTCGACGAGGGCCCACTCATCCCTCCGCCTCGGGTCTTCTTCTGAGGATGGATCCGATTCGTGCTGTGTTTTTTGGGGTAGTCCTGCCTTGGAGGTGCCAGACAGGACTTCACTTTTCAATTTCCCCTGTTCTCGTGTCGCTGTCCCTGTGGCCTCTGTATCGGGCGCCATGTTGGGCTCCCGCGGCCTGGGCTGAGCCGTTTGCCCGCCGCGAGTCCGACGAATGCCGTCGGACACATGCTTGTTTTTAGGCAGGTCACTCACAGTTCGCGACCCCTCTCGTTTTCCTAATTGTTGGCCCCTCGTTCAGGTCCTGACAGGATCGCTGCCACCACACTATGAATGCCTATCCAAGATTTGCTGCATATCAGTGCCTTGGGATGTCAGTTCTCTCTCTCTCTCTTTCTCACTTTCCTCCTTTTTACCTATCTCTCCCTCTCTCTCTCTCCGTCTCTCTTATCTCCCTACAGTGGCGGCGCGCACCAAGGCACCATCTAATGTTCGTCAGATTCTACACTGCGCATTCAGTGTGAGCAGGGATTGTGGACGAAGGCCTGCTGGGGAAAGTTCGCAGCACGTTCAATTCCTTGGGCGGCATGCAGCCAGCACGTTTTCTCTGACAGCCTACCCGATCGTGAGCGCAACGGTGTGGTCCGTCCGCCGCTCCAGTCGTACGAGCAAGCTTCGAACAGCAATGCTTCCGTTTTTTTGGTTGCTCCGTTCCAGTGCCCCCCCCCATTCTTGCCATCCTCTCCTCCTCCTTTTGTGCCCGCGCGGTGCGGCAGCTCTAGTCCTGCCTGCGTTGTGCGCGCGCATGGCCCTCCGGCGCCGGCCTCCGCCCCAGCCGGTGCCGTCAAGCGGGCCGCCGCGGAGGCAGTGCGGTCAGGCCGCGCGCTTGCGCAGCCCAGACATGCTCGCGTCTTGAGCAAGATCATGACGGAGGAACCCCGCAGCGAAAAAATTGCAGGGTTTTCGCAGGGTCTCAGGCGATCCCAGCAGTTTGCTGTGCTTCCGGGGAAGGTGCGGACAACTTCTCCGAAGGCGGGGGGACTTCTAACTCTAGTCTTCGGGGCGCGCCGCCGAGTCTGGGCGCACACCTGTTGTTGATTCTGCCGCGTACCCATCCCTCCGTCTGCCACGCCCCTTTCGGCTGCTCTCAACAGTGACCCCGCCCCGCATGCGGCTCTGTCGGAAGGGAGCGCGCCCGACGCGCCGCTGTGCCTGCACAGCGGGCCGCGCCAGGCAGCCGCGGCCCTTAGCTGTGCAGTCTCTCTGCTTGACTCTGTGTTGTGCCTGCGCGCCTGCAAGGGATGCAAGGCCACAGTCAATTCGGTAGCAAATCATGAGAGCCTGGTATACCCATTGAGTTCCGTCTTCTATTCGCAAGAGCCGACAAGATGGTATGGGAGGCTCCCATGAGTTGCCTGGAGGGTTTCTGCGAAGGGCTTAGGCGACCCGTCCTCCTCCTCCTTCCCCCCCGCCTCCTCCCCCTCCTCCTCCTCCTCCTCCTCCTCCTCCTCCTCCTCCTCCTCCTCCTCCTCCTCCTCCTCCTCCTCCTCCTCCTCCCCGGCGGCCTTCCGACAGGCCTCGGGCACCGGAGAGGCGCGTTGGGCCGGAGGCCCTCGGACGCCTCGGCTTTGTCAAGACCCAGTGGCTTGGGAAGACCCTCGCGCTGGTGCGGGCGGAGAATACGGTTGGGGCGAGAGTTTTGCTGGGCGCGGCGGCGCTCCGTCTCCCGCGCTTGGGGCAGATCGGACGGGGCCCACACGGAGAGGCGCGCTGAGCTGGAGGCTCTCGGACGCCTTGGGTGAGGTCGGGCGTGTCCTCCTACGGGCGGATTTCGAGCAGGTGGAGTCTCCCTCATAGGACACACTATTGCAAAACAGAGGAAAAGGAGGAGGAGGAGAGGAGGAGGAGGAGGAGGAGGAGGAGGAGGAGGAGGAGGAGGAGGAAGACAATCAGCTTTTCAGCCCTGTCGTTCCCCCTGGGGAGGGGCGAGGGCAATGGCGCTTATTGTCCCTTCGACGGTTCCCCTCATACGCTTGCGCGGCGTCAGTGAGTTTGTCGCCGTCGTCCGGGGGCGGTGCTGGTTCCGCTTCTTGTTGGGACTGCACCTTTCTTTCACACGCCGAGGACGAAAACATGGCATAAGCATGAACTTTGAACGGCGGCCCCTCCCTGGCGCGCGGAGCGCGCTAGGGGCCGCGCTGGACGCGCCGCCAAAGGGGCCCAGCCCGGATCCAAGAGATCCGCATGGGCCTCCAAACATTCATGTTTGTGCCGTTCATTGGTTTCTCAGAAATATTAACCCGTTTGTTCCATCAGACGGGGTGCGCAGAGTTCTGAGCCAGATTCGGCGTGAGTAGAGCAACTCATTTGAGCTCCCCGCGCATTACGCACTGTTCATTGCTCCACCCGTTCTTTAGCTGTCCCGACCCCAGGAGGGCGCCACCAACACACCTGCACCGATCATGGCAGGGCCCATCCTTGGCTCGGGATCGGCGTCTACACCCTCGTGGCGCGGCCGGGACGGTAGCTCCTTCCGGGCTCCTCGGCCCCTTGGTGCCCATCGACGTCGGCCTCCCTCCCTGCAAACTCGTTCAACACGAAAATCATTACAATCACCGTTCGTGCGTCACTTCCGCATTGTTTCGCTACGCGCAGGCACCGCAGGGCTCTTCCTGTCGTGGGTGATCGGAAGCACCCTGACTCCGAGTACTCGCCTCGATCTGCTTCGTGCAGCGCTGGCAGTGGTTCTGCTGGGACACAGCGTCTGACAGGTCTCCGATCCTGTGGTCTTGCACCTGTCCAGACCAGGGGGCCCAAGGGTACAATTAACACGTTGCATGCGTGCCTTGTCTCGGGCACGAGGGAGGGCAAGGGCCAGGAGAGTAGAGAGTAAAGGGCTACGAGCTCCGAAGAGCGCAACTTGTCTCTTCCGTCGGGTGTTTCGAGCCATTCGGGGAGCTGGCCCCCGGTGAGGTTCAATCGAGGCCTCCCGCTCCCTGAAATGATGAGTTTGCACTCTGCCGGGCAGCGGCAGCGCATGCGCTGCCGTTTTTTGCCGAGCTACCATTGCTGGCCGACGAGAGCCGTTCTCCTTGATTGTGTCGCGCAGCAGTGCAGAGCCCACGTGCATTACCTGTCTTTGTTTGCATCAACCAACAAAACAAAAAAAAAATATGGCCCCAAGACGGTCCAAGAAGTCCCAAGAGGCCTTCAAGAGCACTCCCAGGAGGGCGCCAAGGAGCCACAATCGTTGAATTCCTCCGGGGAGACGTACATTTTTATCATACGCGACTTTTCGGCCTTCACGGCTTTGAAGACGGCCCAAGAGGCTCCCAAGACTTGCCCAAGAGAGCCTAAGACACTCCCAAGAGGCCCTTAAGACAGCCCAAGAGGGGGCCAAGACGGCCCAAGGGCTGCCCAGGACGGCCCAAGTTAGCCCCAAAACGGGCCCCGGGAAGGCCCAAGAAGGCCCCGAGTCGCCCAAGACTGCCCAGAAGGCTCCCAGACGTCCCAAGAGGCCTCCAAGAGCATTCCTAAGAGGATCCCAAGAGACCAAATTCGTTACATTCCTCTAGGCGAAGCGCACATTTTAAGCATATGCGATTTTGGGGCCTCACGGCTTTGAAGGCGGTCCAAGAGGCCCTCAAGACTTCCCCAAACGAACCGAACACGCTCCCAAGAGGCCCCGAAGATAGCCCAAGAGGGCGCCAAGGCGGCCCAAGGGCCGACTAAGACGGCTCCAGGAGGGGTCCAGGAGGGGAATTCCGACTCGAAAGTTGCAGCCTTCCGCCCAAAGAACCTCCCAGGAGGCCCCCAAAGTCCCAAGTGGGCCATACGCGCGCGCGCATGTCGAAAACGTTTACCACCATCGTGCGACTGCCAATTTTCCAAACAGAACTACACGGGCCACGCGCGCGTGTCCGTACGCGCGCGTCGACATCTTTATATCATCAGCACCAGCATCATCATTGCCCTCGTCATCGTCAGCATCACTATTATCATCATCATCATCACCATCATCATCATCAACATCATCATCATCATCATCATCAACATCATCAACATCATCATCATCATCACAGTCGTCGTCGTCGTCGTCGCTGCCATCACCACCACCGTCATCATCGCCATCGTGGGTGTCGCCGCCCTCTTCAACTTTTTTAAGTGCACGCACTTCCTCATCAGCCTCATTCACACCATCGTCATCATAATCGCCAGCGTCATTATTGCCACGGTCGTTATCGTCACCACCAGCTTCATCACCGTCATCATCGTTGTCGTCGACATCGTCCCCACCGTCGTCATGAGCATGCTCATCACTATCGTTGTTGTCGCCGCCCTGTTGAATTATGCCAGCAAGTTCGGGGATGCTGGGTGGTTTCTGTGCTTGTGCGAGCATTTTAGATGGCCATGCGCGGATGCGGTCATATTGTAACACGTAACTCGCGCCACAGAAGAAGCACACCGTACCTTGCAGCGAATGCCTTGCTTGCACCACATAGACCGTGTCACATATGTCGCCTGTTGTAGACTGGACCACCCATCAATTGCATTTCATAGGCTGCAGCCCTTTTTGCGTCGGCGGCCAGGCAGAGTAACTGCGCTGGCGGAAGAGCCAACTAAACGGGGGCCCCGTTGCGGCGAATTGGCAACGCGCAGGCTGCAACACACAGATTGCACCATACAGCTTGCGCCGCCACGTGTGTTGCGCCCCCATATGCTGCACGGCGCAGACAGCACCGCGTAGGCTGGACCGCACAGTCGGCACCCCGCAGGCCGCACCACGCATAGCGCACATCGAGCGTGCAAGAGCCCACGGTTTGGGGGTCCGCACCGGCGAGTTGACCGGGCTGGCTCGGCTGGCCGTGCCCGCCCTGGACCTGCTGCCCCTCGCGTGGCCGCGCGGCCCCCTTCGGCCAGCCGCGCTCTCTGCGTTGTTTGGTGGATCTTTGGGCCTGCCTGCGAAGCGCATTGTTTCTCCGCGCTCCTAGGCATCCAGAAGTCAGATATGCGGATGAGGGTGAGGAGAAAGGTCAGAGCGGTAAGACGATGGTCATGTTCCTGATGCTGCTGATGCTGATGCTGATGCTGATGCTGATGCTGATACTGATGCTGACGATGATGCTGACGATGATGATGATGATGATGATGATGATGATGATGATGATGATGATGATGATGATGATGATGATGATGATGATGACGATGATGATGATGATGATCCTGACGATGGCGACGATGATGATGAGTGTGACGACGACAATGATGAGTATGACGACGATGCCGACGACGACGACGATGATGATGGCACTGATGATGATGGTGATGATGGTAATGATGACGATGATGGTGACACGCCGACGACGATGACGACGATGACGATGATGATGATGGTGATGATGATGATGATGATGATGATGATGATGATGATGATAATGGTGATGGTGGTGGTGGTGGTGGTAATGATGATGATGATGATGATGCTGGTGGTGGTATGATGACGATGAAGATGATGACGAGGATGATGATGATCATGATGATGATGATGATGATGATGATGATGATGATGATGATGATGATGATGATGATGATGATGATGATGGGAACGACGACGATGATGATGCTGATGCTGATGCTGATGATGACAATGACGATGATGGTTCTGGTGATGATGATGGTGAGGCGGAGGAAAGGAGGAGGAGGAGGGTGAGCGTCAGTGCGAGGAGACGATTTGACGAGGGGAGTAAATCGGAGGATTAGGACACGGGGATCTCCGTGGTATGTGATCAGAGCAGGAATCTGATCACCTGAAGCTCATCGACTTTGGCTTTAGCAAGGTTTGCCGTTGCTTTTTTGTGGTTACCTTAGCACTCTCCCTCTCTCTCGTTGTTTCTCTCTGTCTCTCTCCCTCTCTCTGTCTATATCAGCTTATATGACTATGCTCCTTTCTCACCGTCTCCCTATTTGTTTTTTGTTTTCTCTCTCTCTCTCTCTCTCTTTCTCTTTACATATACACATCCCCTCTTTCTCTCCATTCCCTCTTTCTCTCCCTTTTCACTCTGTCATTCGGTTCTGATCTTCTCTCACTCCGTCGTCGTTCCTTTTGACTATCTTAAGTGTACGTGGTTTTTGAAAGATATCATATATTCCTGATCTTACCATGCCGTGCTTCTCATCATCTGGTAGTACAGTAGGTTCTCTGATATTATCATGCCTTCTCCTCTTCCATTCACCGCTCTTATGTTCTGTAGTATTATCTTCTTTTTCCCTCTCATCTCTTCTATCATGTTCTCTTCTCTTGTATTTTTATTTGCTCTCTGTATTACCCCTGTGTCGCTGTATCTTGTCCTGTCTTCCTCTCCCTCTCCCTCACCCTCGCTCTCTCTTCCTCCCTCTCTCTCTCTTTCTCGCTTTCTCTCTCTCTCTCTGTCTTTCTTTCCCGCTCTCCATCTGCACATCCGCACCTGGGCCGCCTGCCTCCTCCTCGAGCCGCCGGTCTCTCCCCCCCCCTTGTGCCTCGTCCTCCTCGCCCCCCCCCCCCCCCTGACAGACGTGCGCAGGCGTGTGGGAGAGATGGTCTGCCGCGCCAGCCGGGGGCAACGTGGCGGGGGGATGGGCTCGGGGCGAAGGCTATGCCGAGCCGTTGTGGCTCCAGGTGGCGCATTCTCACATGCACGTGTCGCCCAATCGTACTGGCTGACTTTTCCTTGATGCATCTCTGGTTCCAGACGCTCCCCTGAAGCAGTGCAACAAAAAAAAGGGCGGGATGCATCAACCCCCGATCGCCGAGCGATCGCCGACAGGGGCTCGATGGCCCGCCCCGCCTGGGAGCGTGCGGAGCCACTGTCGGAGGCCCATCGCCGGCGATGCTTCGCCGATTCCAGGTCGATGCCTTCCTCCCCAAGTTGGTGTCCCCCGTCGTTTCCCCTCGCGTGTCCCCTGCGCACGACCTCCTGCCGTAGCCCGAGGCCGCTGCACCCCGCGTGGAGCGCTGCGTGCTCGGAGCGCCAGCGCCCTCCTGCGCCCTCCGCGGCCGCTCTCCTCCTTCCCCCTCGGGTCTTGGTGCGCAGCCGGCTCTGCCGTGCCCGGGCTGTGGCTGCCCGGCGTTGCGTGGCCCACGTCGCCGCCGACTGACAAGCCGCGCCGAAAGGCCCCAGACGTCTGGCGCTGTGGTTTTTCGCAGCGTGTCGCCCCCAGAGGTCTGGACCTCTTGTCGGGGGCTGGCTCGTCGTCCTCGGCGCCGCTTGTTTGGCGGACCCGTGGCCCGGCAGTGGCTCGCCGAGGGTGACAGCGGCCGAAAGCTTTCCGTCGCTCTCTGCGCGTCGTACAGGGGGCGCCCCGTGTAAGTGGCTCATCGTTTACGAGATTAGCAAGGCTCGCGCGAGCTTCCTGTCGGAGCTAGGCGCCCCGGCTGCGGTCCTGAATGCCGGCAGCAACGGTGACGAAGGTTGGGAAGGATGCCATGGACAGGGCCCTTTGGACGAGTGAGCGTATCGTTTTTTGCCGCACAGCAGGTGGGCGCCCTGGACCGGCCGAGCGGGCCTTGGGGCAGATCGGCGGCCGCGGGCAGACGCTTGGGCAGTGCCTCCGTGGGGGGAGGCGGGCTCGCGCCCGGACGCCTGGCCCTCTCGTCTGCTTTCTCGTCTGCTTGGGATGCAGCTCCTGGGGAGTTCCGCGCAGCATCGGCGCTATCCGTGGTCGGAAGCTGGCCCAGTCTGGCATAGTCCCGCCCAGTTCCGCCTAGTACCGGAGGATTTGCCCGAATCCTGGGCTTACCCTGGCCTAGTCCAGCTCAGCGGCGCCTTGAGTGATCCGGCAGCCCGTATGCGCTCCCCCGAAAGCCTCCCAGGAGTTGCCTCCTCATCCTGCGATGCTGGGCCGCGCCCCCCTTGCCGTCGAGGCTGGGCGCGCGCCCAGAGGGCAGCGGCTCGTCGGCCAGCCGCGAGAAGGCGCGAGGGCAGCGGCCTCAGCCAGGGCGCGCCCAGCGCTCGCGTGGAGGCAGCGGCGGCGGGCGTCGGGGAGCAGCGCGGCGGGCCAGGCAGGGCGTGCCCTCGCGTCCGGTTGGGAACGCGCCGCGAGGTGGCCCGCCTGTTTCAGGAGGGAAAAAAAACACAGACACAATGAATCGTCGATTCCTCAGAAAATATGGGAAAATATGGGAGGTGGGAGGGAAGACAGAAACCAAGAAAATATGGGAAACTATGGGGAATATTTTTATTTATGTGTATTTATTTGTGTGTCCTGGGGCCCCTTCAAGGTGGCCCGCCTGTCCCAACCCTCCAGCGTCCCGAGAGACTCAATGCGGAAGTTTTGCGCCGGTGTCGGCATCGG
>CAUYUJ010005125.1:114011-184011 GCA_963575745.1 Prorocentrum cordatum | reverse complement strand
CAGTGGCGCCCACGCGAGTCTCGCATCCCCGAGCTCCTCGACCTCCAGGGTGCCCTCGCCGGGCTCGGCACTGACATGCTCCGCGCCATGCTTCTGGACGCTGCGGCCGCATGCCCCAGCCTCGGGCCCCCTTCGGATGACGCCCCCTTGAACATGTTTCGGCACTACTTTATTGAGGCGTGGGTCGACATGGGGTGCCGCCCGCTGAATGACCTACACCTCCCCGCATCCTGGGTGAGCGACCCCCTTGCATTGCCGGGGGCTCCTTCCACGGACCCCCATGACTCCTCGGTGGCTCCAGCTGTTCCCCACGAGATGCCCGAGGATGCCCTCCACAAGCTGGTTCATGCGATGGTCAGGGCTCGCAACCCCTGGGGTCGCCAGCCGCGCGGTAGTTTCTTTTCCGTATCTCCTCTCGTGGCGACTCCTTATATGCGCGACCTCCACGGGTCACCCCCCCACGGCCCTCTCCCCACGGCCAACGGTGCCCCCGTGCGCCCGCATAGATGCTTATCTTTCTCATTGAGCGCTTCCTCACGCCCGGAGGCAACCTGCCACCGCCCCTCCTCGTCCACCGTCTCGCTCACCCCTCGCATCGGTGCGGGCTCTGGCCGTCGGGGCCCGCAGCGCTCCAGGTCGAGGGTCGACAGAGGACAGGATCCCCCGTCACCCAGCGGCGACCCCACGGAGGCACCGCAGGACCGGCCCAGGTCCTGGTCCCCTGCTCGCCTGAACCCCAGTGCGCCAGCGCCTCCGACGCTGGCACGGCCGCCCCTGCGGCCGCACCCCCCTGCCCCTGCCTGCCCCCCCAGCCCACCCCTTCGGGCACTTTGCGCACATCCCCATCAAGCAACTCTCTCACCAGCACCTGGTTCTGGCCACGCGAGGTTTCGTCCAGCTCGGGTTTCGCCAGGCCACACTCTGGAGGGCGGTCCTCCACAGGTCAAATTCCACGTCCGCCGCCCCCTAACATGCACCCACCAGACCGCTTGCGCTCCTTCCTTGAGCGTGCCTACGGGTACAAGATGCATCCTGCGACCCATGTCCCAGCATCCGGGCTCCCTGTGGGCTACGTCGTGGACACTGCCAGACCCCCTCTCCAGTTTCTCAGACGCGTCGCCGACACCGGTGCCCAGCTGGGGTATCCCTGCATGTGCAGGGACTTTCTCGGCCACGCTGCCGAACGTTTCAAGCCCATCCACCAGACCGACCCCAGCCTCGCCGAGACCGCCTCCCTCGAGGCCTTCGTTGAAAGCTACGGCAGGGACCGGCCTGCGGGGTGGCGCTCCATGCAGCACGAGGAGGGGCGCGCCAGCGCAGCCGTCCCCACGAAGAGCAGGCACCTCCCCAGATCCCCCATGCGGGGGGGCCTGTGGGCCTCCTGTACGCCTGACCCCCGCCGCGGCACGCTCCCTCCCCTCCAGTCTCATCGGTGCTCTGGCCCTCTCCTCATCGATCGTGGCAGGTCTGCGGCGTTGGACATCCCTGCCTCGGCTCGTTTCCCCACTCTGGTTGGCAGGTAGCATCGGCGCTGCGCAGCATTTCGCCTCCCTCCGTGCAAGGTCCCCTGATCCCACACCGGAAGAAGCCGTCCACAGATCGGGGCGGGTACACAGCCGGCCGCGCGCGCCCGTCGGCGCCCTTCCCCGCAAGAACACATCACCTGATTTACGCGATCATTTAGCACCCGATACTTCTGAGACTCCCATGATACTGCCGATGCCCCTTCTCGCCCTGCCATCATGGATGCGTGGGTGTCTCCAGGGCCCTGGCTGGTGCCCCTCGTGCCCGTCTGCCCATTGCTGGCAGGCGCGTCCTGATTGCCGCCTCCCTGGTGCGAGCCCAGGGTCCGCGTCCCCAGCTCGTCTTCCCCCTCCGCCTGCACCAACTGCGCGCCCACCTGCGATGCCCACCACCTGTCTCGTCAGTCGCGCCCTCGCCGCCCTCACCTGCCCGTTCCCCTTCTCCCACGGGTGGCGCGGCCACCAGCGCCGCCCAACCCTCTGCTGCTCCCGCCGCTGGCAGTAGCAGGGGAGGCCCCCCACTGGCGCCTCCAGCGCCTCCTGCCTCCCCGGACATCCCAGGTGTCCCATCCGCATGGCTTGATCGTGACCCCGATGGACCCGCCGCTGGCCCCCTTTCCAATGAAGAAATTGCATGCGCACATCGGTGCCTGGCAAACCAGATCTCCCTGCAGTGTCAGGCCCCCAGCGCGCCTCAGATCGCGTGGCGGGGTCGGGCTGGAGGCTGTGGACGCTTACCCGCCCTAGGTTTGGGCTGCGTATACCTACAGCCACGTCGCCCTCGCCCTCCCTCTGCTCGCTCGCAGAGTTGGAACAGTTCATGGACTTCCTCACTGAATCGGCCCAGGCGGAGGAGCGTCCCACTGACGCGATCCCCGCCCCGCGCGGGAACCCCCATGACGGCGATGTGGCCCCCCTGGGAGCGCCCTGCATCCCGGGTGCCCTGGGAGCCACACCCACCACGGCGCCGCCAGTGCCAGAGGCCTGACATCCTGCACCCGGGCGGATGCCCACGGACGGCCTCCTCCTCCTCGCCAGCCCCTCTCGCCTATGGTCCTGGCGGTCCCCCTGGGAGGGCTTCTGCGGCCCCTGCCCACGCGAACGGGGCTTCCCCGCAGGTGCCACTCGTGCGTCGAGGATGTGGTGAACGGGCTGGCCGCGTCGCGTTGTGCTCGGGGCCCCGTATACGCTTCAGTTCTGGGCAGCGTCCTTTCGCCTCGGCCAGCCTGCCTCTGCAGGCACCCGAGTGCGCTCACACGCCCCGCCGGCCCGCGGGCCTGCCGGTCCCCCCCCTGTTCCGCCGGTCCACGGCCTGTTCTGCAGTGCCCAAACGGGCTTGCCGGCGCTGCTAACTCCACGGGGCGGCCTTTTTGCGGCGCTCGCGCCCCCTTTGCTGGGCCTCGGGTTAAGTCGGGCATGTCCCTCTACAGGAGGAGTATCCAAAAATAGTCAAGAGATAGTTCGGGGACGACTTTTCGACTATCGTTGGCTATTGTTGAGCATTTTCGGAATATTTTTCATATTTCGTCCCAAATCTGCCCGTAGGAGGAAATGCCCGACCTAAACTTTGGGCCTTTCTGTTCCTCGCCGTGCCCTTCTGCCAGTCGTCTGGCCATGGCATCGCTGTAATTTCCACTGCGCCCCCCTTGTCCTCTGGGTCATGTCGTTTCCATGCCAGTCGGCTATCTGCCTACCTCGTCAGACCCCTCCGTCATCCATGCCTGGATGACTTATTGCTGGCCGCGGCGCTGCTTGCTCCGAGTGCCCTGAGGGCTCGGCCTCGAGACGCGCGCGCGCGCCCTCATCTGCGACCTTTCGACGCCCTGTCGCTGCGCGCGCGGCCGCGACGCGAAAACAAAAGTGTGGTGTGTGTTGTGTGTGTGTGTGTGTGTGTGTGTGTGCGTGTGCGTGTGCGTGTGCGTGTGCGTGTGCGTGTCCGTGTGTGTGTGTGTGTGTGTGTGTGTGCCTGGGCTCGTGCGCCTTTAGGCGCACGCGCGCGGCTGCAGGTGTGTCCCAAGGACGTCCCACAACGCGTGTTTGTGTGTGTGGCCAAGGGTGGGTGAGTCCCGAGGACGTCCCGCACGACTTCCTCAACTCCGAGGGAGCCCTGGCGGCCAGGGCCAAAGGGCTATAGCAAGCAGGTGGCGAGCCCAACGCGGCCTGGAGCAGGTATTGCGCTCAGCGCGGCGGCGGCACCCGCGACCCCAGCTGGCACGACGCCACCTTTCTCCGCCGTGTCCTCGGCCTGCAGGCCTCTCCGCCCCACTGACTCTGCTCCTGGCCGGCTCGCCAGCTGGCTCGCCTGCCGTACTGGGCCGGGCACCGGGCTGGTCTTGCCGCCCTGCCCCGCCCCCGCTCCGCCACGGGCGTCGCCCGTCGCACCACGCTCGCTGGTGTGGTGTGCTCTCCAAGCCTCCCCCGCCGCCACCCACCTGGGGTGCCGCGGGCCTCCCCCCCTGTTTTGCCAGGCTGGGGCGCCCTCGGCCCCCCCTGGCTGACGCGCTACTGGCCCGGTCGGCGTCACAGGGCGTCGGCTCCTTGGGCGCCTCAGCTCGCCTTTCCAGCTGCCCGATGGGCCGCTCTGTGTTCTCACAGCCCCACCTCGCTGCGGGTCCTTCGCCCTGGTGTCACCTGTTCGGTGCCCCCCCACTCTTGCTGCCTCCTGCCGGCCTCTGTGGCCTGCCGCCGCCTCCGCCTGCATGGAGGCGCCGTGGCCTTCGCGGTTCGCCGCCGCCGAGCCTCTCCGCCCCACCCCGCCTGGGCCACCCTCCGATCGGAGATGCTTGCTCCTGCCGCCGCCAGCCACCACAGTAGTCGCGGGTGACCTCGGCTCTCTCGGTGTGTTGGCTCTTCTGCAGTTTTTGCTGCCTCGGGCTGCCTCGTCCCCGCGGCCTCCGCCTTTGGCAAGGCCGCCCCCCCTCCCCCCCCTCCCGCCTGGGGCCTGGGCTGGTTGTGCGCTTGGTTTTCAGGCAGACTCCTCCCCCCCCTCCCCTGAGGCAGTCCCGCACTGGTCGCCGCCAGCCTGGGTGCCCTCGTGGCTTGCGTCACCTCGGCATCATGTGGCCTTCGGTGCTGCGTGGACACCTTCACGCCAGCCTTTGCCTTGCACTGCTTCCCCAACGCGGCCTGCTGCCTGGCAGCCTGCCATGCCGGTTTCCCCCTCGCCAGCCGCCGCCCCGCTGCTGCTGGCCCCCGCCCCCGGCGCCACCCTGCCGCCGCCTGGCCCCGGTCTAAGCAGGCCTGGCTTCCGTCTCCCTCTAGCTCCCTCTTCTCTCCCCCGTGCTTTGCGGCTTAATGATTCGCGTTCGTATGGTCTACCAGTGCTCTTCCGCCAGCGCAGTCACTCTGCCTAGCCGCCGACGCAAAAAGTGTGTGTGTGTGTGTTTGTGTGTGTGTATGTGTGTGTGTGTGTATTTCGCCGCCCCTAGGCCCGGCAGCCCCAGGCTTTCTGCCTGGTGTAGCTTCGCCGCCTTCCGCATCGTCAGCCACCTGCTTTTCACTCTCCCCCCTTCGGCTGCCTTTTATCTCCTCTTCGCCGGCAGTTCGTCGTCTGTCCTGTCCTGCGTTGTCTCTTGCCCCTTTTAGTCATGCCTGTGCCGTCACCGCGCCTCGTCTTGCTCCTCCCGTGCTGTCGGCGCTGGCCTTTTGGCGTCGTCTTCTTCTTTTCTCCCCCCCGCAGTCCATGCACGGGTGTGCGCATGGCACGTTCGATCCGCGGCGGTGGATCCCTGCACTCCTGTCCCCGACTCTTGAGCGGGCCAGCCGCGCGCGCGCTCTCCAGTTTTCGTCGTTCTGCGCTTCGACGCTCCGCGCGAGTCCGCGACGCCAGAAGTGTGTGTGTGTGTGTGCGCGTGTGTTTTTGTGTGTGTGTGTGTGTGTTCATTGCCTTCACCTGCATCTCACTGCTCAGCCCAGGGTAAATTTCGATCCGAACCATCCGATATCGATTACGGCCAGCCCGCTCCGACGCGATTCGGTAGATGCGGCCCGATGTTTGCATGGGCGATGTTGTGCATCCTGGCGCGGCCGATCCGATTCGATTCCGGGCCCGAACGGATGCATGTCGATCTGACGCACTGTCCAGATCGATCCGACCTCCCGATTCGATGATGAGTGATCTTGCCTCCCTCCCTCGGCTTCCGTAGATGGACAAGAAGTGGACCCTTTTACTGCTCCTCCCCCCTCTCCCAAGTTCAAGTCGGCCCCGGGCATTTGGCAGCACAGGCGTGAGTTGACAAAACAAGTGGAACCACCAGGGCCTCCGCGAGGCCCAGCCCAACTTTGAATCTGGGAGAAGGGGGGGAAGCCGATCACGGAGTCCAGCACTGAAGGGTTTGGTTTTGCCCCACGTTTTAAGTGGATTTTTGTCCCTCACATCCAAAGTGGGGCTCTTATTTTCTCTGGACACCCCGCGCAGGAACAGGAACACCCCCTCCTTTCTCACTCACTCACACACACACACACGCTCACATCATCATCATCATCATCATCATCATCATCATCATCATCATCATCATCATCATTATTATTATTATTATTATTAATATTATTATTATAACAATAATAATAACAATAATAATTATTATTATTATTATTATTATTATTATTATTATTATTATTATCATCATCATTATTATTATCATCATCATCTGCATCATCATCATCATCATCATTATCATGATTATCATCATAATCAGCATCATCATCATCACCATCATCATCATCATCATCATCACCATTATCAGCATCACCGCATCCTCGTCATCACTCACACATCCGCACACACACACTCATATTTTCAATTTCATACATTCAGTCACTCACAACTACTACTCAGCATCATCATCATCATCACCACCACCATCATCATCATCATCATCATCATCACAACATCATCGTCAACATATCCTCGTCTGTCAGTGAATTCAGATGAATTCTCAGGCGGGACCCCCCTCCCTATGGGGCCCGCCGCTCATGCTTTGTAGCCCGAACGGGCCATCGGAACCTTGTAACTGTCGTCACTCTTGGGCCCCCGACGCCTGAATATGCAGGAAGTATCAGGCGTGAACCTCGTCTGTGAGTGAATTGCGAGGAAGCCTCAGGCGCGAGTCCTCCCCCTATGGGGCCCGCCGTTCATGTTTTGTAGTCAGAGCGGGTCATCGGCACCTGGTAAATGTTATCAGTTTTGGGCCCCTGAAGCTTGAGTATGGAGGAAATATGAGGCGTGAGCTTCGTCAGTGAGTGAACTGCGAGGAAGTCTCAGGCGGGAGTCCTCTCCCTATGGGGCCCGCCCCTCATGTTTTGTAGTCCGAGCGGGTCATCGGAACCTTGTAAGTGTCGTCAGGGTTGGGCTTCTGAGGCCTAGATATGGAGGAAGTATCAGGCGTGAACCTCGTTTGTGAGTGAATTGCGAGGAAGTCTCAGGCGGGAGTCCTCTCCCTATAGGGCCCGCCGCTCATGCTTTCAATCCGTGGGGGTCATCGGGATCCTGTGGCTGTCTTTACTTTTGGGCTTCTGAGGCTTGGATGTGGAGGAAGTATCAGGCGGGTGGCGGCCGCGCTGTACATCGCGTTGGGCTTTCGCACATGCCACAGACGCAGTGACACGCACGACGTGCAGGAGTCCACGTGCAAGCAGCCGCACCACCACTTCGGGCGCGCCCCCATCGTGTTGCACCTCGGCGATTTCCTGCAGATGAAGCCCACGGGCAGCGTTGGCTTCCTGACGGACGTGAACGAGCTCCTGGACGACGGGTCCTCCAAGTACGCGGAGCCGCCGACGGTGGATATTCAGCACTCCATCGAGGTCTTCTCTCAGATCCCTTGCGTCTTCGAACTGAAAGGCTCGAAGCGCTTCGAGCCCGGGGACCCTCTGATCACGTTCTTAGGCTGCGTGCGTGAAGGCGAGTCCTTCCCGCCAGAGGTCTGGTCCGCCTGGGAAGCGACGTTGGCCTTGGACGACCGCGGCGTCGGCAGCAGCGCGAGAATTTTGGGCTCGGCTACGGCATGTACATCTACTAGGAGACGCTGGCGAGGTGAATCAACGCGCGCGCTCGTCGCGACGCGCGGCGTCTGAGCTTGCCCCTCGTTTTCTTGCAGGCCGTGGACGAGTGCAGCGCGATTCAGGGCGATCCCGACGCGGGCCGGGGCCTCCTGAACGTCCCGAACGTGCGCGGGACGGGGGACATCCGCGGCGTCTTGCCGGTCCACGTCGGCATGGAGGTGCGAGTCACGGCAGCGCAGGAAGAGCAGAAGAAGAAGTTGGGGCTCGTGCAGGAGCAGCGGGCCACCGTCGCATCCTTCGAGTTTCACCCCGAGGACGAGCAGCGGCGCGAGGGGTGCTCGCCAGGCCAGCTTTTCCGCCCCCGCTGCCTACTGCAGGGAATCTGGCTGCAGGTGCACGGCATCGATGAGTTTCCGATCTACCAGGAGGTCACCGAGGTGCTGCTGCAGGGCGCCGAAGGTGCCGACGACGACGACGAGGCCGAGGCGCGGGCGAGGAGCTTGCTCATGTTCAGGCCCAGCGAGCAGGAGTTCACGTGGCAGAGCTCGGGGCCGCGCGCCGCGCGCCGCTCGGGGTTCACCGTGGCGCGCGCGTCGCACTTCGCCTCCGCGCATTCGCAGGGCCAGACGCTGCGCAGGTCCGTCGCCGTTGACTGCGCGAGGGGCCAGGACGCTGGTCGCGCGGGCATGTTGGGCGAGCAGTGGTGGCTGCGCCTCTCACGCCCTGTTCTCGCGCGCCACGCGCGCGCGGAACATGCTGATCACGCGGCTGCCGCCGCGAGAGTTCCTGGGGCGAGGGTCGCCAGCATCCACGCGGAAGGCGCTCCTGGAACTCGACGTTAGAGCGGAGTGCTCCAGGGCGGAGGCGGAGCAGTTCGCGGCAGATCTGGGCTTCGTGCCGCCCCCCGCCTGGGCGCGGCGGCGCCCCGCTCGGAACCCGCGGGCTTGCCCCGACGGCTTGGTCTCGCGCGCCGGCGGCTCGCGGTGTTGTCCCGACAGCTTGGGCCGGGGCTGTCCCCTGCGGCTGCGCGATTCGCCGTCGGAGAACGCGCCCTGGCCAGGCGCGGCGGCAAGGGCGCCGAGGAACATCTACGCGCGCGCCCCAGCCAAGATGGGGGGGGTGCAGGGGGATAACGAGCGGGGCGGCGATGAGGATGGGGGGGGAGGAGGGGGAGGTGGAGGAGGGCACGGCAAGGCCGAGGACGATGATGATGATGAGGAGGAGGAGGAGGAAGAGGAGGAGAGGGGGGGGGTGCAGGAACCGGAGGAGGAGGAGGAGGAGGAGGAGAGGAGGAGGAGGAGGAGGAGGAGGAGGAGGAGGAGGAGGAGAAGGAGGAGGAGGAGGAGCAGGAGGAGGAGGAGGAAAAGGAGGAGGAGGAGGAAGAGGAGGATGAGGAGGCGGAGGAGGCGGAGGAGGAGGAGGAGGAGGAGGAGGAGAAGGAGGAAGAGAGGAGGAAGAGGAGGAGGAGGAGGAGGAGGAGGAGGAGGAAGAGGAGGAGGAGGAGGCGGAGGCGGAGGGGGAGGAGGCGGAGGAGGCGGAGGAGGCGGAGGAGGCGGAGGAGGCAGAGGAGGCGGAAGAGGCGGAGGCGGAGGCGGAGGCGGAGGAGGAGGAGCAGGAGGAGGAAGAGGAGGAGGAGGAGGAGGAGGAGGCGGAAAGGGGAGGAGGAGGCGGAAGATGAAAAGGATAATGCATGCAACGAGTAGGACGAGAGGGAACAGGAGGAGGAAAAACGTTGAGAAGGAGGGGGGGGGAGGACGGAGTGGGCGGAAGGAAACCTCCGCCAGACGAAAAAGAAAAGGGCGAGGGGCAATCTGAATCGATTATGATGGGGGGTCCTACCGTCGGAATAATTTTCTCAGGGCAACCTCCGCGCGTGAACCTCCTCACCCTCTCTTTTTTTCTTTGCCATGCCATCATCATTCTCTCTTCAATTATCAGCACCATCGGTCTACCATTGCGCTCGCATCCGCTCATCATTAACATCAATCATCACCACACTATCATCATCAATTATCCATCATCATCCAATCATTGCCATCGGTCGTCATCATCATCATCATCATCATCATCATCATCATCATCATCATCATCACGCTCACACTAACACCGTGTGGGAAGTCTCAGGCGGGAATCCCTCCCTATGGGGAAGTCTCAGGCGGGAACCTCGTCCATATGGGGCCCGCAGCTCATGCTTGAAACCCGAATGGGTCATCACCGAACCTGTAAGTGTCGTCATTTTTGGGTTCCGCATGCCTGAGTATGGAGGGAATATTAGGCGGGAGCCTTGTCTGTGAGTGCATTGCGAGTGGGTCTCAGGCGGCAACCTCGTCTGGGAGTGAATTGCGAGGAAGTCTCAGGCGGGAACCTCGTCTGTGAATCGCGAGGAAGTCTCAGGCGGGAGCCTCCGCCCTATGGCGCCCGCAGCTCATGTTCTTAATCCGAGCGGGTCATCCTCAAGCCTGTAACCGTCGTCAGTTTTGGCCTCCCATCCCTGAGTATAGAGGGAGTGTCAGGCGGGAACATAATCTGTGAGTGAGTTGCGAGACGTCTCAGGCGGGAGCCTCGTCTGGGAGTGAATTGCGAGAAAGTCTCAGGCGGGAGCTCCCTCCCTCAGGTCGCACAGGTCCCAAACGATTCACAGGTACCACGGGCCTCGCAGGTTCCACTCGTCGCACAGGTCGCACAGATCCCACAGGCCCAGCGCAAGCCCCGCAAGTCGCACAGGTCCTGTGGTGTTTTCGCCTCGCGGACATGTCCTACAGGTCGCACAGGCCCACAAGTCCAACAAACACCAAGGGGGGCACAGGTCCCACAGGTCCACTGGGCCTGGGGGCCCCGCAGGTCCCACAGGCCCCGCAGGTCCCACGGGCCCCGCAGGTTGCAGGCCCCACGGGCTCCATAGGTCTCACAGGTCCAACAGGCCCCACAAGTTCCGGAGGTTTCACTGGTCCCACATGTCCCACGGGCCCCGCAGGTCCCACAGGTTCCACACGGCCCGCAACTCCCACAAGTCTCACAGGTCCCATTGGGCTCGCAATTCCTGCAGGTCCCACCCCCATAGGCCCCACAGTTCCAACAAACACACCAGGTCGCACAGCTCCCACGAGTCCCACAGGTCCCAGAGGTCGTATTTTGGTATCCTGGCATCCCGCCATCATCACCATCGTTACTCGTCGACGATGAGGCTTCTCATGCGCACCAGGGAGATTCTCATGTGGGGTCCTTCCGTGGGAGTGATTGTCCTCTTACCGTCCCTTTCTCCCTCCTGTCCTCTCCGCCCCCCCCTCGCGCCCTTCCGCCGCTGGCGTCGCCAGCTCCGCCTGAGCTGCGGAACTCTGGCCTACGTCGCCCCAGAGGCCCTCGCCGCGCGGGAGGGAGGGTGGGCGTGCAGGCCTGAGAGATGAGGAGGAGGGATGACCAGGAGGAGGAGGAGGAGGAGGAGGAGGAGGAGGAGGAGGAGGAGGAGGAGGAGGAGGAGGAGGAGGAGGAGGAGGAGGAGGAGGAGGAGGAGGAGGAGGGAGCTGTAGCCATTTTGGCTCAAGCCATTTTGGCTCAAGTAAGCCGTGTCTTCGAGGTGACTCAGGAGAACCAAACGCTTGGGACTCCTCAGGTGGCCTGCCCTAGCCAGGAGATCCCTTCTCTTTTCGCAGCTCAACTCTCATTCCATCATCACTGTGCGCTAAGTTTCACCCTCACATTCTTTTCATCCCCCGTTGTTCAAAATGCACGATGGTGTGTCAGCTGCTGCTTATCGCCCAGCTCCTGAGACCAGGTCTCCTCGCACCGTCGCAGCAGGGGCCACAGTCGCGCTCGTCACGGTCACCCAGCTGGAGATGCCG
This sequence comes from Prorocentrum cordatum, assembly GCA_963575745.1. Classification (NCBI taxonomy): domain Eukaryota; class Dinophyceae; order Prorocentrales; family Prorocentraceae; genus Prorocentrum; species Prorocentrum cordatum. The sequence goes on along the minus strand of CAUYUJ010005125.1, from coordinate 172,646 downwards.
GTGCCGCTCCTCAGGCAGCTGACCATAGCGATTCTTGAGTCGCAACCCAAGCTTCCCAACCCCATCGACGAGCTCAGACAGTACGTAGACAGCTCGGGGGATGAGATCATGACAGCAGTTAGTGGCATCCAGCACAGTGTCCAGTCATTGCCAGGTACGGTGGCTTCCTCTTATTCTTTGATTTCTCAGCGAATGGAAATCCGACTGCGTAGCACTGACTTCTACATCCTGATCCAGACCCACCCATACGACACAGCAGTAAGGTTCCATTACTACGTACCTTAGGACCTGAAGAAGGAGGGTTACATCACGCTGGACATCGACTCAGAAGTACCCACCATCGCCATGCTCAAGAAGGCGATCGTTGCGAAACTATTCCGCCAGCAATGCGACGTGGACGTCGACCATTTCACCTATTTCAAAATCTACTACATGAGCTACATCGAGTGTGACTTGGTGACGTGGCAAACGAACAGAAACTGCACTACCAGCCTACGATTACAGGCGTCACTAAGTAGTTCACAGACTTGATCGACTAACAGGGGAACCCAATTACACAGAAGTGCTACAAGACCAAAGGCCCAACGAGCTCACACAACAAGCGCAGACTACAGTCGGTTCTATACGGATACGCTAAGCGCGAGGGAGCACCCATGTGGAGGTCGAAGAGGACCTACCACATACCATTCTTTCATAATGATACGTCGGTGCGCCGCTACTTATACCAGGTCGAAATCAGCCGAAAGCCTACGACGATGCTGCTTCGTTTGCAGCGCTACTGACAAGCGACGCCGTGCACAACGTTACGCGCAAGGCACGTCATCATGGGTATCTGCTGCCACATCTCTTGAGCGGCCCAGCCGTTGCCCCCTCCTCTCTTCCCTCCTTGGCCTCGGGAGAGAGGATACTGTCAGGCGGCCCTCCCCCTCCTCGCCGCCACTCTTCCAGAAAGGGCTGCCCCGCGCGCTGGGGCCCGGCGGCGCGTGCGCCGGGCGCGGGGCGCGGTGCGCGGTGCGCGGTGGGGTCGCGCTCGGCGGATGCGGAGAGGAGGGGGGACGGACAGAGGAGGGCACGGTGCCGGGGTCGTCGGGAGCTTCTGGCGCCCACGTCGTGCGGCAGCCGCGGCGTCGGGGGTCTGGTGCGGTGCACCCTGCGCGCAGGGCCCCGGCATCTGCTCCTGCCGAGCTCGGTGCGCCCGGAAGCTGGACGCGCGTGACGGGGCGGGCCCGGGCGAGGATCGGATGCTCAGGGGGCCCCCCCCCCGGGGTGCGAAGAGAATCGGGCTTCGCGCATCGCTGCTTGGGTGGGGGAGACGCTCTTCTCCAGGGCGGCGGCGCCGGGGCGCGAAGAGATCCAGGGGTCGCGCCTCGCGGGTCGCGAGGGGCGAGGTTCGGTGACCTATGGTACACGTGTGGCCAGGTGCCTCTCCACCGCTCGGGCCTTCTATGGCCGTGGACGCCAGGCTTCTGCACGTGCAGCCAGCGCGTGGCCTCTGGATGGCCAGCACGTGCACCCAGCCGGAAGCATACATGATGTCCGTGCTTGCTGCTTCCTGGTAGCCCCTGACATCTGCTTGTTCAACTTTTCTGTGTGTTCCCGAGCTTCGGCTCATCCAGGGGCTGAGGTTGTTGAGCCAAGGTCTGTAGTGTTCAAGATCAAGATGTTTTTTTGGTGGGCCTATCGCCGACACGATCCGTCACTGCCACGTCACCGCCATCCTGTGTGCCTGCGTGGGCAGCAGGCTCACGGGAGAGGGAGGGGCTGCACAAACCATCCCACCCGTCAGAGCTGGCAAGTCAACATCTCGCCATGACCACCACTCGTGGATTGCGGGCCCGAGGGTTGCATCAGAACAGGACGACGCGCAACACCTGCCGCCGTCTTGGCCCGGCTCGTGCGCCAGGAGCGCGCAGCGGCCGCAGCGTCCGCCCGCGCCGCCCGCGTCCGCCCGCCTGCGCCGCGCACGCCCGCGGTCCTCCGCAGGGCCGCACGCCACGCGCCCAGGCCTCGAGCGGCCAGCATGCGGGAGGCAGAAGACGGCGAGTGCCCGCCGAAGAGGCCTCGGCGCTGCCACGGCGCAGAAGATCGAGGAGCAGCAAATGAGCAGATGGCATAAACATGAGCTTTCGGAGGTCCGCGCTGATTTCTCGCATCGGCGTTGCACCCCTCCCCCTGGCGTGCGGACTGCGCCAGGGGCGGCGCAAGGGGCGGCGCCGGAGGCGCCGCCGGGGGGCGCCAGCGCTGATCCAAGAAATCCGCGCGGACCTCCGAAAGTTTAGGCCTACTCCATCTCTGGGTCCTCGAGAAGGGACCTCGCCGGGCGACACGCTGCCCGTCCGGCGCCTGGCGGCGGCCTGCGGATTCTTCCGCGAGTGCCCGGGCCTGGGCCCTGGCGAGGAGGACGACCCGCCAGCGCACGCGGTGCTGCTCGCCGAGGAGGCCGCTGCCCTCGTGCCGGCAAGCGCCCGGCTGAGCGCCGGCGCGCGCCGGCTGCTGCCCGCGGCGCTCGCGTGGCTTGTCGGCGAGCCCTCGGCGCCGCTGCCGCTGCCGCGCGCTGCGGCGGCGGAGGTCGGAGGAGGAAGAGGTACCGATGCAGCTGCGCTTGGCTCGTTTTCGTGCCCTTTTTGAGCCTCCATGGGGGCCCTCGTCGCCACGGCCGAACTCGCCTCGAGTTTTTTGTGTCAGAACGCACCCCGGCAGAGGTCTGGGGAGCAGCGGTATCGGTACCTCTCGGCTTCCCCAGGAGGAGGTTTTTTAAGTAAAGATCAAGACGGAGCTTTTTCGCCGTGTTCGGCCTCTGGAGACCCTCGCTGGGCCCAGGACCGTCGGAGAATGGCTCAGGATGACATGCCAGTCTCGGGATCCCGCAAAGGGGAGCGTGCCCATGTGTGTGTGTGTGTGTGTGTGTGTGTGTGTGTGTGTATGTGTATGTATGTGTGTGTGTGTGTGTGTCAGTGAGTTCGAGCGGTTTTTACACCGAACCGCCCAAAACCCGTGCCCCCCAGCCGCGGGCAGCTCCCGATAGTTGCCGATAGGTGGGACATGGCAGTTCGGTGCACCAGCGGATCGAACTCATGCCCCCCCTCAGGGTCACCCTTCCTTTGGCGGATCCTGACAGTCCCCCTGAGTGGGTCGAGATTTCTGTGGACCCCATAAAGAACAACGCCAAGACGTTGGATCTCCGGGGGAGGTGGCCCGTGCGGCCGTGCAGCTCGCCGCGCTCGGGCGCTTCCTGCTGTGCTCGGCGCTGGCCGGGGGCGTGCTGGCGTGGCTCCGCGGGGCCTGCGGCGAGCGCGCCCGGGAGTTTGCGCGCGCGCTGCTGGAGGGGCCGGAGGCCGAGGGCTTCGGCCTGCTCGGGGCGCGCGCAACGGGGGGTCGGCGCCAGCGGGGGTCGGCGGGATGCACTCCGGATCGCCTGGCTGTGCTTCTGGGAGCCACGGGTATGGCCGAAGCCCCATCTCTCGCCCCGCCACTGACCCTGGTTTGGGTTCCGATGTTCAAGCCTGCTATGGTTTGAACAGCCAAAGCTAACGCCAGGCCCCGGAGGAGAGTATCGCAGTAGCGCGCGGAGGGCGTCCAGGGAGCATATGGAATCCCTGTCTCGGCAGGCCAGAAAGATGTCGAGTCGGGTGCTCGAATTTCCCCTGGTCATGCACTCTTTAAGCAGGCTGGGAACATCAGAAGGTATGGGAGTCACTCTGCGGCAATGCAGGCTGGGAACATCAGAAGGTATGGGAGTTATTATGCGGCTGGCCAGGGTTCGCGGCACCGCCTTGGCTGACCCGGGCTGGCGCTGACCTGGGTTGGCGCGTCCCCGACCCTGCGAGATTTCCTGCAGGAGGCCGGCGAAGAGGCCGAGGCGCTGGTGGCCGCCAGCCTGCGGGAGCTGGGCCCGCTGCCCGCTCGCTACGCCTCGGAGGCGGGCGCGCTGCTGCGCCATCGCTGTGCGCCTCTGCGTGCCGCAGCCGCTGGCGTGCTGCGCGGCGCCGGCGCCGAGGCGGCGGCTCCCTTCGGCGGCGAGCTGCGCGCGCTTCTGGAGGACGACTGCGCCTCGGTGCGCGCGGCTGCCGCGCGCGCGCTCGGGTGCCTGTGGGCGGGCTGCGGCTGCGCGGACGCCCGCGCAGCTGCTGCGGGCGCGGCAGTCGCAGCGCTGCTGCGCGACGAGGGCTGCGATGTGCGCGAGGCGGCCGCGGAGGCACTCGGCGATATCGGCGCTGCTGCGATCCCGGCCTCGGTCTCGATGCTGAGCTGCGGCGCTTGGGCGGCTCGCGACGCGGCCGCCCGCGTGCTGGGCGCCATAGGGGCGGGCGCGCTGCCAGCGCTCGCGGCGCTGCTGCGGAGCGGCTTCGAAGATGATCGCGCCGCCGCCCTCCGGGCGTTGGGCTACATGGGGCCAGTGGCAGGCCAGCTCGAGGCCGATGTGGCCGCACTCGTGGCGGACTGCTCGCGCCAGGTCCGGAAGGCCGCCGCACGTGCGATGCGCTGCATGGGCGCGTCGGCGGTGCGGAGCCACGCGGAGGCCCTCGTCGGCGCTCTCGCCGATGAGTCAGCAGCGGTGTGCCGAGAGGCGGTGGAGGCGCTGGCCGCCGTGGGGGCACAGGGCAGCGTCGGCCTGGCGGGCGACCTGGCGGGCCGCCTCGCGGACGGCGACTGGTCCGTGCGCCGCGCGGCGCTGCGTGCGCTCCGGCAGCTGCCCGCCGCCGCGGTGGCGGGGCATTGCGCCCGCATCGCCACGCTGCTCGCCGACGACACTCCTGACGTCGCCGAGGAGGCCGCCGCGGCGCTAGGAGGCCTGGGCTCCGCGGCGGGCGTGCACGCCCCGTCGCTGGCGCGCCTGCTCTGCGACGGCGACGACGGCGTACGGCGCGCCGCGCGCGCCGCGCTGCGGTCGCTGCTGCGGTGCGGCGACTGCGCCGCGCGCGAGGCGGCGGCCGCCGCCGTCGGCGGTGCGGGCGAGGCCGGTCTCGTGCCCCTCTTGGAGGATTACGGGGATCTTGACCGCCGCATCATGGGCTGCTCGTGCCGTCGCAGGCTGGCCAGCCCTGCGCGCTTCTTTCTTTGGCCCGGCCCAGTCTCCCCCTCGACCCCTCCCAGGGGCGCGCGGAGCGCCGCCTCCGTCGGCGCTCGCTGGGGTGAAGGGAGGGCGCGCAGGCTGGCTGGCGCGCGTCGGCCATGCGGGGCAATCCACGACGGGTGACCAAGATCCTGGCGGGAGGAGCTTGCCGAGCTCGCCGAGGGGGACGACGACCCGCACGTGCGGGAGGAGGCCGTCAGGGCGCTCGGCTTCCTGGGCCCTGGTGCGCCCGACCGCGCGCAGGCCGCCGTCCAGGCGGCGATGCGCGACGTGGCGAGGCCTTGGGCCCGAGCACGTGCGCTTCGCAGGGTTCCCCGCAGGGGCGCGGAGAGAACCGCGCTCTTTGCTTCGCGGTTAGCGGAGCTGCTCTCTCCATGGGGCGGCGCGAGAGCGCGAAGATGGCTGCGCTTCGCGCTTCGGGCCGCGCGAGGCGCGAGGCCAGGCGACCTAGCTTCGCTCATTATGGGGAGCTGGGCGGCCAGTTTGCGTCCGAGCACGAGCGGTGCCCAAATCGTCGTTAGTTAGTTAGTTAGTTAGTTAGTTAGTTAGTTAGTTAGTTTTTTTTCGTTTGTGTGTGTTTGTGCGTGTACATGTATGTATGTGCATCTACACTTACATACACATACATGTACATATACATGTAATGCACACGTGCATACACACATTCATATTCATACATCTATGTACATATACACGTACACATCCACATACTTTTACATCTACGTATACGTGGACATATTCATATACATCTGCATTTACACATACTTATACACATGCATTCACACATACATATGCATACACACACATTTGCATACATGTATACATATATATATATACACAATATATACGTATACATATCCATATACATACACATATACACATACATGCACACGTATACATACATGTACACACATGCATACACATAGACATACAGGTGCATACATATACATGTACATCTACATATACATTTACATATACATATGCATCGACACACATTTACATGTACATATTCATGAACACATACATTTACACACATACATATACAGGTACATCCATATATACATTTTCACTCACACATACATATACATGTACACATACACATACACATACACATACATAAACATATGCATACGCGTATACGCATACACACATATGCACATCTACACATTTACACATACATCTCTCTTTCCCTATATATACACATATATATATACACATATACACACATATATATATATATATATATATATATATATATATATATATATATATATATATCCGCGCACGAGGCCCGGGCGCCTGGGGTCCGGACCTCGAGCGTTCATGGGAGGACCAGGGCCTCCGAGACCGCTACCAGAGCACCCCGGAGGGGCCGTGGAGCCCCCAGGCTGCCCCAGAGTTCCAAGACGCTCCCAGAAGCCCCCAGGGGACTTCGACAAGCTCCTCCAAGACAGCCCAGATAGCCCCAACGTGGCCCAAGATGGGCTCCAGACCGCAAATGCACAGCCCAAGGGGCCTCCAAGAGGCCTCAAGAGAGCTCCGAGAGGCGTCCCGCGAGAGCCCAAAGAGTCCCAAATCGTTGATTTGCATTGTTTTTTTGCATGTTTTTCGGTTTCTCGCGTTCTCGACTTTCCGAACCTCCAAGACGGCCGACGACGCCCAAAGACCGCCGAAGAGCCCCCCAACAGAGCCCCAAGACGGTCCCAGGAAGCCCGAGAATTGCCCAGGAGCAGCCTCAGACGGCTAATGAGAGCCCCAGGACAGGCCCAAGCTGGGCCACAGAGCGGGAGCGGGAGGCCCCAAGGCGCTCCAAGACGGCCCAGATGGCCCCAACGTGGCCCCACATTGGCCCAACACGGCCAATACCCAGCCCAAGAGGCCTTCAAGAGGCCCCAAGAGAGCTCCGAGAGGCGTCCCGAGAGAGCCCGAAGAGGGCCACATCCTTGATTTCCGGCCGTTTTTTTCAATGTCTTTCGCTTTCTCGCGTTCTCGAGCTTCCAACGCTCCACGATGGCCGAAGACGCCCCGAAGACTGCCCCAAGACCGCCGAAGAGGCTCCAAAAAGAGCCCCCAAGAGCAGCCCAAGACTACCCAAGATAATCCCAGGAGAGGCACAAGATGGGCCCCAGAGCGGGAGCGGGAGCCCCAAGGCGCTCCAGGACGACCCAGATGATCCCGATGTGGTCCAAGAGGATCTCAAGACGGCAAACACACAGCCCAAGAGGCCTCCAAGAGGGCCCAAGAGAGCTCCGAGAGACGTCCCGAGAGAGCCCAAAGAGGCCCAAATTATTGATTTGCATTGGTTTGTTCTATATTTTTCGCTTTCTCGCGTTCGAGCTTCCAATGCTCGAAAACGGCCGAAGACACAAAAACAACGCGCTCCCACGCGCGCGCGCAACCGAGGCCCCGAGCCAACCCCAGCATCTGGAGCCGGTTGATGTCTGCGTGATCGGGCATGGGGAGACCGAACAAATGTGCAAAAACATTGAGTGTCACGACGGGGCAGAGCGGAAGTGAAAGTGGAGCAAAAAAAGCAGTCCGATGAACCAAACAAAGGCGGCTGCGAGATTGTGAGATACGCGGGAACTTGGCGCCCCGAGTTCTTGTCTACGCGTTTCTTTGAGTCGATGGCGTGGGCCCGAAAACGCTGGAAATCGTCGTTGTGGCCCCAGCGGGGCTTGCAGCGGCACCCGTGGTTCATCTGCGACTAGAACGCAAGCGCACGTGGAGCGCGCGTGGTTTTAGTATATACAAATGGCGGCGCACCGGGCTCGGGGGCCGAGAGCCAGAACCTCCACCGCAAATGTGGGTCCTGGGATGCTTGAAATCGCCCCGGGGAGCCCTCAGACAGCAATCCTGGCGGCCCCAGACGGTCTCGAGACACCCCCTAGACGCCGTCCAGGGGTCTCTGGCGACGCACGATGCGTTTTTTAAATTGCCCTGGAGGCCCCCAAAACGCCCCAAGAGGCCTTTAAGATACCGCCCGACAGCGCCCCGAGAGGGCAAAATCGTCGATTTTCATTTTTTATTATGTTTTTTTGCATTCTCGCTGTTGCGTGTTTCAGACTCACCACTCAGATTCACTCATCACTCAGACTCACTCATGCTCTCTCATCACTCAGACTCAGTCATCACTCAGACTCAGGCGATTCGCTCGTCTCAGCAATCTAAGGGGGGCGGCGGGGGGGTATTTCACGGGGTCCCGTTCGCGGAATTTTGTGGGGATGTCTCAGGCGGTTTGGCCATTTTCTGATCCAACATGTTTCGTTTTCGGAGCAGATTTGGAGGATGTCTCAGGCGATTCGCTCGTCTCAGCACTCTAAGGGGGGCGGCGGGGGGGTATTTCACGGGGTCCCGTTCGCGGAATTTTGTGGGGATGTCTCGAGCGGTTTGCCTGTTTTCTGTGCCAGCATCCTTCGCTTTCGGAGCAGATTTGGAGGATGTCTCGAGCGAGGCGCTCATTTTCACCCCCCAGGTGGGCCAGATTTTGAGGATGTCTCGATCGGTTTGCTTGTTTTGGTGGCCAGGCTCGTGGGCGCATATTCTTCTCTGGATGCCACAGGAGGCTCCAACAGGCTCCAGGAGGCCCCAGGAGACATCATGAGGTCCCAGGAGGCATCAGGAGGCCACAGAAAGACTCAAGAGGCCACAGGATGTCCCAAGAGGCTCCAGGAGGCCCCAGGAAGCTCCGGACGGCCTCAGGAAACCACAGGAGGCCCCACGAGGCAACAGGAAGCGCCAGGAGGCCTCGGAAGGCAACAGGAGGCCCCGAGAGGCCCCAGGAGCAGGAGGCTTCAGAAGGCAACAGGAGTGGCTCCAATCCCATGTGTTTTACGTATGCTCCTATCGATTGGGCCTCACCTGGAGCACGAGTCTTTTGATGCTTTACGTATGTTTCTATAGATTGTCCTTCTCCTGTGTACACAATCCTACATATTTTACTAATGTTCATATATATATATATATATATATATTGGGCCTCTCCTGGGGCACGAATCCTTTGTGTTTGACGCGTGTTCTATAGATTGCCCTTCTCCTGTGGCACGAATCCGCAATGGTTTATGTACGTCTGTTGCTATATATTGCGCCTCTCCTGGGGCACGAAACCTCCCTAGGAGGTCCCAGGAGGCCCCAAGAGGCTCCTGGAGACCCCAGGAAGCCCCAGTAGGTTTCAGGAGGCCCCAGGAGGCCCGAGGCTCATGCACAAAGACGCGCTTGTACTACTGAGGCTCATTCACACTCCAATTCATTCGCAGTTAGATTTATGTCCTGACCGTCACAACTGAAGCCCGTGTATATTCGAAAGCTCTTGCGCCTAGACATTCACGGCGGACAGGTCCATGCGAATAGATGCACTTCTTGTTCCCCATATCCAAAGATGGGGTTCTTGTTCCCCATATCCAAAGTTCCCCATATCCAAAGATGGGGTTCTTGTTATTCCCCATATCCAAAGATGGGGTTCTTGTTATTGGCGGACCGCGCCGGAAGGACACAGGACAGAACACCACACCCACCACTCATCACTCAGACTCACCACTCAGATTCACTCATCACTCAGACTCACTCATGCTCTCTCATCATCAGACTCAGTCATCACTCAGACTCAGGCGATTCGCTCGTCTCAGCAATCTAAGGGGGGCGGCGGGGGGGTATTTCACGGGGTCCCGTTCGCGGAATTTTGTGGGGATGTCTCAGGCGGTTTGGCCATTTTCTGATCCAACATGTTTCGTTTTCGGAGCAGATTTGGAGGATGTCTCAGGCGATTCGCTCGTCTCAGCACTCTAAGGGGGGCGGCGGGGGGGTATTTCACGGGGTCCCGTTCGCGGAATTTTGTGGGGATGTCTCGAGCGGTTTGCCTGTTTTCTGTGCCAGCATCCTTCGCTTTCGGAGCAGATTTGGAGGATGTCTCGAGCGAGGCGCTCATTTTCACCCCCCAGGTGGGCCAGATTTTGAGGATGTCTCGATCGGTTTGCTTGTTTTGGTGGCCAGGCTCGTGGGCGCATATTCTTCTCTGGATGCCACAGGAGGCTCCAACAGGCTCCAGGAGGCCCCAGGAGACATCATGAGGTCCCAGGAGGCATCAGGAGGCCACAGAAAGACTCAAGAGGCCACAGGATGTCCCAAGAGGCTCCAGGAGGCCCCAGGAAGCTCCGGACGGCCTCAGGAAACCACAGGAGGCCCCAGGAGGCAGGAAGGCAGGAGGCCTCAGAAGGCAACAGGAGTGGCTCCAATCCCATGTGTTTTACGTATGCTCCTATCGATTGGGCCTCACCTGGAGCACGAGTCTTTTGATGTTTTACGTATGTTTCTATAGATTGTCCTTCTCCTGTGTACACAATCCTACATATTTTACTAATGTTCCTATATATATATATATATATATATATATATATTGGGCCTCTCCTGGGGCACGAGTCCTTTGTGTTTGACGCGTGTTCCTATAGATTGCCCTTCTCCTGTGGCACGAATCCGCAATGGTTTATGTACGTCTGTTGCTATATATTGCGCCTCTCCTGGGGCACGAAACCTCCCTAGGAGGTCCCAGGAGGCCCCAAGAGGCTCCTGGAGACCCCAGGAAGCCCCAGTAGGTTTCAGGAGGCCCCAGGAGGCCCGAGGCTCATGCACAAAGACGCGCTTGTACTACTGAGGCTCATTCACACTCCAATTCATTCGCAGTTAGATTTATGTCCTGACCGTCACAACTGAAGCCCGTGTATATTCGAAAGCTCTTGCGCCTAGACATTCACGGCGGACAGGTCCATGCGAATAGATGCACTTCTTGTTCCCCATATCTAAAGATGGGGTTCTTGTTCCCCATATCCAAAGATTTATTCCCCATATCCAAAGATGGGGTTCTTGTTATTGGCGGACCGCGCCGGAAGGACACAGAACAGGACAGAACACCACACCCATCACTCATCACTCATCACTCAGACTCACCACTCAGATTCACTCATCACTCAGACTCACTCATGCTCTCTCATCACTCAGACTCAGTCATCACTCAGACTCAGGCGATTCGCTCGTCTCAGCAATCTAAGGGGGGCGGCGGGGGGGTATTTCACGGGGTCCCGTTCGCGGAATTTTGTGGGGATGTCTCAGGCGGTTTGGCCATTTTCTGATCCAACATGTTTCGTTTTCGGAGCAGATTTGGAGGATGTCTCAGGCGATTCGCTCGTCTCAGCACTCTAAGGGGGGCGGCGGGGGGGTATTTCACGGGGTCCCGTTCGCGGAATTTTGTGGGGATGTCTCGAGCGGTTTGCTTGTTTTCTGTGCCAGCATCTTTCGTTTTCGGAGCAGATTTGGAGGATGTCTCGAGCGAGGCGCTCATTTTGACCTCCCAGGTGGGCCAGATTTTGAGGATGTCTCGAGCGGTTTGCTTGTTTTGGTGGCCAGGCTCGTGGGCGCAGATTCTTCTCAGGATGCCACAGGAGGCTCCCACAGGCTCCAGGAGGCCCCAAGAGGCTACAGGATGTCCCAAGAGGCTCCAGGAGGCCCCAGGAAGCTCCAGAAGGCCTCAGGAAACCACAGGAGGCCCCAGGAGGCAACAGGAAGCGCCAGGAGGCCTCGGAAGGCAACAGGAGGCCCCGAGAGGCCCCAGGAGCAGGAGGCCTCAGAAGGCAACAGGAGTGGCTCCAATCCCATGTGTTTTACGTATGCTCCTATCGATTGGGCCTCACCTGGAGCACGATTCTTTGATGTTATACGTATGTTTCTATAGATTGTCCTTCTCCTGTGTACACAATCCTACATGTTTTACGTATGTTCCTATATATTGGGCCTCTCCTGGGGCACGAGTCCTTGGTGTTTTACGCGTGTTCCTATAGATTGCCCTTCTCCTGTGGCTCTAATCCGCAATGTTTTATGTACGTCTGTTGCTATAGATTGCGCCTCTCCTGGGGCACGAAACCTCCCTAGGAGGTCCCAGGAGGCCCCAAGAGGCTCCTGGAGACCCCAGGAAGCCCCAGTAGGTTTCAGGAGGCCCCAGGAGGCCCGAGGCTCATGCACAAAGACGCGCTTGTACTACTGAGGCTCATTCACACTCCAATTCATTCGCAGTTAGATTTATGTCCAGACCGTCACAACTGAAGCCCGTGTATATTCGAAAGCTCTTACGCCTAGACATTCACGGCGGACAGGTCCATGCGAATAGATGCACATATGGGGAGCTCCACGCAGTGAATAATTATGTTTTTTTGCATTCTCGCTGTTGCGTGTTTCCGGCGCTAAAGCACCGCCCAAAAGGCCCCCCAAACCGCTTCGAGACGGCCCAGGAGGCTTCCAAAAGGGCCCCAAGGCGGCCCCGAGACGGCACCAAAACCGCCCAAAACGGCGCAAGAGGGCCCCAAGAAGGCTCCAAGAGGGGGCCCAAGAGAGGGAACGCGAACTGAAAAACCAAGCTCTCCTCCCCAAGATGCCCCCAAGAGGCCCCAAGAGGCCCCCAGGAAACCCCCAAGACGCCCCAAGAGGCCCCCAAGAGGCCCCAAGAGGCCCCCAAGAAGCACAAAGGAGGCTCCAAGAGGCCCCAAGACGGCCTCCAGACGGCTCAAGAGGTCCCAGAGATACCCAAGAGGCTTCCAAGAGGTCTCCCAACAGAGTTCGAAAATGCCCAAACACATGTGTGTTCCATAGGTTTTTGAGCAATTTTGGCGTTTCCGCTTGTTCCTCTGCACGACGCTGCAAAATGCCCCGTGAGGCTCCGAGGATCGCCCCAAGACGGCCCAATAGGCTTCAAAAGCGCCCCAAGACGGCCCAATAGGCTTCAAAGGCGCCGAAGAGACGTCCAAGACGGCCCGAGAGGGCACGCCAACATCCTTCAACAACCGAAGGACAATCAACAAGTTTTGCCTCTTGAGGCCCTCTTGGAAAGGCCTCTTGGAGGCCTCTTGGGGCGTCTTGGAGGCCTCTCGGGGGCCGTTTGGGAGCCTCTTTGGGCCTCTTTTTTGGGCCTCTTGGGGCCCTCTTGGGGCGGAAGGCTTGGATTTTCGGTTCGTGTTCCTTATCTTGGGCCCCTTTTGGAGCCGTCTTGGGACCCTCTTGGGCCGTCTTGGGCGCCTCTTGGGCCGTCTTGGGGCGCTCTGAGGCCGTCTTGGGGCCCTCTTGGAGGCCTCTTGGGCTGTTTTGGGGTGGTCTTAGGGGCCTCTTTGGCAGTCTTGGAGCTTCGGAAAGCCGAAAAGGCGAGAAAGCCAACATCCTTCAACAACCGAAGGACAATCAACAAGTTTTGCCTCTTGAGGCTCTCTGGAAAGGCCTCTTGGAGGCCTCTTGGGGCGTCTTGGAGGCCTCTTGGGCCATCTTGAAACCATCTTGGGCGTCTTAGGCCGATCTTTGGGCGTCTCGGGGCCCTTTTGGACCGTCTTGGGGGCCTCGTGAGGTCCTCTTGGCCCGTCTTGGGGCCCTCTCGGGCCCGAGCAAATTCATGCGGGAAGCTGCGGGGGAGCCCAGGGGAACCGCGGCAAGCCCCGCCAAATTTCGGAATTCGGGGTCTGGGCCGTTTTCCTCAGGAGGAATATGGCAAAGGACAAGAGGACACGCCCACTATGTGCCCAGAGGCACGGTGGCTATAGCCGTTATCATTAATATATGTTTACACATATATATATATATTCACATACGCCACGATCTATGTATATGCGTACACATTTGTATATACAAATGTGTTGTACATGTATATATACAGATATTTGTATATACATATATACATGTATGTATCCATATATATATATTTACACACGAGTATGCATCTCTAACTGTATGAACATGGCTATGTAAATGCCTATGCAGATCTAGAATGTCAATGTCGATGCATATGTATATGTATAGAAATATGTATCCATAGGTTTATACACGTATGTATGTGTATGTGTAGGTGTATGTGTACATGTACATGTACGTGTCTATGTAGATGTTTGTGTTTATGTGTGTGTATGTATAGGTGTATGTATATGAAGTTGTAGTTGCATGTGTAGTTCATATATGTGTATGCATCGGTGTGTACACGTATAGGTATATGTTTTGACACACGTCTAGGCATTTGTATGTGTACATTGAATATGCATGTGCGTATTCATGTATGCCTGTACCCAATCTACTTGTGGACACGCAAAACGTTTTATGTCTAGCGCATACGTATGGTATCTTTTGATATGGTATGCCACGATATGACATGATCACATATAACATGGTATGTTGTGCAATAGCGCGATATGGTATGTTATGGGGTGATCGGATATGTCATGATTTGATGTGATGCGCTATGCTATGGTATATATATATATATACACAACACATGCTATATTTCATGTCCAGTTGTATGTGCATACGTATATGCAAGACGGTAGAACAATGCTTCCAGAGGCCGAGATCAGCCAACAATCTTCCGCGTTTTTTTCCAAGGCACGAGGCGAGGTTCAGCTGCTGGAAAGCATGCCAGGGCTGGAAGGCATCTGTGAACCCGCGAAACCGTCCGGAAACCTCGAACCTCGAACCGCCTGAAAATATGGGAAACACCGCGATCTCAGGATCCGCCTTCGGGCGAAGGGCGGTGCCTCTTCGTTAGGGGGGTGCAACTCCGGGGAGGTTGAATTCAGCATCGGCGCTGGTAGGTCATTGGTCGAAGACCGGGCTAGTTCGGCCCAGTCCCGTCTAATTGTGTTCAATCCAGCTTAGTCCAGCTTACGGCTGGTTGTAATGGTTGTAATCTAGCTAATCTTAGTGGCTTTCTGGGCGGGACTAATTAGGACAGGGAATCGTTCCAGAGCGTTCCAGAACGCTCTGAGAGCGTTCCAGAACGCTCTGCGATGGCTGCGGCGCCCGACATGCTCCAGAACTGCCAGGTCCCCGAATTCTCCGTGTCCGATTTTGCTTCTGTCCTGGCTCTTCATTTAATTGATACCCCGTACTCGTTTCGGGGGCCCCCAAACGGGGTGGTGACCACACCGTGTGGTGAGTCGGTAGGGGTTCGGGGTCACTGCACGGTTTTGGGACTTGGGTCGTTCTCCGATGATGTCTCGGGCGGTTGGGACCTCCAGGGTCCCAAAACCGTGTGGTGACGGACCATGCGGTGAGGTCTTTGCGGATTTCGAGGTCGCCGCCGGGTCTGTCACCACACGGCTTTGGGACACCCAATCGTCCTTCCGAACCCCTCACAGCAGTTCACCACCCACCAAACCACCCCAACCCAACCCGAAGGCTCCGATTTACCCTCGATTTCCAGTGGGGGGGGTGTCGAGAAACACCGAAAAAACACGTGTGGAACCCTTACCCCCCCCAACCCGAAATTCGGGTCTTCGGGTTGGGTTGGGGTGGTCTGGTAGGTAGTCAGCAGTTGCCTTCTGACATCTCAGCGACCGCCCCCGAGGCCTGTGCAGCGCGCCGCGGCTGGCAGCGCGGCGCGCCTGCGCCCGTCCCCGAGTCCGTCGGGCGACGCGCCGTCTGTGCTTCCGACACCAAAATGCAGTCAACAAGGGCTCCCTCGAGGGCGCGAAGTTATTCGCGCTTCGCGCTTCGCGGTCCTCGTTCCTTCTCCCCCCTCCTCCTCGTCCTCCTATTCTCCCTTTGGGAGGGCGGCGCGAGAGCGCGAAGTTATTCGCGCTTCGCGCAGCGCGAAGCGCGAAGTTGGGAGCCCTAGCAAAATGCAGTCAATGTCTGCTCATGGGGTCCTTGGGCGGCGACACTGAGGTCAGCTTGTCCCGCAGTTGGGCCGCACGTGGACAGCATCTGGCGTCCTGCTTGCCCTTCCTGTTCCTCCTCCCCCTTCTCCTTCTTCTCGTCTCCCTTGTGAAGTGGCGACTCGGTCCAAATCTGGTTTCGAATGTGATTCACGTCCGGTCCACATCAGGGCCAAACTCGACAGCGCCGGGGCCACGTAGGCTCCGTGGAATAGACACCAAAAAGTGCAGGGGGGGGCTCACCAGCGACGATTATGCCCAGACGTTCTCGCGAAGCGAGAAATCACGTCGGGATGCCGGAGGCCTTCTCGCCGCGGGATGCTTTCCAGCAGTTGCGCTTCGCCGACAGCGTTCTGGGGGTGCCCAGTTCGTCCCAAACGACCGCCAGAGACTCGAGCTTTGGGGCGAACGCCAAGCCTCCTCGCGCCTTGAAACAAGAAACACGGCGTAAGGCTTTTTGCCGTTTTCGGTCTCTGGGGGCCCCTTACCAGGCCCAAGGGCCGTCAGAAAGTGGTCCAGACTTTTTTGGGCGTGCAGGAAAGATTCGGTACCCGGATCTCCAGCGTGTCTAAACAAGCAATGCGGAGGCGCCTTGCCGTTTTCGGCCTCTGGGGGCCCGTGCACGGGCTCGCGGGGCCGTCAACAACACGGCTCGGGATGAGAAGCTGGTCCCAGGGAAAAGGGTCGGGATTCTGAGGGTTTCCCCATTTGAAAAATCAAGGCCTCAACTCTTTGGGAACATGTCCCTATCCATGCCCTCGCGGACTGAGCTTTTAGGCGCGATCGCTTGGATACGCTATTTCATCGATGTGTTCTTCGGCAGGCGCCCGCGCGAGGGGCCGCCGTCGAGGAGTCTGGAACGCGAGGTCACATGCACATGCACCCCACGGAGGAAGCCAAGCTCCCCCAGCTGCTTCTCGGGGGCAGCCAGGGTCACCACGAAGAGAGGAGGTCCCTGGGGGAAGGGGGTCCAGAGGTTTTTTTGTTCCCCGCTTTCGGCCTCCATGGGCGCTTCCCAGGCCGCGGGGATCGTCAAACAACGAATCAGGATGAAAAGCCAGTCCTTGGGGAGCCCACGCTATCACATACCGACGCCAAAGTCGTCACGACAAGAGCCTGCCGTCTTCCCCTTCTGTCTCCTCCCGCCGACTGATTGTGTTCTTGGGCTCTGCGCAAAAGTGTACGCTGCCGCATGCACGGCCTCTTGTGAGGCCTCTCTGAGGAAAACGGCCCGAGCCAATGATTGTCTCCCTTGACCCAGCGCGAAACGGGATCCAGGGGGGACACTGTCCTCAGGGGGTGCTGCACCACTTTTCAACGATGCACTGTTAGCCGAGCCAGAAGGGTGAACTCTTTATTTCACTGTGCGCTTCAGCCTTTGGCTTCGGCCTCAGCGTGCCAGCTCACCCTAGTCACCTAGTCGGTTTTCCGCATGCACGGGTGCCTCCCCTCCCTCCCTCTGATCGCTCCTTGGAGGGGCTCGACGTATACGCCACGTCGTTAGGTCGGCCAAGGTGCCAAGGACTCTGGCGAAGGAGCTGGGTGCATATGCGCTCCAGTGTCCAGCAGCTTGGGAAGCTGAGGCGTCCATAAGCCGAGCTCCTTGGCCGACCAGACGACTCGGTGTATGCTTCGAGCCTCTCCCTTAGGATGCAATTTTTGGCAGGTTAGATTCAGCATCGGTGCTAGTATATCCGTTGTCGAAAACTTACCTACTCGGGCATAAGGCCGTTTATTTCCGCGCAATCCCGTTTAATCCGGCACGAAGAACAAGCGCGGCAGGAATAGTCTGGAAACAAACGCATCATACATGCGTCCCCGTTGAAGTTGTACATCTGAGGGGTTACGGCCCCACCGCCGCCGCCCTAAAGGCGCGCAGTCGGCCCGCGACCGCGGCATCGGCGTCCGTCCGTCCGTCCGTCCGCCCGTTTAATCCAGTTCCATCCGGCTGAATTTTGGGGTTCATTTGGCCTAATCTATTTAAGTGCAATTTCAATCAAGCTCAACAGCCCTTGATCTTTCTTGCGAAGACCTTCTAGTAGTTATATTCTAACTTCAAGCCTCTTTCCCAGCTCCGTTCCCGTCTCCCCCCGCCTTCTGGCGGGCGGTGTAACGCAAATTCTTCCGCGATCGAGGACGCCTGTCTCAGGGCGGCTGGGAAGTCTGTACCCCCACTTGCCACCCAAGGGATCAATTTTTTCACAGCCACCCTGGGGCATGCGTACCCGATGGCGGAACAGTTTATTTCATACAGCCTCCTCCTGTGTTCGGGGTCCTGGAATTCCAGCAGCGCCGTTTTGTCGACCAGGTGCAGCCGGTGGAGCAGCCCGTAGGCCAACAGGGTGTCAGCATCCTAGATGTAATGAGGAGGAGGAGGAGGAGGAGGAGGAGGAGGAGGAGGAGGAAGAGGAGGAGGAAGAGGAGGAGGAAGAGGAGGAGGAGGAGGAGGAGAAGGAGGAGGAAGAGGATTAGGAGTAGGAGGAGGAGGAGGATGATGATGATGATGATGAGGAGGAGGAGGAGGAGGAGAAGGAGGAGGAGGAGGAGGAGGAGGAGGAGGAGACAGGGAAGGGGGGGGGTGGCGGACGGCAGCGACGACGGCCAGGACGACGGCGGGGACGAGGAAAAAGGTACCGGCGTCCGCGAACGAGTTCTTGTTTTGCCCCTTGTCCCCGCCCCGCCTCGCGCCACCGCCTCCACCCCCTGGCAAGGTTCTGGGCCAGAGCTACACCTCCCAGTGCGACCTGTGGAGCCTGGGCGTCACCGTCAGCCCCGTGCCCCGCCGCCGACGCCAGAAGAGGAGGAGGGAGCTGTGGAAGCTGTGCGATACGACAGCGTTAGTCGTCCCGGAAGGGTGCACCTTGCGAGAAGGTGCGCTGGGACAGCACAAGGGCTTGACGCCAGCCCACTCGCGGCCACCTTCCTCGAGGTCTGGGGTGGACGAAACACCCGCCTCTGGAGACACAGGTCCTGACACTGCGGACCCCGCTGCACAGACCGTATTACTGCGGGCCAGCTACGCGGACCCAGGAGGGCAAGAATTGCCAAATCTGTGAAATTCGCCCATGGTGCGAGGGAGTTGAACCCTCCATCACGGGAGAGAAAGGCTGCCTTCTTGTCCCCAGCGCCCTGAGTCGAGCTCCATGACAGTGTACCCTTCGCAATGGGTGGCGCTGGCACCAGGATGCGGCACCATGCCCCTGCTAAGGGGAGGAGGAGGGGGAGGGGGAGGAGGACGAGCAGGAGGAGGAGGAGGAGGAGGAAGAGGAGGAGGAGGAGGAGGAAGAGAGGAGGAGGAGGAGGGAGGAGGGAGGGAGGAGGAGGAGGAGGAGGAGGAGGAGGAGGAGGAGGAGTAGTAGGAGGATGAGGAGGAGGGGGAGGGGGAGGGGGAGGAGGAGGAGGTTGGCCCCTCCATATCACTTCGGTCCTCCTTGCCATAGCTCCCCTTCTTCCAGGCTTTGCCGCCGTCTCAAGGGAGGCAGATCGACCGGCAGCCAAGATGAGGAGGAGGAGGAGGAGGAGGAGGAGGAAGAGGAGGAGTATGAGAAGGAGGATGATGATGATGATGATGATGATGAGGAGGAGGAGGAGTATGAGAGGAGAAGGATGAGGAAGAGGATTAGGAGTAGGAGGAGGAGGATGATGATGATGATGAGGAGGAGGAGGAGGAGGAGGAAGAGGAGGAGAGGGTGGATGTGCTGACATCTTCGCGTCTCGAAGAAGTCACGACGTTGTTTTGTTTGTGTTGGTTTTTGGTATCTGGGTAGCCACGTTGGGGAAGAGGTCCAGACCTCTGGGTAGCCACGTTGGGGAAAAATCACGGCGTCTGATGTCCTGGGATTACTTGGCCGCAAGCCCACATGAATTGTTCATCGGGCTCTGCTCCAAAAGTTCTGCGGCGCCTGACATTCTCGCACCGATGCCTGCTGGAGGCAACCTACAGTGCGAAGGCTGCTGGGCCTCTGCGGCCAGGAACAAGGCCATTTGCGAGTCCGCGCCGGATTCTCGTTGCGCTTCTTGGAAAGGTGGAGCGCTCGCTTGCTCGCGAGCTGCCTGGGATCAGCTGTAGCCGTTTCGCCCACAGGCACGAAAGTGCAACATATGGCGGAAGTGCAACAGATGGTTCTCGCGGAAGGAGAAAGAGAGAGAGAGAGAGAGAGAGAGAGCCCCTCCCCACCGTCTCTGGCCCGCTTGTCCAAGCCACCCCTGCCACTGAGGTCGGGCGCAGGCCACTGCCGCGCCGCCTTGCAGGGCTCCTCGCAGGCCTCGGGCCTCTGAGGAAGAGAAGCTGTCATCGAACAGCGCGCGGACCCATGCGGCCCCAGCACGGACCAAGCAGCGCGAGCTCTTGCCGATGGCCCTTTGACGTCCGCCTGGGGCTGTGCGGCGCCCCGTCTCGGGCCGCTCCTCGGCCCGCGGGGCGGGGCCTGGACTGGATCCAAGAGGACCTGCGAGGCCCGAGCCCCGACGGGGAACACAGCGGTGCCCCAGAGGTCAGTGTCAGGCGGCCTCTGGCCAGCCAGCGCACGGCCTCTGGCCTCCCGCCGCCTCACTCGTCATCCTCCAATTCATCAGCCGCGATCTTTGGGCTTCGCCGCGCGTGCCACGCCATGAAACATGGGGCACTGCGATCTTTTGGGCTTCGCCGCGTGCCTGTGCCAAAGCGGCTGCCTATGCTGCAGCGCTTCTGGCTCCCAAGGCTTCTGAGGCTGCGATCCCTGCAAGCCCGTCGGCGAGACCGCTGCCGATGGTCTCAGACCGAGGGCACATGAGGGATGGGAGGGAGGAGGAATGCCGCGGAGCCGCACAGCTGGATTTGCTCGCACCTGCATGAGCCTGGTGAGTCAATGCGTCCGACTTGGTGTAGGCTGGGTGATATTCGCATCACGCTCCCATCTGCGATGGAATCGCGTCTCGCCAGCACGGCCGCAACGAGGGCACTTATGCGGCACAGGGAGCCCAGCCTGGTGCGGCGTCTGGTCGGTCCACTGGCCCCCTGTGGCCAACGACACGCATCTGCCTGCCTTTCGGCATCGCTCGGACGTGTGAATTTATTCGGCGAGGACTATCGAGGATCATTTTCGGTCATCTTGCGAAGCAGACGCGCACGAAGCCGAAACATGCACGGGGAATGGACGTCCCAGCGATGGCAAGACCTGGGCAGGCGCATCCTGCCGAGTTAGCCTGGCAAACGACCCCTGGACCTGAAGGAAGCTGGTCCCTGGGGCCAGCAGTTCTGTGGGTATGCTGGCTTGCTCTGAGCCCACAACTTGGCGCGGAGGTCGGCTGTCAGGTCGGCCAGCAGCAGTTCGCCCGCGTCGTCGGACGAGAAAGAGGACCAGGATGATGATGATGAGGAGGAGGAAGAAGAGGAGAAGGAGGAGGAGGAGGACCAGTGTAAACCCAAGGCTCATCAACGTTATTACAAACACCATCCCTCCAAGTTCTCTCTTCCTGGGCCCCTACCAAGGTTTTCTTCACTGAGGGAAGTGCCCCGTTGGAAGACAACTGTTTTTGAAAATTATAAACCGTGCCAAAACACAGTTCCTGGGATCCCAACGCCGCGAATCAACGTTATTGTTGCGTCCAGATGATACTGAACCGTGCCAGAACGCCATTCCTGGGATGTCGACGCTGCGAATCAACGTGACTGTTGCGCCCTGTCAGTCCTACTATGTACCCATACACCGTTTCTGGGACGTTAAGCATAATGATCTTTGAAGCGGCTGCAAACTCTTAGCATGAATGTGCGCGGCGCTAGAGCGAAAACCATATTTTGGAAAGGAGCCGCCCTCAATCTGTGAAGCTTTTGCGCACTTTTATAATGCGAGTGTACGCGGCGCTAAGGCGAGAGCCGCATTTTGAAAGCGGCCCGCCCTCCATCCGTGAAGCTCTTGCAAATTCTTTTCTGAAGGGTCATAGGTGGTGAGGAAGTCTCAGGCGAAGCGCACGGTCTGCCCTACCGACACGTCTTGGGGTGCGACAGGGAGGAGTTACTTGTATGGAGAAGGGATACAGGAGAAAGGGGGGGAGGACGAGGAGGAGGAGGAGGCAGAGAACACCAAGGAGGACAGGGAGGGGACCTTGACATCTTCTCGTTTGGAAGCGATAGCGACGGGATTGTCTGGGCAGCTCTCGGTATTTGGAGGCCCAGACGGGGCCCCGAGACCTTCAAACAACGACTCGCGATGAGAAGCCGGTCCCCAGGAAGGGGTCCAGACTTGGGGAGCCACGTTATGAAAAGTCAAAGGTCACGACGTCGGATGTCTGGGCCTGCCCCGCCCTCATGGTCCTCGTGGTCCTCGTCGTCGTCGTCGTCGTCGTCCTCCTCCTCCTCCTTTGGCCCCTCCTCCCCCCCACCGCCACCACCACCACCATCATCATCATAATCATCATCCGTCTTTGCCATCGAAGCCATCATTCTCACCATCGCCACCACCATCGGCTCCTGCCGCTGCCCCTGCCCCTGCCGTCGCTCTTCCTCTTTCTGATCCTGTTGCAGTTCGCGTCTCCGCCGTGCCTCTGTCGGTGCCCCCGCCGCATCCTCTGTCTCCGCTGCTGCTGCTGCTGCTGCTCCTCCTCCTCCTCCTGTGGATCCTCCTCTTGAGGGGACCTCGAACGCGAGTTTACGACTGTCTAGAGGAAGAGCTGCATGCACAGTGGAATGCCCGTGTGTTCACGTCCCGTCACTCCGACACGCGCAATGCCGAGTCGATCCGATCAGATCCTCTAAGCGGGATGATAAACATGCACGTGCACCGATCCTGGCCAGGCTCGTCCTGGTCCCGAGTCACCCGAGGCCCTCCGCAGCCCTGTGCCCAAGGTGCCCGAGGCTGTATTCCTCGAAGCTGGGCATTGCGGCGACCGCGCAGCGTCGCCGGCTGCGAAGAAGATCCTTTTGGCCATCACCCATCTTCTCATTCCTGCTCCCTCCTCGACCTGATCATCCTGCTCCTCTTCGTCCGCCACCGCTTTACCCTGCTCCTCCTCCTCCTCCTCCTCGTCGTCGTCGTCGTCCTCCTCCTCCTGCTCCTCCTCCTCCCCTCTCTCCGATCCTACTCGAACGGTATCTCTGTATCTGCTGCCTGCCTTTTCTGTCCTTTTCCGCTGCCACTTGGCTTGGTTAGGCTGGACTTCCGTGCCTGTGTTTGCGTACTGAAAAGTACCACATCCTATCCTGATATTTGATTTCTACTTGGTCGCGGGTCTTTGGCTCCCTTCCACACGCCGCATTGGCCGGCATGCCATTCTGTCGCTGCCGTGCTTCGACGGCAACGGCGCCCACACTCCATCGTGTTAGTCAACATCATCGAGGGCAAGACTTCCAAGAGCCCCGCGTTCGCCGTGCTCAACGGCTGGCTCATCGTGTTCGTGCTCTTTTTCCCGTTCATCGCGGCAGGCGGCGCAGGAGCGTCCACGGGGGAGTCACACATGGACCATTACGAGAACATCGACTACGAGGACCGCGGCCCCGTGCCGCCTCCTCTCTCGGTTCATTCGCCCGGGCTTGCGCAGATGATGTCTGCGCAGCTCGCGGACCCGACATTCTCATTGCACTCGCCTGTGAGTGTAACTTCCGGCGTCAGACAGTTTCTTGACCCAACGTTCACGTCTACGGTGTTGGCGAAGGGTCCCGAACTTTCTGTGACTATGTTGCAGGAGCCCTGGGACAAAGCGGCGACGGACATGACGCCTTCATTGCATCCCTCTGTTGGTGTAGTTGAGGGTGTCAGACAGTCGCGTGATCCGACGCTCACATGTCCAGCGGTGGCGAAACGCCCCAGGCTGTTGGTGACTATGTTGCCAGGGCCAGGGGAGACGTCAGGCACAGCACAGCGAGAAGATTATCGAGGGTCTGACGACTATGTTGCCAGCACTCCGTGGGGCCACGAAACGAATCTGGGACTATCCGTCCTTGATTCCGAGGAACACGACCTCCCACATTACTCGCGCTCTCCCGGCTACCGGGCAGACCTGGATCCCGACGCGCATTCCTCTGGACTGTCGTACAGATGTTGGTGCCCAACACTGCGACGACGTGACCATTTACATGACTATGTTGTGGGATGCTCCGAATGCCGATCGCCCCCCGACCGCGCGACAGAAGAACGTGCCCAAAACGCTGACGAGGAAAAGCCTGCCCGGGACAGATGCACGACGGCGTCGAGGCTCTCTACCAGAGCAGCTCCGGTGTTTGGTACCAGGATTCCAACGCCTCTTCGATGCATGGAGGGGACTCCCCCTCCAGATGGAGGGCCAGTGGAGTGGGCATGGTCGCTGCCACCAGCTGCGTCGCTTGCATGGGGGCTGGCGGCGGTGGTGGCGGCAAAAGGCGACGCCTCCGAACCTGGGGGCCCGAACAGCAAGCTCGCGTACCCATCCAACGCCGGGTGCGGGAGGTCATGATCTGGCCAGCGGCGAACTCCGATTTCAACGAGTTCCGCCAAGCGGCCTGCGTCTCGTCTCGCCTCAGTGGCGCGGCGCCCGAGCGCGTAGACGAGCGGCCGCCGGCTGTCCTAATCCAGGGAGGTCGCATAAACGGCGGCCCAGGACCGCCCGTGACCTTCCTAACGCACAGCCTGACCGAACGGTGGGGCCAGCCAGCTAGGCGAGGAGGGGCGAGCCCGATGGGGTATCGACCGTGATGAGCTTCAACCGGTCGCCGCAGGAGCGCATCGACAACCTTCTCGCCAGGTTCGACTTCCTGCGCAACGTGGCGCAGCAGGCTGGCCAACTCATGATCGGCTACGATGGGCTCAGTTGCCTCTTGCAGCGCGCTGTGGGCGTGCCGAACACCTGACTACAACGCGACCTACCCCGCGAGAGCTCAGCAGCTGTCGCACATGACGGGCCAGCTGCGATTGTTTGGGCGCGTGGTCGAGGGCTCGCTGGGCTACCTCGCCTCGGCTGTTCGCTCGACCCAGCGCCAAAAGTTTCTGGCGTGTGCGCCCGCGCAAGATCTCGCTCAGATTGCTTGTGGCGCTACGGCGGGATCGAGCTGGGATGGCGGGCCCCGCTGCGCTGGGGGCGGCTCCGAGCCCGCCCGCGGCCGCGGCCGCCGCCGACCCCGGCGCGGCATCCACGGCGCAGGTGGCGTGCCAAACAGCAGGTGTCAACTTAGGCACAGACTCTGATATCGCCAGTTCACTCGGCGAAGATCGATGCCGACGACCCCGAGCTACGCGACGTTCATGCGGAACAACGCGGTGCGCGCCTTTTCTGGGCCCGCGAACGCGCCGAGTCACGATGGCGCAGCGTTTATCGCAAAGGTTGCCGCGCCTGGCTGCCCGATTTGTCCGATGATGCCCCCCGAGAAGCTTTCGCCGACTTCGGGAAGGGCAAGGGTAGAGGGGCAGGGGGGTCCGGGGCCAGTGGCAGGGGCTCCGGCCGCCAAGGCGCCCGACTGGGCCCTGGCGGGGTGCGCTTCATCTGCGACGAGTGCGACTCCGAGGAGCACCTCGCGCGCTGCTGCCCCCTGCGCCGATGGCATGGGTGCGCTCTCTATTCTTCGACGCCCCAGTCGCAGTCAGCGGCGCCGCTCGCGCGTCCGGTGCGTCGGGGGGCGGCCCAGGGCTCAGCAGCCCGTGCCAGGCGCGTGCGTGGTTTGGATGACGAGGGGCACTTCTGGACTTCCCCAGTCCATGTCTTGGGGCCCCGACGTAGGTGATCCACTGCAGAGCGTCGACCCCTGGAGCGGCGGGCGACCGACTCCTGCTGCGGCGGCGCCGCGGCCAGCCGCGGCAGCAGCGACAGGTGGGTCGTCCGATGGCCCGTGGCAAGCAGTGGGCCGCAGCCGTTGGTCGAGCTGGGCGGGGGCCCCATCTTTCTCGCCCTCTCGCAGGCCGAACGAGGCCGAGCTGCGACGACTACGTCGGGGCATGGCTGAGCTTATGAGCCGCGTGCAGCAGGACTGTTCAACCCGTGGGTCTGGCGCGCGCGTTGCTGGCCCGCGCGGCAGGGGCGAAGAACGCAGCGTCAGCCGCGCCTGCGACGCCAGTGGCCCCAGCAGCATCAGCGGCACCCCCGCGACCGACCCCGCCGCGGCTTGCAGGGGTGGGTGGCGCATTCCCATTGGGGCGAGCTCAAGGGCGCGACTGGGTGGGCGACATCAACGCAAGAGTCGTCGCGCTTCCGCCCCCCTCTGGCCGACGTGCAGCTGGCGATCTGGGCTTGCATGCAGTCAGTCGCAGTTATCGGCGTCGGCTCGCCGCGTGGATCCAGGTCCATGTGGCCGCCGCAATCCGCGTCAGTGGCAGCGTCGCCGCCAGTGCTGGAGAATCCCGAGGATCTGGCTCTTCTCAATTAGAACGTTCCCGTCGACGTGAGCCAGCCGTCTGGGGGGGGGGGCATGTGGTTCGCCGGCCGCGAGGCCTGGGTGTCGGGCGGCGGCCTACCTGGACGCAGCGTCGGCATCGCCATCGTTCGCGCGCAACGGTGGCGCTTCGACGAGACCCACAGCGCGCAGTTAGCACTGGAGCTCCTGCGACAGCTGGGCGAGCGGCGACGCCAGGCCGCGCAGAGTTGGATATAAACCTTTGCGCATCTTCCTCCTTTGCCGGCCGCCGCGCCTGCTGCGCCCCCCCCCATTGCTGCGTTCGACGGCGACGACGCGGGATGTCCAGTGTGTCTCGAGGCCTTCGTGCATGGCGACAGGGTGGTGCGCCTGCAATGCCGCCGCATCTTGCGCTGGGCATGCCACTTGCAGCTCATGAAGAGCACCGACAACCGCATGCTGCGCTGCTGGGCGCGCCGAGGCCCAGCCGACGTCATCGCCGACTTCTGCTTCGCCGGTGTAGATCGCGCATCGGCGAGTCCGACGCCAAGGGCGCCGGCCCGCGCGCGGCAGACCCTGATCCGACGGGTCCGGCGCCCATCGCGCCGGCCCGCTCGGCGCCAGAGGGCGGCGTGCCTGTGGGGACTCCACCGCGGCAGGACCTTGCGCCGTCTTTCTAGGCCCGCGCCATCGCCCGGGGCCCCGAGGCAGGACCTTGTGCAGTCGCCGGGCAGCGCTTCCAGTGTCGCGTCCGCCGCCGATGTGGCGGTGCCCATTGACGCCCGTGCCTGGGCCTGCGCGCGCCGCCGTGCCGACCTGCGGTCCCGTGGTGGCCTGCCTCGTCGGATGCAGGCGCGAGTTCCCCAGCCGGCTCGCCTTGCTATCTGGCGAGCGCTGACCGCCTGGGCGGCTGGTGAGGCGTCGTCGTCGACGCTGGCGCGTGGGCCAAATTCTGGGCCGCGTTGACGCGCGCGCTATTCCATGAACCTGGCCGAGAAGGCCTAGAAGGTGAAGCTAGTGCCCGCTGAGGAGAAGCTGTCGACTCCAGTCTATGTGGCAGGGGTCGGCGCCGGGCTACGCTGCCCCGTCGCAGTGGCCGCCCGCGACGGGGTGACCACGCAGCGCAGCGTGCGCGCTCTGGCCGTGGGGGGCGCAGGCATTTATCTCAGTGCCATTCTCGGTCTGCAATCCTTGCGGCCCAACAACGCGGCGATCCAATGCTTTCTCTTATTATCCCTGCGTCCGCCCTCGCCCCGCCCCTCTCCGTCGAGGCAAGCGGGTGGCTGGCGCCCCCCTTCGGCGTCCAGGTGGTGGTGATCATCGCCTGAGCGGCGCCGCTTGGCCCGCGCGCGCTCGGTGGGCCCGCGCTCTGGGTCCCCCCGCGCGCGCCGCCCGTGGCCCCGCCCGAAGACTGCTCGCCAGCGCCGTGGCGGGGGAATCCTTCTCATCCTCCTCTTCTTCCTCCTCCTCTTCCTCCTCTTCCTCGCCCTCCTCTTCGCCTCCATCATCGTAGCCGTCGTCGTCATCGGCGCCGCCAGGGTCGCTGTCGCAACCGCCGCCGCTATCCATCATCGACATCATCATCACCACCAGTTCCACCGCCATCATCATCATCATCACCATTATCAGCATCGCCATCAACAACATAGTTAACCATTGTTTCCATTTTTCGGCATCACCGTCTTATTACTGTTGCCATCGTTCGCATCGTTGTCGCCATCATCACCGTTTAACATCGCCATCATCATCGTCGTCGTCACCATCACTATCGCCAAACTCACCGTCATAATCATCATCGTCATCACCGTCATTATCACTATCATCCGCATTATTATCAACAGCATACTCATCATCATCATCGTTGTCGTCGTCGCCGCCGCCGTCGTTTCCATCGTCGTCGTCATCGCCATCATCGTCGTCGCCGTCGTCATGATCAGTAGTTACCACCGTCACATTCACACTCGCACTAATCATTGTCGCCATCATCACCATCAACATCAACAACATCAGCAATATCATCATCATCACCATCATTACAATCATCATCGTTACCACCACCACCACCACGATTACCACCATTACCATGATCAACTTCGCCCTATCCACAACCATCATCTCAATTTCTACCATCATCGCCATCATTACCATCGCTGTCATCATTTTTTATCATCATCGTCAGCATCCCATCGTAATCAGCATCGCCACCATCATCACCACAATCATCGCCATCGTCGTCATCATGCTCGTCGTCATCGTCCTCATCGTCCTCGTCGTCCTATTCATCCGTCCTCCTCTGTCCGCAGCCGCTCCAGGCCCAGGCTCAGGGGCGCCGAGCAGAGTTTTTGTTGGCCACGAGCGCGCGAGGGCCTCTGTCAGATGAGCGCTGTCGACGTGGCGCCCGGGCGTGAGTTCTGGATCGTCGCCGCTGGGTGCAACAAGGACTCGGCGCGGCAAGAAGAGGGTGGAAAGGGTTTTTGGGGCCCGGGGAAGGAGGCTGTACAAATCACCAAGGGAGGACACACAATGACCATGACCAGGATGTCGTGGGATTTTGTCGACGCCCATCGTGGTCGTGGTCCATGCCGGCAGTCGCCGATTCGCGAGGATGGTTCACGTTCCGTCTTGGTCGTGGTCCTCGTGATCCTTCCCCCCCACATGAGCAGGAGTTTTCGGATTCCTGCGTGGACTTGGTGGGTCGGCGCTGGGCCCCCCTTTGGCGGCGCCTCTGCCGCCGCCCTGGGCGCGTTCCGCGCTCCAGCGGGGGGAGGGGGTCCAGCGCCGATCCGAGAAGTCTGCGCGGGCCTCCGAAGCTTTGTCTTCATGAGGTTTTCTCATTTAGCTGGCGGGAGCGGCCCCCCCTCCCCCCGCTTCTCGCCATGGAAGAAGCGGGTCCTGGAAGCGTTTTGCCGTTTTCGGCACCCCTGTGGGCTCTTCTGCGGTCCCCGGGGCCGTCCAAAGGCGACCCGGGATGAGGAGCTGGTCTTTGGGGACCCCGCCGGGGTCTAGAACGGATTTCCCGCATGACACCTTCAGGGTACCGCATCGATCCGATCCGATATCGATGCTGCCCGATCCTTCCCGTTTTCGATTCCGTGCCGATGTAGCCTGATCCGACGCATATTTCGATTCGATCCGATTTGCAGAGGGACGCAGACTGATCCTGCCCTTTTCCTTTGTGGCGAACGTTCCCTTCTTGCGCCCCCCTTACCCTCCTTCCCTCTTCCTTCTCGAGGGGGCGGGCGCCAGCTGCGTGCACCGCCTCTGTCTTGCCCGCCTCATGCGCCAGGTGACGATTGGCGCGGCGAGGGCAGGGGGGGGATCAGAAGGGCGAGGGTTGGCAGGAGGTAAAAGAACGGGGAGGATCAGGAAGGCGAGGCGGGAGGATCAGGTAGACGAGGAGTAGGAGGAGGAGCAGGACCAGTGTAAACCCAAGACTCGTCCACGATGTTGGAATACACCCTCCCTCCAAGCTCCCTCTTCATAGGCCCCTACACAGGTTCATTTCCACTGAGGGAAGTGCCCCGCTGGGGACAGCCGTGGAAAAATCCCGAAGCGTGCCAAAACAACATTCTCAGGATTTTAACGCCACGAGTTCACCTGAGTGTGAAGTCTTGGCGATCCGGAATTGTGCCAGAGCGCCATCCCTGGGAGTTCAACACCATCAATCAACGTAACTGTTTCGCCCTGACTGTCATGAATATACCCTAACATCATTTCTGGTACGTTAACCACGGGATTCAGTGAAACCCTTGCACAGTTTCTAATACGGATGTGCGCGGCGCTAAGGCGAGAGTCGCGTTTTGAAAAGGAGCCGCCTTCAATCCGTTAAACCTTTGAAACTTTGAAGACGAATGTAGGCGGCGCTGAGGCGACAAGCACGTTTTGAAAAAGGACCGTAGGCGGCGCTGAGGCGACAAGCACGTTTTGAAAAAGGACCGCCCTCAATCCGTGAAGCTTATGCAATCTTTTAAGATGAATGTGCGCGGCGCTAAAGCTAGAGCCGCATTTTGAAAAAGGAGCCGCCCTCAATACGGGAAGCTTTTGCAAACTTTTAAGACGAATGTGCGCGGCGCTAAGACGAGGCCACATGTTGAAAACCACCCGCCCTGAATCCATGATGTTCTGGCACATTTTAAGACGAATGTGCGCGGCGCTCAAGCGAGAGCCACATTTTGGAAACCAACCGCCTTCAATCTGTGAAGCCTTTGCTCATGTTGAAAACGAATGTGCGCGGCGCTAAGGCGAGAAGCACGTTTTGGAAGCGACCCGCCCTCCAATTGTGAAACTTTAGGGTTGTGAGTGGTGAGGAAGTCTCAGGTGAAACGCCCGGCACGCCCTTTCGACCGGCCTCGGGGTGCGACAGGCAGGAGTTTTTTTTATAAGGACAAGGATGGAGGAGGAGAAGGAGGAGGAGGAGGAGAAAGAGGACGAGGAGGATGTCGAGGAAGAGGAGGAGGAGGAGGAGGAGGAGGAGGAGGAGGAGGATGAGGGAGGAGGAGGAGGGAGGAGGAGGGAGAAGGAGGAAGGAGGAGGGAGGAGGGAGGAGGAGGAGGAGGAGGAAGAGGAGGACCAGTGGAAACCCAAGAGTCATGTTGCGCGGCGCTAAGGCGAGAGCCACATTTTGACAACCATCCGCCCTCAATCCGTGAAGCTCTTGCAAATGTTTAACACGAATGTGCGCGGCGCTAAGGCAAGAACCACATTTTGAGAACCACCCGCCCTCAATCCGTGTAGCTCTGGCAAATTGTAAAAACGAATGTGCGCGGCGCTAAGGCGAGAGCCACATTTTGAAAACCACCCGCCCTCCATCTGTGAAACTGTTGTCGATTTTTTAAGCTTCGGAGCCATACCTGGTGGGGAAGTCTCAGGCGAAACGTGCGGCCCGCCCTAAACCCTGGCCTCAGGGCGCGACGAGGACAAATACTCTATTAGGATAACGAATGGAGGAGAAGGAAGTGGAAGTGGAGGAGGAGGAGGAGGAGAAGAAGAAGAAGAGGAAGGAGGAGGAGGAGGAGGGGGAGGAGGAGGAGGAGGAGGAGGAGGAGGACCACTGGAAACCCAAGAGTCATCAACACTGTTGGAAGTAACCCTCCCTCCAAGCTCGCTCTTCATAGGCCCTTACAACGGTTCATTTCCATTGAGGGAACTGCCTCGTTGGAATACACCGATTTGAAGATCCTGAAGCGTGCCGAAACGTTCTCTCTTGACGATCCAGAATCGTGCCAGAACGCCATTTTTGGCATTTTAACACACCGAACCAACATAATTGTTGTTCCCGCATATTCCTGAATCCTTCCAAACACCATATCTGGTATGCTGATCATTGGAATCCGTGAAACGCTTGCAACTTTGTAGCACGAATGTGCGCGGCGCTAAGGCGAGAGCCACATTTTGAGAAGAAGTCGCCTTCCATGCGTGAACGTCTTGCATTTGTTGTTAAACGAATGTGCGCGGCGCTAAGGCGAGAGCCACATTTTGAAAACGACCCGCCCTCAATTCGTGAAGCTCTTGCAAATTTGAGACACGAATTTGCGCGGCGTTGAGGCGAGAGCCACATTTTGAAAACCGCCCGCCCTCAATCCGTGGAGCTCTTGCAAATTTCAAACACGAATGTGCGCGGCGCTGAGGCAAGCACCACATTTTGAAAACGACCCGCCCTCAATCCGGGAAACTTGTGCAACTGTTTAACACGAGTGTGCGCGGCGCTAAGGCGAGAGCCACATTTTGAAAACCACCCGCCCTCAATCCGTGTAGCTCTGGCAAATTGTAACAACGAGTGTGCGCGGTGCTAAGGCGAGAGCCACATGTTGAAAACCACCAGCCTTCCATCTGTGAAACTGTTGTCCATGTTTAAGCTTCAAAGTCATAATTGGTGGGGAAGTCTCAGGCGAAACGCGCGGCCCGCCCTAAACCCTGGCCTCGGGGTGCGACGATGAGAAGTAATCTATTAGGAGAACGAGTGTAGGAGGAGGAGGTGGAGGGGGAGGAGGAGGAGGAGGAGGAGGAGGAGGAGGAGGAAGAGGAGGAGGAGGAGGAGGAGGAGGAGGGAGTAGGAGGAGGAGGAGGAGGAGGAGAGGGAGGAGGAGGAGAGGAGGAGGAGGAGGAGGAGGAGGAGGAGGAGCAGGAGGAGGAGGAGCAGGAGGAGGAGGAGAGGAGGAGGAGGAGGAGGAGGAGGAGGAGGAGGAGGAGGAGGAGGAGGAGGAGGAGGAGGAGGGAGGAGGAGTTGGAGGAGGAGGAGGAGGAAGAGGAAGAGGAAAAGGAAACGGAAGAGGAGGAGGAGGAAGAGGAGGCGGAGGAGGAGGAGGAGGAGGAGGCGCCAGGAATAGGAGAGGAAGACATGAGGAGGAGCGGCACCAGAGAAACTGCGGGCGAAGTGGTGCACGCAGATGAGGCCCAGTTGGGAGCGAGGACAACGACCCGAGGGAGTCCAGCAAGGATGGAGGGGAGGAGCATGACAAGACGCACTTGCCATTTGGAAGCTGTTGCAGGCACTGTTTCCAAGGTCGAGGTAAGGATGCAACGCGCAGGAAGCAGGAGGAGAAAGGCGAATTGCCAGATATGCATGTGGATTGCGCGTTCATGGGAGACGAGGGCGACGCAGGCAACGCAATGGCGATGCTGGTAGCCAGGATGCGCGCGGACAGGATGGCGTCGGCGATGGTGGTGCCCAGGAAGACCACAGGCGAATTTGTGGTGAAGAGAGTGTTGGCATTCATGAAGGAGGTCGGGGTTGAGAGGTCAGTGGTGGCAGTGATCTTAGACCAGGGGCCGGCTGTCATGTGCCTGGTGAACGAGACCGGTAGGAGGAAGGCGGCGTTCGGAGGAAGGTGTTTGGTTGAGAACTCACCAGTGGGATCGCACGCAAGCAATGGTGTGGTGGGGATGGCGATTCACAGCGTCAACGGCCAGGTGGGGGTCATGAAGAGCAAACTGGACGAACGATGGGGTGTGAGCGCGCCGTCGAAGAGTGCCACGATACCTTGGCTGATGGAGGAAGCGGCCTTCCTGTTGAATCGGTTTGAGGCGGGCCGCGACGGCTAAACCGCTTACGAGAGATGCTCGGGAAATCAAGCAAAGTACTCAGGAATCGAATTCGGCGAAGGAGTGTTGTGGAGGAGGAAGCCTGTCGGAGGTGCGCAGGGGGAACTCACCGTCGTGCGGGAGGGCGGGCTTCTCTTGGGGGTCAAAGCCCGCGCGGGCGAGTATATCATCGGCGACAGAAAGGGCGCGTGGAGGGCGCGGACCATGCAGGGAAAACCCATGAGCGAGCGTTGGATTAGCAACAGCGCGAATTTTGTCAGGTGGGCGCTTCGGCGGACGAGCGAGGACGATGCCAACGTTGACGGCGAAAAGCCCGAAATCATCAATGTGGAGGCGAAAACCGTTGAGTAGATGACGATCGAAACAGATTTGGTGGTGGTGCCAAGGAGGGCAAATATCTTCAGGAGGGACCTGCGAACTCATGGCTGCGCGGTGGGCTGCGACGGATGCGAAACAGCCGTGGCGGACAGACCTGCGAGGGCCCGCGGCGAAAAGTGCAGGAAACGAATGGGGGCGTTGCTGGAGGGCGATCCCAGGGTGGGGCGGGCTGGTCAGCTGTTCGACACAATGTAGTCCAATGTGCTGGAGATGCATGGCCTCGGGAAGGACAGGGCCGAGGCGCGGCGTGAAGATGGCCGCGGCGCACAGGCCAACCAGGATGGGGCAAGGCGGCAGTTCAATCAGCGGCAGGCGCTGTCAAGAGGAGAAGAAAAGGGCAGGGGGACGGGAGGGGACAGGAGACATGCAAAATAACAAAAGGGGAGGACTAGGATGATGCAGATAAGAGGGAGCGAACGCGCAGAGAGGAAGGGGGGGGGGGGTGAGATACCCGGAAAGCAACTGGAGGTGGAGCCGACAAGTGGCGAAACAAGGAATAATGAAGGAGGATATCGAGAAGCCGTTGAGGAAGGTGTCCAGGATGCGATGGTAGTAGTGGCAGGGTGCGAAGTTATCGACGAGCACGAAGACGAGTTGGAGGAGGATTGGTTTGGCCACAGTGGGGGGGCGGCGTCGTCCGCGGGATGGGGGCGGCGAAGGGCCCGGGGCTGGTGGCGAAAGCGACGGCGAAAGAGATGGGCAACGTGAAGAACATCGGGCTTTACCAGGATGCGTTGGCGGAGGAATGTTGGAATGCCTCGGGGAGGCCGCCGGTGTCGACGCAATGGGCGCAGGCGAACGCAGGCGCGGAAGACGCGCCTGATGCGGGGTGCAGGCTGGCGGTTGCGGTCTTCAAGCCGAGGGGAGAAGGGCCGAAGATGCCTTTTCGCAGCCGTGCCCCCGCTGGCGCCAGAAAAGGCTCTGTTGCAGAATGCGGTGGAGGACAATGCCGCGAGGGGGAGAAACTGACAGGCGCACGTCAAAATCGCGTTCGACGCGAAGAAGGCCTGCCTGCAGGGCGCGCCTAAGGACGGAGAATTCGCGTGCGTCGAGCTGCCGGGGAATGCCAGTGCGAAGAGGATTCGCGGGCGTCTGCGGCGATGTCTGCGTGCGAGGCCGAGTGTTCCAGAGCGCCCAAGGAGATGGGGTTCAAGAAGGGGCCGGCTGCGCCGAGTGTACTCTACAGGGGTGGGGGCGACGTGGGGCGCGTCGTCCACGGAGATGACTTCACCTGCGTTTGAGGTGGTGGCTCGGAAGACGAAGGAGGACTGCGACATCAAAGTCCGAGGCATCTGGGTCGACGAGGCGTGGGCCGAAAAGACCATCGCTATCCTGAACAGGGCGAACACGTGGGCGGAAAATGGCTTGGGGTGCGAGGCGGACAGCAAGTGCATGAAGGAGATCTTCGCGCATTTCGGCTTGTCCGAGGGCCCGGAAGGGCTCGACGCCCCAATCGTGAAGGAGGTGGAGAAGGAGATTGCAGGGTTGGAGGGCGAGGTTCTGATCGACGCCGAAGCTGCCCTGCCGCACGGGCAGCTGCTGCGCGTTTGCGCCGATTCAGATTGGGCTGGGCGCCAGAGGGCCCGGCGGAACACGTCGCGGGTTGTGATGGTAGTGGACGGGGGCGTCGTGAAGACGTGGAGCTCCGCGCAGGCTTCGGTGGCCCAGTCCAGCGGGGAAACGGAGTTATATGCGGCCGCCCGGGGAGCAGCGGAGGGGCTCGGCATGATTTCCATCGTGAACGATTTGGATTTGGGATGGAATCCGCGATTGAGCATCCATGTCGACAGCTCCGCGGCGAATGTGGTGGCGTCGCGGTTCGGCTTGGGAAAGATCCGCCACCTCAAAGTGCGGCTTTCGCGGTTGCAGGAAACTGTAAAAAGAATGCGCCTCGCCGTCGACAAGCATGTGTGGCGCGTCAACCCAGCGCGCGTGCTCGCGAATTCGCTCTCGATCTTGAATGTGACAACGCCCGTGGAGGCCGTCGGCTTCGGGGCCCAGCGGTGGGGCGAGCGAGGGGTGAGACCCCAGAAGTGGGCCGCCATGGAGGATCCTGAAGACGTCGATGGTGAACGCGGAAAGTTTCTCCAGTGAGCCGACAGGCTGGCGCCTCACTGGGGAGGATTGTCAGGGGCGAGCGCTATATCTTAGCGCGGCCTTCAGCATGGGTTCCCGCATTGTCCATTTCACTGTCGTTGCTGCTGCTTTGGCTCAAGTCGCGAGGGAATTCAATCACATTCAAATTCAAAACAATGCGAAACAATGCGAAGCAATGGGCTTCAATGCGAAGCAAACTTTGCACATATATGCAAAGAGGCATTGCGAAGCAATGTGGCGCAATGCGAATAGATCAATGCATTGCAAAGCACGACGTAGCACGGCATAGCAATGCAATCCAATGCGAAGCAAGGCCGGCCCAGACGACGGGCGGCGACGACGGCGACGACATCGCCGCCTTTGAGGGGCTCTGAGGGCCATCTTGGGGTGAGCAGTTCGAAATTGTAGTTCGTTTTCGACCTTTTGGGCCACTCCTGGGGCACCCGTGGGCCTTTCCAGGCCGTCTTGTGGGCCCCTGGGGCCGTCTTGGGACCTTCCAGGTCGTCTTGGGGATTTCTCATGGGCCTCATAGTCCGTCTTGGGACGATCTTTGAGGCTCCTTTGGCCGTGTTGGACGCTGCCGACACGAAAAAGGCGAGTGTGCCACACATGCAGGTGTTCCTAAGGGGCTGGGACGCTTTTTCCTTGTTGGGGCTGTCTCGGCGGTCCTCTGGAAGCACTCTTCGGCCGTCTTGGGGCCTCGTGGGCCGTCTCGAAGCAATCTTGGACCGTCGTGGGGCTACCCTCGGCCGTCTCGATACTCTTTTGGACCGTCTTGGCGTTGTTTTCGGGCCATCTTGAGCCGTCCTGGGGATCTTTGGAGGCTCCAGTGGCCCAGGGGGCGCGTTGACGAGCTCGTGCTCCCATCTGGGGGGATGGGGGGTGGCCTTCGAATCGGATTGAGAGGGCCCGGCGGCCGATGCCGCCGACCCTGAAGCACATCGACGACCAGTAGGAGGAGAATGAGGACGAGGAGGAGGAAGAGGAGAAGGAGGAGGGGGAGGAGGAGGAGGAGGAGGAGGAGGAGGAGGAGGAGGAGGAGGAGGCGGACGATGAGGAGGACGAGGAGGAAGAGGATTGGGAGGCAGAGGATGAGGAGAAGACGGAGCAGGAGGAGGAGGATGAGGAGGAGGTGGATGGGGAAGGCCGAGGAGGAGGAAACCGAGGGGCAGCTGGAGGGTTGGGGGGAGAAGGGGAACATGTTGCCGAGGAGGAGAACACCGAGGGCCGCCAGAGGATTGGGAGGAATATGAGGAGGCCGAGGAGGAGGATGACGATCAGGGGGAAGGAGGAGGAGGAGGAGGAGAGGAGGAGGAGGAGGAGGAGGAGGAGGAGGAGGAGGAGGAGGAGGAGGAGGAGGAGGATAAGGAGGATAAGGAGGAGGAGGAGGAGGAGGAGAGGAGGAGGAGGAGGAGGAGGGGGGGAGAAGGAGGAGGAGGAGGAAGATGAGGAGGAGGAGGAGGATAAGGAGGAAGAGGGGGAGGAGGAGGAGGAGGAGGAGGAGGAGGAGGAGGAGGAGGAGGAGGAGGAAGAGGAGGAGGAGGAGGAGGATGATGAGGAGGAGGAGGAGCAGGAGGAGGAGGAGGAGAGGAGGAGGAAGATGAGGAGGAGGAGGAGGAGGAGGAGGAGGAATCTATTGTTGGTTTACACAGCCTTGAGGTGGCTGGACCCTATCAGAGGGGGGCATCATTTGTCCGCCTGCTGGGCGGAGTGAAGACAGCACAGCAGAGCAGAGAAGTAGATATAGAGCGCAGCTCGCGCGGAGGACGGCAGGAGGAGGAGGAGGAGGAGGAGGAATACTAATAGTATTATTAATAATATTCATAATACTAATAATACTAATAATAATGATAATACTTTTAATACTACTACTACTACTACTACTACTACTACTACTACTACTACTACTACTAATAATCATCATCATCATACTGCGCAGACGGATCATACTAATAAGAACAGTGTGCAGAAGTATATTCATAATTATCCCAGTGCGACCCTACCTAGGAGTTGGAGCCTCTAGGAAAGCAACAGTAGTAGGAGCGGTAAACGCCGTCCTATTAGATGCCGTGCTGCGCTATGCTATGCTATGCTCTGCTATGCTCTGCTATGCTCTGCTATGCTATGCTATGCTGTGCTATGCTATGCTGCGCAATGCTATGCAGGGCTATGCTAGGCTAGGCTATGCTATGCTATGCTGCGCTATGCTATGCTGCGCTATGCTATGCTATGCTATGCTATGCTATGCTCTGCTCTGCTATGCTATGCTTTTGCTTTGCCTTCGCTGTTGCCTTCACTTTTGACTTTGCTTTTGCTTTTGCTTTTGCTTGGCACCCAGGAAGCGCAACTGGGGGAACCGCCCAGGGCGGGTAGCACTGCCCGGCCCCTTTAAGCCAGCTATGCTATGCTACGCTATGCTATGCTATGCTGTGCTCTGCTATGCTAAAGCTCAGCGAAGCTAAGATGAGGGTAAGCTAAGCTAAGATAAATCTGAGCTAAGATGAAGCTAAGCTAAGCTAAGATGAAATACGCTAAGCTAAGATGAGATAAGCAACGCTAAGCTAAGGGGACGTAACTGGGGGAACCGCGGGGCGGACACTGGGGGAACCGCCCAGGGCGGTGTGCACTGCCCAGCCCCTTTAAGAAAGAGAGTAAGAACCCTCTGGGCAGAGCCTAGGTAGGGAATCAGAGTAAGAGTAATAAGCATACTAATACTAATACGAACATGATACTACTACTACTACTACTACTACTACTACTACTACTACTACTACTACTACTACTACTACTACTACTACTACTGATAATTATTCGAATAATACTAGTACTATCAACGCTACTAATAAGCATACTAATACTAATACTACTACTGCCAATATTAATAACACTTATATTAATTCACATAAGAATAGCAAGCTTACTACGGACACGAGTGATACTAATACCCATAATAAACATATTAATAATACTAATATTAAAAAACGATTAATACGAATACTAAACATACTGATAATACGAAGAAGAAGAAGAGGAGGATGATGATGATGAGGAGGAGGAGGAGGAGGATGATGAAGAGTAGAAGGTGGAGGACAAGGAGGAGGATGGGGGGGATGGGGGAGAACGGGGACGATGAGGAGGAGAATGATGATGATGAGGAAGAGGAGTGGAAGGAAGAGGAGGAGGGGGGTTGATTGTGAGGAGGAGGAGGAGGTGGTTGTGGTGGTTGTCGTGGACGAGAAGGAGGAGGTGCACGATCAGGAGGACGGACGGGTTTGAGGAAGAGAAGAGGAGG
The DNA here is from genome assembly GCA_963575745.1 of Prorocentrum cordatum. NCBI lineage: Eukaryota > Dinophyceae > Prorocentrales > Prorocentraceae > Prorocentrum > Prorocentrum cordatum. The sequence continues at coordinate 133,821 of CAUYUJ010005125.1, read as the reverse complement.
AGGAGGAGGAGGAGGAGGAGGAGGAGGAGGAGGAGGAGGAGGAGGAGGAGGAGGAGGAGGAGGAGGAGGAGAGGAGGAGGAGGAGGAGGAGGAGGAGGAGGAGGAGGAGGCGGAGGAGGAGGAGGAGGAGAGGAGGAGGAGGAGGAGGAGGGGGGAGGAGGAGGAGGAGGAGGAGGAGGAGGAGGAGGAGGAGGAGGAGGAGGAGGAGGAGAGGGAGGAGAGGGAGGAGAGGGAGAGAGAGGAGGAGAGGAGGAGGAGGCGGAGGAGGAGAGGAGGAGGAGGAGGAGGAGGAGGAGGAGGAGGAGAGAGGAAGGAGGAGGAGGAGGAGGAGGAGGAGGGGAGGAGGAGGAGGAGGAGGAGGAGGAGGAGGAGGAGGAGGAGGAGAGAGGAGGAGGAGGAGGAGGAGGAGGAGGAGGAGGAGGAGGAGGAGGGAGGAGGAGGAGGAGGAGGAGGAGGAGGAGGGAGGGGAGGAGGAGGAGGAGGAGGAGGAGGGAGGAGGAGAGGAGGAGGAGGAGGAGGAGGAGGAGGAGGAGGAGGAGGAGGAGGAGGGAGGAGGAGGAGGAGGAGGAGGGGGCGGAGGGGCGGAGGGGGCGGAGGAGGAGGAGGAGGAGGAGGAGGAGGAGGAGGAGGAGGAGGAGGAGGGAGGAGGAGGAGGAGGAGGAGGAGGAGCATCGGACTGTCTTGGCGTTGTGTTTGGGCCATCTTGAGCCGTCCTGGGGGTTTTGGGAGGCCTCGGTGGCCCGGGGGGCGCGTTCACGAGCTCGTGCTGCCATCTGGGGTGATGGGGGGGGCCTTCGAATCAGATTTTGGATTCTGGGGGAGGGGGGAAGGGGGAGGGGGACAGCCAAATGTCTCACACGCCTTTTCGTCCCTGGCAAGCGGGGGCCGGCGGATTTTCCTGCGATCCGATACGGCCCGATGCTTCCATGGCGCTGTTGTGCCTTGAGCAGCCGAGTCGATTCGATTTGGATAGCTGCATGTCGATTTGATCAGTTTTTTTCGACTTGATGCTGACTGATCCTGCCTCTGCTTTTTGATAAGTCTTTTTTTGAAAACTCCCGTCTCAGAATCCCTCGAGCTTTGGACTGTCGCCGCCACGTGCGACATGAGACCAGGCGGCAGAACCACAAACACACACAAGCACACCTTTCGCGGACTTCCGAGACTGATGTTTGTGTGCTCGCTCGCCGTACTCAGGAGAGCAAGGGGGAGGAGGCCGCGAACGAGAAGAAGTCTCTGCTGAGTGATCTGAAGAGTAGTTCAGCCCTGACCAGGGCGTGCACGGTGGGAAACAGCCAGGTGCCCTGGCTGTTCGACGTCCCCGACGGAGAGGCCTCGCTGCGCCACGGAACGTTTGACGATCTCAACATGCTCGCAGACAACCTGCCCAAGTACGACTCCCAGGTGGACAGCATCCTTCACCGCCTGGAGCGCCAGATTATTGAGCTCAACAATGCGCACCCAGAGGGGAAGCCGCCGTCCCAGCTCCAGTTCAAGGTCAAGAGCCAGCGGCAGGAAAGGGGGCTGCTCGATTACATCAAGGACTGGAAGTGGGACGAGGCCAAGTACCCGAAGAAGCGCCTGATGGCCGAGACCTGCCAGTCGCTGATGCACGCTGTCAACAGGCTGGACGACGAGGCCCGAAGCAAGACGAACCAGTACAACGAGTACAAGACGCAGAAGGCCAACATTGACAAGAAGGAGGGCGCGCTGCTCACCGGCGCCGACCTCATCGACGTGCTGACGCCCAGCGTGGTGAAGATGGACGGCCAGGGCAAGAGTGCGAACGACGACTTCATCTACACAGAGCACCTCACGACGGTCACCGTCATCCTGACCAAGGGGGCCGAGCTGGAGTTCCTCAAGACGTACGAGAGCATGACGGACTCCGTGGTCCCGAAGTCGGCCAAGCGGTTCGACCACGACAGCCTGAAGGACAAGGACGGCAACACTCTCTGGCGGGTCGTCCTGTTCAAGGACTGCGCGGAGCCGTTCAAGAAGGCCTGCCGCGAGCGGCGCTACATCACCCGCGACTTCGAGTACAGCGAAGATGCCTACAGCAGGCGCGAGGCCGCGCGGAAGGATCTCGAGGAGAAGGTCCGAAGGAGAAACGACAGCATACACTTACATTTCGGAGGTCCGCGTGGATTTCTTCGGTCGGCGCTAGGCCCCGCTGGAGGCGACTCCAGCTCAGAGGCGGGTCCAGCGCCGATCCAAGCAGTCCGCGCGGGCCTCCGAAAGCTTGTGCTTATGCGGCTTGCTCTTCCTGTGAAGGTCAAGAGAGAATACAGCTTGATCATGAGCCTTTACCAGGCCGCGTGGTCGGACGTGATGGTCGCATGGATGCACATCAAGGCCATGCGCGTGTTCGCGGAGAGCGCCCTGTGGTCGGGCCTGCCGCCTAAGTTCGCGGCCTTCGTCGTCAGCCCCTTGCCCGGTAAGGGTGACGCGGTGCGCAAGGTGCTCGCCAACAAGCTGGGCAAGCTCGGTGGTGCATCCGGCCCTGGGGGCAAGGGCGACGCAGAAGAGGGCGAAGAGGACTTCCCGTACGTCTCGCTCTCGTTCGTCCCCTTCACCGTTCCGAGGTAGGCAGAAGTGGTGACAGCACACGCGGTGACCCCAGGGAGGGAGGGAGGGAGGGAGGGAGGGAGGAGTGGAGGTGGGCGGTGCCCGTACCCCCGACGTCGTTTCTTTCTTTCGTTCTTGTTTTTTTCGCGACGTGGGCCCCCGAGGGCTCCAGGCCCCCATCCCCCGTGGACCGCTTGCTTGCCGCGTTTTTTTTTGGGGGGGGGTCGTGGGGGGCCCAGCGGCGCTCCCCGGATGCAATCGTTCTTGTTGCTTTGTTTTGTCCCAGCCCTCCGTTGATGGTTTTCGTTATGGATCGAGCACTGTGGTTAGCGTCTTCTCCTTCCCGCCTCGCTCCTTCCTTCCTCTCTCTCTCTCTCTCCCTCTCTCTCTTTCTCTCTCTCTCTCTCTCTCCTCTTGTCTTGTACCTCTCGTGCCTGCGTCTGAGCACGCCATCCCTGGGGGCTGTGATCTGCGAAACGGTCGCCACCTTCGAGGGGTGCTGGGGGGGGCCAGCACAGTGGGGCCATACCCAGACTCGGATGCGAAATTGTCGCCAATTTCGAGCGCTGTTGGGGGGAGGTCGCACAGTGGGGCCATACCCAGACTCCGATTAGACCTTGCCACCCCTGGGAAGGCTGTGATCTGCGAACCTGTCGCCACTTTCGAGGGCTGCTGGGGGGGCAGCACAGTGAGGCCACATTCAGACTTATACTGGATCCTGCCAATCACTTCGGGGCTGCGATCTGCGAACCTGTCGCCACTTTCAAGGGCTACTGGGGGGGGGTCGCACAGTGGGGCCGTAATCAGACTCATGTTAGACCTCGACACCCTTAGGAGGCTGCGATCTGCGAAACTGTCGCCAATTTGGAGGGCTCCCTTGGGGGGGGCAGCACAGTGAGGCCACACCCAGACTCATACTCAGATTCGACCTCGCCACCCCTGGGGGCTGCGATCTGCGAGCCTGTCGCCACTTTCGAGGGCTGCTGTGGGGGCCAGCACTGTGGGGCCATGCCCAGACTCAGATTAGACCTCGCCACCCCTGAAGAGCTGCGATCTGCGAACCTGTCACCACTTTCGAGGGCTGCTGGGGGGACCAGGACAGTGGGGCCATAGCCAGACTGAGATTCGCCCTCGCCACCCCTGGCGCTGCGATCTGCGAACCTGTCACCACGTTCGAGAGTTGCTGGGGGGCCAGCACTGTGGGCTCCTACACAGTCTGAGATCAGACCTCGCCACCCCTGAAGAGCTGCGATCTGCGAACCTGTCGCCACTTTCAAGGGCTGCTGGGGAGGCCAGCAGGCCATATCCAGACTGAGCTTAGACCTCGCCACCCCTGGGGCTGCGATCTGCGAACCTGTCTCACGTTCGAGGGCTGCTGCGGGGGCCAGCACAGTGGGGCCATACCTCGACTCAGATTCGACCTCGCCACCACGGGGGGGCTGCGATCTGCGAGCCTGTCGCCACTTTCGAGGGCTGCTGGGGGGTGGGGGGGCAGGCAGCATACTGGGTACCTGCCGAAGACCTAATTTAGACCTTGCCGTTCCCTTTGGGGGATGCGATCTTGGAAAGCGCTGTTATTTTCGAGAGCTGCTGGGGGGGCAGCTCTTTTTCCTTTCGAGCCAGGGACAGTGAATCTCCGCCATCACCCCCTTGTCCATCGATCGGTACCCTGCGAGTCGCGCAGCTAGGTTCGCAACAAAGATAGGGCCTTGCCACGTGATCCCCCCCTGTAAATTCTTCCCAGCTCTTCCGGCCACACGCTGCGCAAGGGTTGGGTACACCGTTTCATGTGTAAATCTGTGGCCCCACAGCTCCCGACCCCTTTCCTGGGGCGGCTTGCGTCCCGGATCTACTTTTGAGGGCCCCAGGCCCGAAACACGCCGAAATGAATGAACAGCGCCGCCGCCGGAAAGGTCATATCCTTGGAGGTCAGGGTCCCTGGAGGTTCACATCCGGACAAGTGCACGACGTTTTTTTCGCGACCCCAGAGGTCTCCAGGTCACCAGTGCCGGCGCGAGATAATAATTTTGGCTTCGCAGCATTTCTCCAAGCGGGCGGCGCGAGGGCGCGAGGTGCGCGGAGGTAGTCGCGCATCGGGGGGTGCGGCGCATCGCGGGGCGAGACGCGTGAGGTGAGGCGGCCTGGAGGTCCGAGGTCAGCTGTTTTCCAATGCGGGCGCCCCAGAAGTCTCGACCCACTCCCAGCGGCTTTTCATCTTGAGCAGTTTTTCGAGTCCCTGGGCCAGCCGAGGGCCTCTAGAGGCCGAGAACGGAGAAAAACTTACGTCTTGGTTTCTTTCGGCTACACGTAGGAGTGACCTTTCGCGGGATTGACCTCTGGTGCGTGTGCACAGGGGGTCCCCCAAAGGTCTCTCTTGCCTGGGGTCACTCTTGCGTGTAGCCGATTTTTGTCAACGCGTTGGATCTCTGGGTCAGGAGGCCTTGAGGTCTGGTTGCCCGGGCCTCGCTTGGAGCAGGGCCGCAGGCGGTGCGCAGGAGTGGGCAAGAGGGCTGGGTGTGGGGGGGGCGGTCTTCTTAGATGGCCCTCTGCCTATGTCGGAGGCCAAAGAAATCCTCCTCATCATCATGAACATCATCATCAGCACCATCATCATCAGCACCATCATCGTCAGTGTCATCCTTCTCACCATCATCACCAAAATCATCATTATCCTCCTCATCATCATTATCATCATCGTCATCATCATCATCATAATCATCATCATCATGATCGTCAGCATTATAGGCAGCAGCATCACCATCACCACCACCATAATCATCCCCACCACCATCATCATCATCATCACCATCATCGTATCATCTCAGTATCTTATCATCTTACCATCAGATCATCTTATCATCTTACCGTTTTTTCGTCTTATCATTTTATCACCATCGTCATTACCATCATCATCGTCATCGTCATCATAATCATACTCATAATCATCACCATCACCATCATCTTCACCATCATCATCATCGTCATCATCAGCAGCATAGTCATCATCGTCATCACCATCATCATCATCATCACCATCATCATCATCATCATCATCATCATCATCATCATCATCATCATTATCATTATCATTATCATAATCATTGTCATTATCATTATCCTTATCCTTATCCTTATCCTTATCATTATCATTATCATTATCATGATCACATTCGTATCGGGGTCAACGCTAGGGGGAGAGTAGGCTCAGGATGGGATTCACCGTCTCCCAATCGCCCATCGATCGCCGATAGGGGCCCGATAGCCCGCCTCGCCACGGAAGGTGGGGACTCGCTATCGGGGTGCTATCGTCGATCTATCGGCGATGCATTGCCGATCCCAGGTCGATGGTCCTCCCCTCGCCCCCCCTAAGTCATTGCCCACCCCAATCCATCCTCCTGAGAAGAAGCCCCAGCCTCTAGGTCAACCGTGGGGGCGCGAATAAAACCGCGCTCCGCGCATCGCGGTCGGGTCAGACAGCTGCTCTTCTCCAGGGAGCTGTGCCAGGGCGCGAAGACAACCGCGCATCGCGCGTCGCACGGCGCGATGCGCGAAGTTAGGTGACCTAGCTGAACGGAGGCCGGTCCCTTCTAAGACCCCCCCGCTTCTGATTTTCTTCCAAGCATTCTCGCGCCGTGAACAAAATCACGACGACAGTTTTTGGCTGGGGCTCTCACCGGGCCCCGGAGCCAGTAAAAGCGGCTCCAAGATGGAACACCTGTCTTAGGGAGGGGATCCAGACTTCGGGGGGGCGACGTGATGAACAAACCGAGATGCCGGATGTCTGGGTTAGATGGCTGTCCCCCTCGCCCCTGCTCTTGTTCCCGGAGGGGGAGGAGGATGAGAACCAGTGCAAACCCAAGACACATCAACGATATTACAACGAACCCTTCCACCAAGTTCCCCTGTCATAGATCACTGACATAATTTCTTTTCATTGCGGGAAGGTGCCCATTAGAAGACAACCGTCTTATACTTTGCAATCTTGCCAAAACAGTGTTTCTGGGACTTCAACACCGCCTATCAGCGTGACCGTTGCGCTTTGGATATATTAAAACGTGCCAGAACACCATTCCTGGGACTAACTCCGCGAATCACTGTGTTTGTTGCGTCCTGACACCTCCCAATCGTGCAAGCACGCAACTCCTTGCACTTTGACCATACGAATCCTTGAACATAGTGCGAAACTTTGAGACGAATGTGCGCGGCGCTAAGGCGCGAATCACAGTTTGAAAAGGAACCGCCCTCCATCCTTGACATTGCAGACTTCTAAGTCGAATGTGCGCGGTGCGGTGCGAAGGCGAGGGCCACATTTGAAATCCACCCGCCCTCCACTGTTGCAAACTTGTAAGGCAGAGCGCGCGGCGCGAAGGCGAGAGCCACATTCGGAAATTCACCCGCCCTCCATGCGTGAAATTGTTGCAAGTTTCAAGCCTCAAGGTAATACGTGGCGAGGAGGTCTCAGGCGAAGCGCCCGGCTCGCCCTACCAACACGTCTGGGGGGCAACAGGAAGGAGTTATTCATAGGGATGGAGGAAGGGGGTGAGGAGGAGGGGGATGATGATGATGATGCTGATGATGATGATGAGGACGATGCTGATGTGGATGAGGATGATGGTGATGATGATAACGATGATGATGGTGATAATGCTGATGATCATGATGGTGACGAGGATTATGATAATGCTGATGATGCTGCTGTTGATGATGATGCTGATGCTGATGCTGCTGCTGATGATGATGATGATGAGGATGATGATGATGATGTTGTTGTTGTCGATGAGGATGATGATGATGATGATGAGGAGGAGGAGGAGGAGGAGGAGGAGGAGGAGGAGGACGGGGAGGATAAGGATGATGATGAGTTGGAGGACGAGGAGGAGGATGAGGAGGAGGAGAAGGACATGACAGGATCTTGCAGCAGACCGTCAGTCAGCATCGATGACACAGCTGGCTCGGTGCATCCACTGTGAGGGTGGCCCACACGAAGCAATTGCTTGCGAGTTTTCTTAAATAGCGAGTTTTGCACCGTGTTGCCGATCTGGATTCCCGTTCCTTCCGCTCTTGGGGGAATGGGTCAGTCTTGGCCTGGCTTCGGGTGCTTCCCCTGCTTAATTCCGAAAAAATAATGTCGGCCCGAGGGGGTGATCTTCTCTTCGTACTGAGACGCCAGTTTGACGCCCCTATCCACATTCCCATAGTGCGCACACTTCCAGCACCACACCAATCCATGGAGCATTCCCACAGTGTGGGTGGGGTGGACCGATCTAGATTTAGTCTTCAGCTCATAAACGGCTCGGGGTGGCACCAGGACGGGGGTTCAGCATCACTGACATCTCTTTGGGCGAGGTCTCCTTTGCATCTCGAGGTCCCGAGCCGGTCCAGGAGCGAGCCCTTACCATGGCCCTGGCGGCAGAGACGGCATGATCGGCCCCCTGAGGCCAGCCGTCCTGACCCGGCTGGCCCTCAAGGTCCGCCGCCTTTTTTCGAGACCTCAGTTGATTTGGTCATCCCCCCAGGCACACTTTTGATTCACAGCGTCGTCGCACCTGTTGTGAGTGTGCTCAAGAGAAGAGCGCGTGCGCCCGCCCGTCCCTCGGCCGGCCGACCCTCCCGTTTAGCAGCTTGTAGTTAGCTCGAAACATAACGGACACCCAACCAAATTCATTTTGCAGTGGCATGGAGGGATGCATCACCTACATCACCTCCGTTGAAGATGAAGCCTGAGTAAGAGGCTCCTACAATAATGTGATGATGCGGATGAAGAAATACAGCACGAACATGATCACATCTTGCCTGTCAACATGGTCAATGATACGCCCATGCCATCAAACAGTTGGCACAATACTGGTTATCATTTGAAAATTCGGTCTTCGACCAAAGTGTTTCTACCAGATGGGGGAGCAATTTTCCTTTCATCCAGGGGTGATGTACGCCCCGAAGAAAGATCATGCCATGAGACGAGTGTGGATGTTCCTGGACACGGTTCCGCCGACGATGTCGGGGAATCGAGCCGACGTCTTCCCGCCCAAATACCCTGGATCTTCTCGTGCGCTGATGAACTTCGTCCTGGTGCTCCGAGACCGAGGAGCAAGGACACCACCCGACAAGGCCGAGACGGAGACGATGGAGTGGACCTCATGCCGGTCGACGATCAAACGGACGTTTCCGAGCACCTCTCGAATGACGACCACGACTTGGAGACCATTTAATCGGAGGAAAATTCCTCCCGCATATCAGCGCCGTAGCCGGTTGGATTCCATGAGGATCAGGAATCGTACGGAGAGGGGTGCGAGCTCTATGATTGGACGTCTCTTGTTTCGCTGGGTGACTTACAACAACCTCGCGAGCAGGTGCCGCCCATGCGTGGCGAAGATATCGCGATTCCATCTGATGGTTCTTTGGCGCGGCAGTTGGAGGGTATCATCTATGCGGAGTTCGTAGCGGGCCCCGTGCGGATGGCGAGCAAGCAGAGACGCGAGCCTGTTAGTCTTTCGATTACCTCGCCCCTCGGGAAGCGAAGTAGGCCAGGCGATGTCCCGGAGCAACGCCCTATGTCCGTTCCGGGGGGATGCCCGAGAGCTATGCCCCCGGGCCCCCACGGCGGATTTCGACGCTTAAATCACCTGGCCTGCGTACCCGCTCTCCCCGCAAGAGAAGCACCGAGAAAGGCAGACCCAGGGCCCCAAGACCGCGATTCGAGGTATCTGACCTGTCCAATCTATCAAGTAGACCGAGTACCTTCAGCATGCGGATCAACGCCAAGTGTGCCAATTATGGGCCAAGGTGTGCTGTGGTGCCAGAGTCGCGGTGCCCCGGCCTATTGGGTCAGTGTAAGAAGCTTGTTTTTTTCGGGTTCTCCGATATCGGCGGAGATGCACGCTGCCCAGATGATGGCGAAACTGGAGGCGGAGCGAGACAGTTTGTATCGCAAGCCTGACCAGCATCAGATACAGTGGCATCCGAAATGAGAGTCTCTGGCAATGACTCCAGGCACCTGGGTCTACAACCCAGGCGAGGACAGCGGCAGCATTTACAGTGCAGTCGTCGGCGCCGACCGCGGTTGGGCGACGGGCCGCGCGTGGGAACTCAGGTCAGAATCCCTATGCGGGAGCTCTGTGGTGTTCTCCGTGTTCCAAAGTGGCGAGTCACGACGGCCCACTCTGCAACGTGGGCGTATGTGACGACCACTTTGTAAGGGGTGGCAAGACGTGCGCACGCCGCTGCGGAAGGGACTCGGCCGCGAAGAAAAACGAAGAGGAGGGGGGGCTCCAGGAGGAAGAGAGTGAGGGGCGTCAGGCCAGAAAGAAACTTCAGGAACACAGCGCCGCTGCGTCCATGCCGAGCGCGCCCTCTCGTGGCCGCTCGCTTCGGCCCACTCGCGCCCGAGGCTATGCCTCGGGCAGAGATGGTCGTCGGACCGAGAGTGTCGAATCACAGAGGTTCCCTGAGTTTAAGGAAGCCGTGAAGGCCCAAAATGAGAAACCCAAGGAAAAGCTCGGGCAGGCGATGCAGCGTGAAGAGGAGAACGTCGGGATGCGTACTGAACGCAGGGTGGGGGTCCAGGAGATCGCGCGGAAAAAGGGCTGGAACGGCTGCCACCGTGGAGATTCCAGAATCGGCGGCGGCTCGCGCTAGCGCCGCTACCTCCGTTCCAGGATGCGCGCTTCCAGTGCTGGGGTCTGCCGAGCATCTTCAAGGAGAAAGATGAGGAGAATGAGTCGACGACCCCGCGGAAGGCGTCAGTGCCCAGAAACCCTTGTTCGGGACCTCCTGGTGGCGATGGCGATGGCGAGGATGATGGCGATTATTTCCTTGGAGACGACGGATATTCGATGCCCGATGGAGACGGGGGAAACAATCCAGATCGCCAGCGCCGGCGTGGCGGAGGATCGCGTGGAGGCGGCTCGCCAGGTGGCGGTGGCGGCGTTCCCGTCGATGGATTTCTCCCGGCCTCTATTGTATACTGAAACGATGCAGGTAAGACAGAGGAGATCATCTTGGCAGCTATCCCTGGTGCTGCCAGCTACCAGCGGTGGATGCGTAATGTCAGGGCAGCGGCTTCGGCCTCGCCGAATTGTGAGGAAGCTGTTAGATGGATGTCGAACGCTTTTGACATGGAGGACGTAGATGCAAAAGGAGTTGAGAGGCTCGGGTATTTTCATCCGGCTTGACCTGATGATCGCAGCTGGTCTCGTGTCGAAGGTTGCAAAATCGTCAAGAACCGACAGTCATCATCACACTTGTGTCATCTTGCGGGCGAAACCGAACGGTTAAATGGCGCCTCGCAGACCGCCAGTAGCATGATGAAGGGTCGTGACATTTTGCGCATCGTTGCCAGGCACGTGACCACCCGGCAGGATCAAGGTCAGGTGTGCGCGTGCGCGGATCTCGTGGAAATAAGATCCGTGGTGCGGGCGAGGACGCAGATGCCGACGTGTTCCACTTCCAGGACGAATGGGTGAGGGCACTCAACGAAATTGAGGAATTGGGCGCCTCCCTTCGCCCCGCCGTGCAGGAGCACTTCTGCCGCCCAATGCAGACATTCCTATTGCGTGCAGTTCGCCCATGTACTCTTTGACCGTTGCAGCGATGAGTATGGTGCTGGTATGAAGACCGTTTTTTTTTTTTTTTTTTTTTTTTTTTTTGTTTCCCCCCCCCTCCTCTTTTTTTTTTTTGTTTCTCTCTCTCTCTCTCTCTTCTTTCCTTTTTTCCCCCCCCCCCCCCCTCTCTCTCTCTCTCTTTTTTCTTCTTCTTCTCTCTCTCTCTCTCTTTGTTCCCCCCCCCCCTTTTCCCTCCCCCCAAGCAAATCCTGTGGTGTTGGGTCCTCGTTTTGAAGAGACGGTGCCCCGCGTTCCCGCCTCCTTCCTCCCTCCCTCCTCCCTCCTCCTCCCCCTCCCACGCCCGTTCTGGCGCGCCCCTCGCACGTTTCGTGGCCCCGTAAGGAGCTCCACCGAAGGCCCCAGTGGCTGCGCTCGCGCGCGGTTCCACCCCCCATTCTGGCACACCCCTCACACGTCATAGGGAGCTCCACCGAAGGCCCCAGTGGCTGCGCTCGCATGCGGTTCCGCCCCCCATTTCGGCGCACCCCTCACACGCTTCGTGGCTCCATAGGGAGCTCCACCGAAGGCCCCAGTCGCTGCGCTCGCATGCGGTTCCACCCCCAATTTTGGCATACCCCTCACACGTTTCGTGGCCCCATAGGGAGCTCCACCGAAGGCCCCAGTGGCTGCGCTCGCATGCGGTTCCACCCCCCCCCATTCGGGCACACCCCTCGCACGTTTCGTGGCCCCATAGGGAGCTCCACCGAAGGCCCCAGTTGCTGCGCTCGCATGCGGTTCCACCCCCATTTCGCACACCCCTCACACGTTTCGTGGCCCCATAGGGAGCTCCACCGAAGGCCCCAGTGCTGCGCCCGCATGCGGTTCCACCCATTTCGGCACACCCTCACACGTTTCCTGGCCCCATAGGGAACTCCACCGAAGGACCCAGTGGCTGCGCCCGCATGCGGTTCCACCCCCCATTCTGGCACACCCCTCACACGTTTCGTGGCCCCATAGGGAGCTCCACCGAAGGCCCCAGTGGCTGCGCCCGCATGCGGTTCCACCCCCCATTCTGGCACACCCCTCACACGCTTCGTGGCCCCATAGGGAGCTCCACCGAAGGCCCCAGTGGCTGCGCCCGCATGCGGTTCCACCCCCCATTTCGGCACACCCCTCACACGCTTCGTGGGTGGCTCCATGGGGAGCTCCACCGAACGCCCCAGTGGCTGCGCTCGCATGTGGTTCCCCCCCCCATTTCGGCACACCCCTCACACGGTTCGTGGCCCCATAGAGAGCTCCACCGAAGGCCCCAGTGGCTGCGCTCGCATGCGGTTCCACCCCCTTTTTCGGCACGCCCTTCACACGTCTCGTGGCCCCATAGGGAGCTCCACCGAACGCCGCAGTGGCTGCGCTCGCATGCGGTTCCACCCCCCATTTCGGCACACCCCTCACACGTTTCGTGGCTCCATAGGGAGCTCCACCGAAGGCCCCAGTGGCTGCGCGGGCATGCGGTTCCACACCCCATTCTGGCACACCCCTCGCACGCTTCGTGGCCCCATAGGGGGCTCCACCAAAGGTCCCAGTGGCACTGCCCGCTTGCGTCCGCCACCACCCAGCACAGCCCTTGTTCCCTGCGCTTCACCCACCCAGAACAGCGCTTCGTAGCCCTATAGGGAGCTCCACCAAAGGTCCCAGCGGCACCGCCCGCATGCGTCCGCCACCACCCTGCACAGCCCTTGCTCCCTGCCTGCGTTTCACCCATCCAGTACAGCGTCTCGTGGCCCCATAGGGAGCTCCACCGAAGGCCCCAGTGGCACCGCTCGCATGCGTCCGCCACCACGCAGCACAGCCCTTGCTGACCGCGTCTCACCCACCCAGTACAGCGTTTCGTGGCCCCATAGGGAGCTCAACCGAAGGTCCCAGTGGCACCGCCCGCATGCGTCCGCCACCACCCAGCACAATTGCGGCATTCACAACTGCATATGGTTGGATCCTTCGCCAGGCTAATTTGTATATGTATGTGTATATATATGAATATAAAGACACATATATATACATATATATACATATATATACATATATAAAATTATCCCGGCAAAGCAACCTAACAGCGATGTGTAGAAGCATATCTGAAAGCATTCCCCTTAAGATTCAGATGAAAATCCAGTTGTAGAATTCTGCTGTTCTCGCAGTCGTAGTCGCATTCGCGATGACAGTCGCAGCGGCAACGGCAGTCGCAGTCACAGCCTCAGCCTCAGCCTGCCTCAGCCTCAGCCTCAGCCTGCCTCAGCCTCAGCCTGCCTCAGCCTCAGCCTCAGCCTGCTTCAGCCTCAGCCTCAGTCTGCCTTCAGCCTCGGCCTCAGCCTCAGCCTGCCTCAGCCTCAGCCTGCATCAGCCTCAGCCTCAGCCTCAGCCTGCCTCAGCATCAGCCTGCCTTCAGCCTCAGCCTCAGCCTGCCTCAGCCTCAGCCTCAGTCTGCTTCAGCCTCAGCCTCAGTCTGCCTTCAGCCTCGGCCTCAGCCTCAGCCTGCCTCAGCCTCAGCCTGCCTCAGCCTCAGCATCAGCCTGCCTCAGCATTCAAAATGTGGCCCGGGAATGGAGTTCTGGGAACTCGAAGAGCACGAAGTGGCCTACAGTTGGCTCCGGGCATTCAAAATGTGGCCCGGGAATGGAGTTCTGGGAACTCGAAGAGCACGAAGTGGCCTACAGTTGGCTCCGGGCATTCAAAATGTGGCCCGGGAATGGATTCTGGGACTCGAAGACCACGAAGTGGCCTACAGTTGGCTCCGGGCATTCAAAATGTGGCCCGGGAATGGAGTTCTGGGAAGTCGAAGAGCACGAAGTGGCTTATAGTTGGCTCCGGGCATTCAGAATGTGGCCCGGGAATGGAGTTCTGGGAGGTCGAAGAGCACGAAGTGTGTGACTGTTGGCTTAAAACGACTTCTGCGGCACCCTGTCCGGCACCCGCCCAGTGGAGTCATCTGCTGCTCTCTTTTGACACCACTAGAAACCTATCAGAACAAGCTGTTAGGTAAAAAGAGTGTCAGTGACTTCGCGTGCAAAGAGGGAAGATTAACAGAGAAACGCAAGAAAGGCAGCGGATAATGTTGACCCCCCGAGGTCCTCCCGCGGGTGGCGACAAGGGCGATGGGGGGGGAACGGGTCGGCAATGTCAGCCAACATCTGTGCATGAAGGGCGCCCGCCTCAAGGAATCGGTGCCGTGCCGCAAGTTCCTCAATGGCATATGTCCATGCGCCCGATCGCAGTGTTCATGCGAGCGCTCGGAGGGAAGTGGTCACTCCGCCGCTCCGGCTCAAGCTGCGCCTGCCTAGTCGGGCAAAGACGGCGGAAGGAGCGGTGGGGGGAAGAAGGGGGGCGAGGGGAAGGTGGGTGGAAAAGGGTGAGAGCGGCGACCGTAGCAGGAGCCAAGAGCGGCAGCCCGATCGCTCTAACGGTGGCGGCAAGGACCGTGGTCGGTCGCAGAGTCGCGCCTCCTGTGTTTACTCTGAGAAAAATTGCTTCTGCTATGGAGTTAGCCGTTGAGCATGTCCCTTGTCTTCCGAGAAATGTCCCCGCGATCGTCGTCAGGCTGCGCCAGAGGAGAAGCGCTCTCGCGACAAGTGCGAGGCGCACGTGGACAAGATCGGAAAATCCCTCCCGTGCAAGCGCGCTAAGGAACAGATGTCGGCAACGGCTCAGAAAGCGAGGAAGAACGACGCGCCCGCGCAGGGCAGCGACAATGCTGGAGGCGCCTGGTCGGACAGACTTTGCCCTTTTGGCAAGGACAGTTGGGGCAAGGGCAACGCCCCTGGGCGCCCGCGACTGGAGAGAGCGCCTTATCACCGCGAGCGCCCGAACAGAAGCGCGCCCCGGTCAGCGGAGAACGGGCGGTGCGCGTGGGCCCGATCACGCCGCGCCCAGCCATTTGGACTCTCCCGCCGAAGAGGAAGGTCACCCAGTCGGTGCCAAGTACACGGGGTAACCTTTTTGAGTTTGATCTTCAATGGGCTGCGAAACGTGCGCGAAGGGTGAATATCCAGGTGCAGCAGGCATTCAATGAAGCTGTGGCGCTGGAGCGAGAAGTCTGGCGCACGTGGGCTGGCTGGGAGCAACAGTCCGATGGCGAGCTGAGTGATGTCGGCAGTGGGCATGACGGTGGCCCCGTTGCTGCTGTGTCTGCTAGAAAGCAACGTGAGGCCATGGAGGAAAAGAAGTCGGGCGCCGTTCGTCTTAGACCCGTGAGGTTCATCGTCGATGCGGGCTGCGGCTCGAATCGGATCTCCGCCATGTACTCGCATGAGGCAGGAATGGTTGACAGGATCTCTGCGCTTGCCGTTCCCATCGCCTTGAATATTGCGGGCGGTCAGCCGAGAGCTCTTGGCGCCGTCGAGACCGCCAGCGACAAGCTGAACAAGGGGGAGATGGAAGCGATCGTCATGCCGGAAACCCCGAGCGTGATTGCAGTGGGCGGGCTTTGCATGGACCGCGGTTGCAGTTTTCATTTGATAACAGGCAGAGCGCCGTACCTAAATGTGCCATGTCAGCCGTGGCGAGGATTTTGCCTGAAGTCATGCCCACATGGTGTGGTAGTGCCGGGGTAACACTGATATTCAGGAGTGCGGTTGATCAAGTTCACGATGCCCATGTCGCTCGGGTTGTTCGGGGTCAGCGTGCGTCTGATCTCGTGTGTCTTTCTGATCCCCATGCCGACCTCTGCCAAGCAAAGGACATGCCCAATCTGCTTTAGCACGCTGACTTCCAACTCCTGGTCCCTGGCCTCCATTCGGCTTATGTTCCATGCCCTTGCCAGTGCCGTGCGTTGTCTCGACCCATCACTGGATCCTCGAATCCTGCGCAGCTCTCGTGTCTGGGCGCCTCTTGCATCCTGAACGCTATCGCCTCCCAGTAGTTGGCCTCCTTTCTCGCAGCCGCGCGGAAGTATGGGCCCTCCCTGTCCTGCTGGGCCGCCTTCTTCCTGGTGTGCCGAGTGACGCGTCCTCGCCGTGCAGACTTGCTTTTCGTGCCCGTCATGACGCATGGCGACTCCTCTGCTGCCGCCGTCCATTCTCCAAAGTGCGTTGCCGATGACGCTGTTGCCTTGGGCCCCCTCTTGAACGCCCATGATGGCGCCGTCGCCGTGCCGTGTCCACCTCGTCCACTGCGTGCGCCTGGGTGCCCGCCAGTGCTTCCATCCACCGCTCATCTGAGACCGTCGCTTCGAGCTCCCTCTCATAGCATCCATCCGTAGATGCTGGTGGTCCTGGTGATGTAGGTCTCCCTCCTGTGACTGATGCTCGCCTGTTCGTTCCTGTTACTTCGCGTGCGTCTTTTGGTTTCGCATGCGCCTCCTCAGTGCCCTTGTCAATCCTACTTTTGACCGTTGGGACCTCTATCTTGACAAATGGCATTTGTATTCGCACAAGTGTCGATGTTGGGTGGGCACGGAGGGTTAGATCGAATCCCGCACGTAGTCATCATGGCACGTCTCGTCCTGGTTTTTTTTTTGACCAGCGGCAGGAAGTCCCGCGAACATGCCAGAATCCAGCGTCCGTCCCTTGCCCGATGTGCAGGTGATGGAGCACTGTGGCAACATGAGCTCCCCCCGGAGCGCTTTCAGCCAGCATGTTCTTATTCATCTGCTGAGGAGAGCGTTTCCACTCTCCCGAGTTTGCCAGCGGACCCCCCATCGATTTGGTGGTTCTCACAACCTGCATCATCTTTCCAGCTCGTTGACGCCGTCAAAGTCCTTGCATAGCCAAGGTAAACGACGGTCAATCCAATGGTGCCCCCCATCCGCCCCTGTAGTCTCCGCATCGCCACCGATATATCCTGCAGCCCCCTCTGAAATTCACTTCTCCCAGTGCCGTCTGGTAAGTGTTCGGCACTCTGCAGTGCTGCTCTCGCATTGCATCACGTGTCTCCATGAGTGCCTGATGCGCTCCTGCCGCGTGGGCGTTGCTGGAGCCAACGTGAGTTGTGTCTACCTTCCCAATCTTCGCGGTGGCGCTGCTTCCACTCGCGCAGCTGGGCCCAGCTGCTGGTGTTCAGCGAATCCGCTCGCATCAAAACTTGGATGTCAGGTGTAGTGGCGAGTCTTCGCCCCATAGTCAGTGGCATTCGCGAACAGCATGTGAACCGTGCTTCCCACATCTGCTGCACTTGAGCCAGTTGCAGCTGTCTTGGTGTGAGGGTTGCCCCGACGGCTTTCCCTTCGCCGATTTCCGCTCCCAGCTGAGGCCGCCGTTGTCGGTGCATGTGCCTTGGCCTTGGCATCGAGCGACGCTGTCTCCTGGATTCAGTGGTTGATTGCATCAGGATCGTTGAAGTCCACTGGGGTGGTACCTCTGCTGTCGCCTTCCTATTGTTCGTGTCGTCCGTGGCAGCCTCCGCTTGTCCTATCGCCCCCTTCTTGCGCTTGGCCGCTGTGTGAACTCGCTGGAGCCGCGCAGCTGCATCCGTCGCATGTTTGTTTGCTTCAGCTGCTGCTTTGAGTAGTTCTTCCGCTTTCTTTGACGCCTCGCATCTGCCCATGATGCTGCTCCCGCTGGCGTCTGTCCCACCGAGCCATCCAGCCCCGATTGCATCGCACGGCGCTGTGCAATATTGGCCGCGAGTCTCGTCGTACGCCCCCTTCTGATTCTGCACCGCCGCAACGAGTGGCGTTTTGGCGCGCCCCTGTTGGGTGTGCAACTGCCGTAGCTTCTGCGCACAATATGCCAGCCTCTCCTCCGCCGTGGTGGTTGGCGGTGGCTTCCAGGCGTCGGCAAGCCCTGGGCACGCTGTCAGTGGTGCTTCCTGCGTGTCGGTGTCATGATCCCTTTCGGCCTGCCCATACTGTTACAGCAATGCCACGCTCAGGTCCTGTGCTGCTCCTTCTCCTTGACGTGATCTACTGTCGCCAGGCTGCTCCCCCGATCTGCAGGTGGCTGCGCGCTCCGCATGGCACCGCACGCTCGGCATGCTTACCATCCTGCCGTGTCGGCTTTATGTACAATCACCCAATATTGCTGGCATTTCTGTCAGCACAGAAACGCCTGCTTCCTGGACTTGCTCGTCGATCGCGCTCGCGATGTGCTGCGGACGCCACGCCTCGCCATGCAATGTTATCTTTCTCGCGCCTTTTCCGCCGCCCGCCTGGGCCTCCCTCGAACTGCGGGCGAGCCTGGCCCAACAGCGGCCTAACGCTGTGCCGACACGCGGTGCGCGGGCGTGTGTACGAGTCCCCCCCCCCCTCCCCAGAAGGGTTTGCCCCACAAGGGCTTGATGGGGAGGAGGAGGAAAAGGAGGAGGATGAGGAGGATGAGGATGAGGAGGAAAAGGAGGAGCAGGAGGAAGAGGAGGATGAGAAGGAGGAGGAGTTTGAGGAGTTTGAGGAGTTTGAGGAGTTTGAGGAGGAGGAGGAAAAGGATGAGGAAAATGAGGAGAAGGCGGATGCTGATACTGATGATGATGATTCTGCTGCTGATGATGACGAGGAGGAGGAGGAGGTGGAGGAGGAGGAGGAGGAGAGGATGATGATGAATGATGATGATGATGATGCTGATGATGATGATTCAATGATGATGATGCATGGATGATGATACAGCGACGAATTGAGAGGAGAGGAGGGGAGGAGGAGGAGGAGGTGAGCGGAGGAGGAGGCGAGGAGTGGTGTGGTAGTGGAGGAGGAGGGGGCGGAGGAGAGCAGGAGGATAAGAGGAGGCGGCAGGGGAGAGGAAGAGGAGGAGGAGAGGAGGCGGCGGAGAAGGGAGGAGGAAGAGAGGAGGAGGAGGAGGAGGAGAGGAGGAAAGAGGGAGGAGGAGGAGGAGGAGGAGGAGGAGGAGGAGAGGAAGGAGGAGGAGGAGGAGGAGGAGGAGGAGGAGGAGGAACAGGAGGAGGAGGAGGAAGAAAAAGAAGAATAAGAAGACGAATAAGAATAATAATAATAAGAATAAGAAGAAAATAACAATAATAATAATAAGAAGAAGAAGAATAATAAGAGAAAGAATAATAATACGAATAATAATAAGAATAATAACATGAAGAATAAGAATAATAACAATAAGAAAAGTGAAAATAAGACGAACAAGCATAATAATACTAATATTAATAATAATAATAAGAAGAAGACGAAGAAGAAGACTAATACGAATAAAACGAATAAGAATAATAATAATAATAAGAAGAATAATAATAAGAATAAGACAAATACTAGTAATAATAATAAGAAGAATAAGAATAATAATACTAAGAAGAATAATACTAATAATAATAAGAATAATAAGAATAATAACAAGAATAATAAAAATAATAAGAACAATAAGAAGAATAATAATAATAAGAAGAATAAGAAGAATATTATTAATAATAATAATAAGAAGAAAAAGAATAATAAGAAGAATACTAATACTAATAAGAATAATAAGAATAATAATAAGAATGAAACTAATAATACGAAGAAGAATAAGAACACTAATAATAATAATAAGAATAATAATAAGAATAATAATAATAAGAATAATAATAATAATAATAATAATAATAATAATAATAATAATAATAATAATAATAATCATAATGATAATAATAAAAATAATATTAATAATAATAATAAGAATAATCATAATACTAATACTAATACTAATACTAAGAATAATAATAAGAAGAAGAATAATAATAAGAAGAAGAGGAGGAGGAGGACGAGGAGGAGGAGGAGGAGGAGG
>CAUYUJ010005125.1:0-113911 GCA_963575745.1 Prorocentrum cordatum | reverse complement strand
GAGGAGGCGGAGGAGGTTGAGCGGGAGGGGGAGGGATAGTCAAAGGTGGAGGGATGTGGCGACGCGGAACAGCACAGGTGCGCTCGCAGCTCACCCGACTTGCCTATCTAGTTCCACCGCGAGGAGTGTCGGGCGCCGGCGGCGCTAGGTGACACCCTGAGCGCAGGTTTGGGGCCAGCCGGGGCGAGTCTTCGTTCTATCCCCCGAAGAAGAAGGATAGCACGCGGCATAAACATAAACTTCGCGGAGTTCCAGGCGGATTGTTGAGTCGGAGCTGGACCCCACAGGGCGGTGCCCCTGGTGCCGCCCCTAGCGCGCTCCGCGCGAGCAGAGCACTGCCATTCTGTGCGAACGGGCACGCATGGAATGGCTTCTCAGGGCCTCTCAGGGCCTCTCAGGGCCCCCATGGGCCTCTCTGGGTATCTCTGGGCCTCTCTTGGCATCTCTGGTCCTCTCTGGGGGTCCAGCGCCGAACGCGTACGTTTATGCTGCTTTCTGTTCTTCTACTTCCCGTCCGTCCTCTGCTCTCTCCTCGCGCGCCCCTTCTGCCTGGCGCCGACGCTCCTATCGATTCCTGTGAGGGCGCGCAAATAAAGAAAGTGCTCTTGGTGAGACCGTTGCTGGACTCAGCCCTTCCCCTCCCTTCCCTTCACTTCCCTTCCCTCCTCCCGCCTCCCTCCCGCCTCCCTCCCTCCTCCCCCTCCTCCCTCTCCCTCCCTCGCTCCCTTCTCCTCACTTTTGCCCTCTACACTGCCGCCCCCTCCTCCTGTTTCCTCCTTCCCCTCGTCGTCGTCGTCGTCCTCCTCCTCCTCCTCCTCCTCCTCCTCCTCCCACAGCGCGTTTTGGCTCAAGAGCCCCGCGCGTGTGCCCGCTGCTCTCCTCTCGCGTGTCGATGCCGGCGCCCGCTGCCCCTCGCTGGTGGGCCAGAGTCTCTGAGGTGAGACGGTTCGCACGCGCAGCCAGCACGCTCGGGCCGATCCTAGAGAACGGCCACCACTGAGCCGAGCATCGGGAAGGACGCGTAGGCAGAAGGGCGGGTGAATGGCAACTCTTCCTGGAAACGACGAAGGCCGAAATGGAACACGGAGCGCATCACGACTGCGAAGCAGAAGAAAGGAGCGCCCGATCGTGACAGTGAAGCAGAAAAAATCAGTGCGAGGAGGAGAAGGAGGAGGAGTAGAAGGAGGAGGAGGAGGAGGAAGCAGAGGACGAAGCGGAGAAAAGACATTTATCTACGCCACATGCTGTACACAGAGGTCGCCCAGTGCTGTCGCGGCCGCCCTCGAGGATGGTACCAGCACCAATGTCGGCGGTTCCCCCCCCAAGACATCATGAGCCCGACCTCGGTGATGTTGGTAAGATTCGGGCTTCTTGGGTGGCGCAAGTTCTGCCACCAGCGCCAAAGTCTGGGATCCTCTTTCCCCGGTGGAGGCGCCCCTGTGTTGGTGATGCTGCCGATTTCCAGGCCTCCGACGATTGACGGAGTCTTCGTTATTGCCTTCGCCCTCACGTGACCTCCTCAAGTCGTGATGAAAAATACGACGGAAGGTAAAGACGGCCGTTTTCGGCGTCCGGGGGCCCTTGCTGGGCCCGGCCGGGGACTGTCGAACAACAGCTCAGGATGAGAAGCTGGTCCCCTGGAAGGGGTCCAGATCTCTGCGGAGCCACGCTGGGAAACATTCACGACGTCGGATATCTGAGTCGTGACGCTGGTCGTCGCCGCGTGGAGGTTTTTTGAGCAGCTTCGTCGCAACGCTGGAAGCATGATCGGAGGTCTTCAATTACACGCCGAGGATTCAACGGCGTCGTGGGCTTCGTTCTCGTGGCGGTCGCTGCTGCGGGGGAGTCCATCTCGCCTGGTCAGCGGGCCAGGCTCCTGCACGGTGATAAGCGCTGTGGCCGTGCCGAGCACTGGGTGCCACTGCTGCGAGCGATACCGTGCCGCCTCGCGAAGCAAGTCTGCCAGGGCTGCGCGCCTCCCCCGCTGGGTCTCTTGCCAGTCCCGGTGTCGCTCGCGCTGGTCGTGGCTGCGCCCGCTGCTGGGCTGCTCCTGCCGGCGCCCCCGGTCGTGGATCATGCCTTCTGGGCCGCTGCCGGCAGGCGGAGCCTGGCGCGCGCTGTTGGCCATGCGATCTCCCCGGCGCCGGCTGCTGGCTGCAGGTATGCGATCCCTGCGGTGCGCAGGTCTGCTGGCCATGCGCGGCGGGCACCCTGGCGACCTTACCAGCTGCAGACACTGCAGCGGCCGCGGCGGCCGCGCCAGCGGGCGCGGGAGCAGCAGCGGCCGCGCCAGCCAAGCCGGCGGCCCCTGCCCCTGGCCCGCCCGTGCCGCCCGTGCCCAGGGGCCCGCCCGCGACCGGCGCCGCCCCTGCCGCGGCCTTGCACCCCGCGCCGCCGCGGTCGCTCCAAAACATGGGGGCGGATTGTGGGGCGGCCCTGGGTGCGATTTACTTTTTGGACGAGCTCGCGCAGGACTGCCCCGCGCTCTGGTGCGTCGAAGCCGTCGCCATTTTCGAGGGCTGCTGGGGGGCCAGCATACTGGGCATTCGCCGCAAATTCAGATTCGACATCGCCATCTTTGGGGCGCTGCGATCTGCGAATTTGTCGCCATTTTCGAGGGCTGCTGGGGGGGCCAGCGTAGTGGGCATTCGCTGCAGATTCAGATTAGACCTCGCCATCCATTGTGTTTGCGATCTGCGAAGCTGTCGAGGGATGCTGGGGGGCCATCATAGTGGGTATTCGCCGCAGGTGCAGACTCGACTTCGCCATCCCTGGGTAGCTTCGATAAGCGAAACTTTCGCCACGTTCGAGGGCTGGTGGGGGGGGGGGCAGCATAGTGGGTACCCGCCGCAGATTCAGATTAGACCTCGCCATCCCTGTGGGGCTGCGATCAGCGCAAGTGTCGCCACTTTCGATGGGTGTTGGGGGGGGCAGCATAATGGGTAATCGCCGCGGAGTCATATTAGACCTCGCCATCCCTGGGGCCCTGCGATCTGCGAAAATGTCGCCACCTTCGAGGGCTGCTGGGGAGGACAGCGTAGGGGGTGCTCGCCGCATGTTGAGATTATAGACTTTGCCACCCCTGGGGGGCTGCGATCGGCGAAAGTGTCGTCACTTTCGAGGGCTGCTGGGGGGCGCCGCATAGTGGGTACTCGCTGCAGGCACATCTTAGACTCCGTCATCCCTGGAAGGCTGCGATCTGCGAGGCCGTCGCCACTTTCGAGGGCAGCTGGGGGGGGCCAACATAGGGGGTACTCGCCGCATATTGAAATTACAGCGCTTGCCGTTCGCATCCGCTGACGCCTTATCCATGCTGCTACTGCTGCCGCGATGGCTGCCCGCCCCGTCAATTCCGTCATTCTCTTGCCCGTCGTTTCCGCCTACGTTTTTCTTCAATTCTGGGGCCCCAATCCTGGGGCCCCAATCATCCTCGTCCTGTCGTTCGCTGTCCTGTGACTCGTGCAGCGTGCGTGCATCCCATGCAGCTTGCAAAACAGATCGCCGCGCCTGCACTGTTGTTGTTCCTGCCAATGTTGGCCTACGTCTCTTCCCACTCGATGCGAATTGGTTGGGTACGTCGCAGGGTAACTTGTGGCGGATTACAAATTGATTCCCTTTATGGTGGATTACATGTTGATTTCTCTTGTGGCCGAGTACATGTTGAGTCCCTTTGTGGTGGATTACAAATTCACTTCGTTTGTGGCGGGTTACAGATTTATTTCTTTTGTGTATAGGGTTGCCACGCGCCTATGTGTAGGCTATGCACAGGCCTATGATAGGCCTACGCGCAGGCAGCGCATATGCCTACGATAGGCCCATGCATAGGCTCACTGGGACTCCGTTTGTGCGGGATGGCAATAAGATTCCTATTTCGGAAGGCCACGTTTTTTGTATTATAATAGGAGTCCTTTTGGTGAGGATTACACTCGGTTTCCTGTTGAAGAGGTTTACGCTATGATTCCATCCGGTGGGGGATTACACATTGATTGTCCTTGTGATTAGTTACGAACTGATTCCTTTTGTTGCGGAGTACACATTGACCCCGTTTGCGGCGGATTACAATTTGATTCTTTCGTGGCGGAGTGCACAGGGGGTACATATTCATGTCCTTTGCGGCGGAGTACAACTATATTCCCCTTTTGGCTAATTGCGAATTGATCCTTGTTGTGGCGGATTAAGTTGATTCTTTTTGTGGTGGGTTACACATTGATCCCCTTGCGCGGCGGACTACACATTGTTTCCTTGTGTGGCGGGGTACACAATGATCCTTTTTGTGGCGGATTACAGACTGATCCGTTCGTGGTGGATTACAATTTGATTCCCTGTGTGGCGTGCCACAAGGTGATTGATTACCCTTTGTGGCGGATTTCAATTTGACTTCTTCTGTGGCGGAGTACACATTGATTTCTTTAATGGCGGATTCCATTTTGGTATCTTTCGTAGCGGATTACACATTCATTTTCTTTGTGGCGGAATTCAACTTGGTTCCCTGTGTGGCAAATTGCAAATTGATTCCTTTCGTGGCGGGTTACCAGTAGGTTTTCTTTGGGCATCGGGTTGCCACGGGCCTATGCATAGACTATGCATAGGCTTATGGTAAGCCTGTGCGTAAAGTATGCATAGGCCTATGGTAAGCCTATACGCAGGCTGTGTATAGGCCTACCATAGGCCTATGCATAGGCTCACGGGGATTCCGTTTGTGGAAGATGGCAATGCTATTCCTATTGCGGAAGACAGCAATCGTTTTTTTCTTTGCTTGTGGAGGACTACACTAGGCTTTTTTTTGTTTCCTCAAGAGGATTGCAATATGTTTCCCCTTAAAGAGGATCAGAATCGTATACCATTCGGTGGAGAATTGAAAGATGATCCCCTTTGTGGCGGATTACAAGTTGATTCGTTTTGTTGCGGAGTACAAGTTGTTTCACTTGTGGTGGATTACAATCAGATTTGTTCTGTGTCGGGGTACACATTGATTCATTTGTGGCGGATTACAGATGGATTCCTTTCGTGGCGGGTTGCAGATTTATTCAGTTTGTGGTGGAATACACATCGTTTCCTTTTTGTGGCGGATTGCAGATGGATTTTTCGTGGCGGATTGCAAGTTGATTCCTTATGTGGCGGATTACAAAATGATTCCCTTTGTGGCGGAGTACAACTGGATTCCCTTCGTGGCTAATCACAATTTAATCTTTTTTGTGGCGGGTTAATTTGATTCCAATTGCGGCGGATTCGAAATTGATTACTGCTGTGTTGGATGACAAATTGTCGTCTTTTGTGGCGCAGTACACATTCATTCCTTTTGTGTTGGAGTACACATTGATTTCCTTTGTGTATAGGGTTGCCACAGGCCTATACGTGGCCTGTGCATAGGCCGACCATAGGCCTATGCATAGCTGGCCTATGTATAGCCTCTCTGGGATTCCGTTTGTGGAGGATGACGATCGTATTCCTATTGCGGAAGAGTGCAGCAGGATTCTTTGTGCGGAGGACTACACTAGGAGGCCATTTGAGGAGAGTTACAATAGATTTCATTTTGAAAAGGTTGAGAGTCGGATTCCTTTCGGTGGAGGATTACAATTTGATTCCCTTTTGTGGCGGAGTACAAATTGATTCCTTTTGCGGCGGATTACATATTGATTCTTTTGTTGGGATTACAATTTGATTCCCTTTGTGGTGGAATACCTATCAATTCGTTTTGTGGTGGAATACAAGTTGATTCCCTTCGTGGCGGAATACACACTGATTCCGTTTGTGGTGGAGTACAAATTGATCCCATTTGTGGCGGATTACAAAGTGATTCCATTTGTGGCGGGTTACAAATTGCTTGCCGCACGTTATGGTCCGTGTGCCCGCCCGACCCGTCCCGCCCGTTGGGGTCTTCGCGTGCCAACTCGATGATGCATCATAGTTGTCTCCCGCCCGACCCGGCCCGAGCCGACCCTTAGGGTCCGGCCGCCCGAGCCGACTTGTTCCGCCCGCGAGTCTCTCGCCCGCCCGCCCGACGCGTTTCTCTGGTTCGGGTACTCGCGTGCCAACTCGATGATGCATCCTATTTTTATGGTGCGCCCGCTGGACGCGACGCAGCCGTCAGGGTCCGAGCGCCAGGCCCAGCCCGTCCCGGTCTTTCAGGCCCGCTCGCCTGCCCCACCCGTTCCGCCCGTTCGGGTGCTCGGGGGCCAAGTCGAGGAGGCATCATTCCCGCAGGACCCGGAGGGCCCGGCATCGGTTCACTTGTGCACCATAGTTGTCCGCTTTGCTTGTCTGCCCCGTCCCATCCGGACCGTTAGCCCAGCCAGCCCGACGCATTCCCTGGTTCCGCGCACCCGCGGTGGTGGAGCATCAGAACGCCCAAATCGAAAACGCCGATGCCCAAGGCCAAAAGCCCGACGCCCAAAACTCAGAAACAAATTGTTGTCCAACACGAAGAAATTGTCAGCGGAGTTGTTTTTTGGCTTTGGACATTGCAGCCGCTTGAGTTGATGCCCTTCCTGTTTGGTATGTCTGATGATATGAAACGGAGTGCCTCTGTACAGGTTTATCCCGCTTGCTCGTGTTTTTGACAGGCAACATTGTTCTTGTTGTATCTGGAACAAACGGTATTTCGCTAACAGAATAATTGAGGAGAGGTAGTGCTCCCACGGGTCTGGTTGCCCGCGCGTGCAATGACCTTGTCCGTGAGCAGGGGCGGTACGGTATCTGTTTGCCAGGCGAACATACAGCCTGGCAGACCTGGGCCGGCACGGAAACGGAAAGAGCGCTTCAACAACTTGACCGAAATTACTCACACCACCGTTCGTACTGGGAGCCTTGGCGTTGAGAGCTTGTTACGTCACCCCGCGCTCTTGGGAGCCTTGGTGTTCAGAGATTGTTGCGTTGCCGCCAGTTTCTGAGCCTTGGCTGGGCCTTGGTGTCAGGAACTTGTTACGTCACCGCTCTCTGCAGGGAGCCTTGGTCTTATCAGCTTGTTTACGTCACCGTTCGCTCTTGGGAGCCTTGGTGTGAAGAGCTTTTTGCGTTACCGATCGCTCTCTATTTGGGGTCTCTGGGCCTTCTTGGGAGTCCTATTGGGGCCCTTGTCGGGCCCTTTTGGAGGCCTCTTGGGAACCTCTTGGGGGCCTCTTGGGGCTTCTTGGGGGGCTCTGGGGGCCTCCTGGGAGCTTCTTGGGGCGAAAGGCTAGACTTTTCGGTTTGTGGTCCCCCTCTTGGGGCCGTCTTGGGGCCCTCTTGGGCCGTCTTGAGCGCCTCTTGGGCCGTCTTGGGGCCCTCTTGGGCCGTTTTGGGGGCCTCTTGGGAGCCTCTTGGGCCGTCTTGGGGCGGTCTTGGGGGCCTCTTGGAGCGTCTTCAACGCAGTGAAAGCCGAAAAGCCTTGTATGCTAAAAATGCATCTTTTACCTAACAGCGAAGACTGATAGGTTTCTAGTTGACTCAAAAGAGCTCACAGATCACTCCACAGGGGGGTCCGGGCAGGTGTTGGGAGTTGCCGGGCGGCAGGTGCCGGGCTCGTTTTTCGCCAACAGTCACACACTTCGTGCTCTTCGATTTCCCAGAACTCCATTCCCAGGCCACATTCTGGAGGGCCGGATGCAACAGTCACACACTTCGTGCTCTTCGAGTTCCCAGAACTCCATTCCCGGGCCACATTCTGGAGGGCCGGATGCAACAGTCACACACTTCGTGCTCTTCGAGTTCCCAGAACTCCATTCCCGGGCCACATTTTGGATGCCCGGAGCCAACTGTAGGCCACTTCCTGGTCTTCGAGTTCCCAGAACTCCATTCCCGGGCCACATTTTGAATGCCCGGAGCCAACTGTAGGCCACTTCGTGGTCTTCGAGTTCCCAGAACTCCATTCCTGGGCATGATTTTGAATGCCCGGAGCCAACTGTAGGCCACTTCGTGGTCTTCGAGTTCCCAGAACTCCATTCCTGGGCATGATTTTGAATGCCCGGAGCCAACTGTAGGCCACTTCGTGTAGTCTTCGAGTTCCCAGAACTCCATTCCCGGGCCACATTTTGAATGCTGAGGCAGGCTGATGCTGAGGCTGAGCAGGCTGAGGCTGAGGCAGGCTGAGGCTGAGGCCGAGGCTGAAGGCAGACTGAGGCTGAGGCTGACTGAGGCTGAGGCTGAGGCTGAGGCAGGCTGAGGCTGAGGCTGAGGCAGGCTGATGCTGAGGCAGGCTGAGGCTGAGGCTGAGGCTGATGCAGGCTGAGGCTGAGGCAGGCTGAGGCTGAGGCCAAGGCTGAAGGCAGACTGAGGCTGAGGCTGAAGCAGGCTGAGGCTGAGGCTGAGGCTGAGGCTGAGGCTGAGGCTGAGGCTGAGGCAGGCTGAGGCTGAAGCAGGCTGAGGCTGAGGCAGGCTGAGGCTGAGGCTGAGGCTGAGGCAGGCTGAGGCTGAGGCAGCCTGAGGCTGAGGCCAAGGCTGAAGGCACTGAGGCTCAGGCTGAAGCAGGCTGAGGCTGAGGCTGAGGCAGGCTGAGGCTGAGGCTGAGGCAGGCTGATGCTGAGGCAAGCTGAGGCTGAGGCTGATGCAGGCTGAAGGCTGAGGCAGCCTGAGGCTGAGGCCGAGGCTAAGGCAAGCCGAGACTGAGCTGAGGCTGAAGCCAGGCTGAGCTCAGGCTGAGGCAGGCTGAGGCTGAGGCTGAGGCAGGCTGATGCTGAGGCAGGCTGAGACTGAGGCTGAGGCTGATGCCAGGCCGAGGCTGAGGTCAGGCGGAGGTGAGGCCGAGGCTGAAGGCAGACTGATGCTGAGGTCTGAACGCAGGCTGAGGCTGAGGATGAGGCAGGCTGAGGCTGAGGCTGAGGCAGGCTGAGACTGAGGCTGAGGCAGGCTGAGGCTGAGGCTGAGGCTGATGCAGGCTGAGGCTGAGAGGCTGACGCTGAGGCTGAGGCAGGCTGAGGCTGAGGATGAGGCCGAGGCAGGCTGAGGCTGAGGCTGAGGCAAGCCGAGGCAGGCTGAGGCTGAGGCTGAAGCTGAGGCAGGCTGAGGCTGAGGCTGAGGCTGTGGCTGAGGCTGAGGCAAGCTGCGGCTGAGGCAGGCTGAGGCTGAGGCTGATGCAGGCTGAGGCTGAGGCTGAGGAAGGCTGAGGCTGAGGCTGAGGCCGAGGCAGGCTGAGGCTGAGGCCGAGGC
Source organism: Prorocentrum cordatum (assembly GCA_963575745.1). Classification (NCBI taxonomy): domain Eukaryota; class Dinophyceae; order Prorocentrales; family Prorocentraceae; genus Prorocentrum; species Prorocentrum cordatum. Next base: position 104,788 of record CAUYUJ010005125.1, on the reverse strand, counting down.
AAGCCGAGGCAGGCTGAGGCTGAGGCTGAGGCTGAGGAATGCTGGATGCTGAGGCCAGGCTGTGGCTGAGCTGAGGTGATGCAGGCTGCTGAGGGTGAGGCAGGCTGAGGTGGTGAGGCCGAGGCAGACGGCAGAACGAGGCTGAGGCTGAAAGCAGATGAGGATGAGCAGAGGAGCTTGAGGCTGAGGGCTGAGGCAGGCTGATGGCTGAGGCAGGCTGAGGCTGCCCTGAGGCTGAGGCTGATGCAGGGTGAGGCTGAGGCAGGCTGAGGCCGAGGCTGAAGGCAGACTGATGTTGAGGCTGAAGCAGGCTGAGGGCGAGGCTGAGGCAGGCTGAGGCTGATGCAGGCTGAGGCTGAGGCTGAGGCAGGCTGGAGGCTGGAGGCAGACTGATGTTGAGGCTGAAGCAGGCTGAGGTCGAGGCTGAGGCAGGCTGAGGCTGAGGCAGGCTGAGGCTGAGGCTGAGGCAGGCTGAGGCTGTGACTGCGACTGCTGTTGCCACTGCGACTGCCATCGCGAATGCGACCACGACTGCGAGAACAGCAGAATTTTACAACAGGATTCTTATCTGAATCTTAAGGGGAATGCTTCCAGATATGCTCCTACACATCGCTGTTAGGTTGCTTTGCCGGGATAATTTTATAGGAAATCAATGATTTTCGCCTCCCGGTGGCCTCTTGGGATGCCTCTTGGAGGCCTCTTGGGGCTTCTTGGGGGGCTCTGGGGGCCTCCTGGGAGCGTCTTGGGGCGAAAGGCTAGACTTTTCGGTTCGTGGTCCCCCTCTTGGGGCCGTCTTGGCGCCCTCTTGGGCCGTCCTGAGCGCCTCTTGGGCCGTCTTGGGGCCCTCTTGGGCCGTTTTGGGGGCCTCTTGGGAGCCTCTTGGGCCGTCTTGGGGCGGTCTTGGGGGCCTCTTGGGCCGTCGTCAACGACGTGAAAGCCGACAAAGCGCATATGCTAAAAATATACGTTTTCCTTTTGGAAAATCGAAGATTTCGGGCTCTTGGGGCCCTCTTGGGACGCCCCTTGGGCGCCTCTTGGGGGCCTCTTGGGGGCCTCTTGGGCCGTCTTGGGCGGTCTTGGGCTCTCTTGGAGCGCTCTTGGGCCGTCTTGGGGGGGGAACCCGAAAAACATGCAAAAACCCGAGGGAAAAACCGAAAACGGCCATTAACACCCAAATGCGCACGCTACCCCCCTCCCCTGGAACCCCTCCCTTTAGGGCTTCGCCCACACCAGAACGTCATCACTCGTACCGCGCTCTTTGCCAGGCGAACATACAGCCTGGCAGAACCGGCCTTATAGGCTTTACGTAGGTCTACGGAATGGTTAACACATGCTGACCAGTAGACCTCCTACATATTGACCGTAGATCTGCCACATGCCAGCGCTGGGGCTACCATTGGCTTCCCGTATGCCTATGCTAGACTTTCTGCACGACGACGTTAAAACTACCATACCACTTTGACTACCATAGGCTTGTGGTAGACCAACCGAGGACCTGCCCTAGGTTTCAGGCAGGACCACCGTAGACCGATCGGCATCCTACCGTAGACTCACCGTCACCCCACTGCAAGCCACCCATAGACTTACCGTTACCCTGCAGTAGGCCAATCGTAGACACACTGTAAGTCTACCATAGGCTTACCGTAGGCCTACCGCTGGCCTACAGCAGGTTTGCCATAGGTTTACCACGGGCCTACTAGCTACCATAGACCTACCATAGGCTTACTATGGGCCTACCATAGACCTACCATAGGGCTACCATAGGTCCACCATAGACTTACCATAAGCCTACCATAGGCTTACGCACCGGCTATCCATAGGCCTATCACGGGTCTACCATAGACCTACCATAGGCCTACCATAGACCTACGCGTAGGCTATGTATAGGCCTACCGTGCGTTTAAATGGAGGTACACCGTGGCCTACCACAGATTTACCGTAGGCCTACCGAGGCTTACCATAGGGGTATGCGTATGCTACGCGTATGCCTATGCATAAGCCTACGGTATACTTCTGGTAGACCTATAGTAAGTCTACAGTCGGCCTATGCGCAGCCTATACATAGGCCTATGGATCGGATACTGCAGGGCTTATCGGGCGATGCGTTGGTAGGCCTACGCGTAGGCTATGCATCGGCCTACCTTAGGCCTATGCGTAGCCTCTTTTCTTCTCTTTCCCCCCCCATGTCATCCTGCTTGTCCTCCGCCGCCTCCCCATCCTTTTCCTTTGCGCCAGCGGGCGCCAGTAATCTGTGGCCCGGATATCGTCCACGCGGGGGGGACAACAATTGTTCGCAATTAAAGGTCGGATTTCGTCTCACACCCTCCTCATCTCTTCGTCGTCTTGCGCTTCTTAGTTGGCATGTCCCACAACCTAGCGCATGGCACATTTTGTTGGGGTGACGTCTAGCCAGCTGGTGCCGTTTGCACGGGCCAGTTTGGACATGCAACAGCCGACCATGTGGTGCTAAAGAATGAAGGTGGTGAAGACGATGAGACAGAGGACCAGGACCAGAAGGATGAGGAGTTGGACAAGGAGGTGGAGGAGGAGGATGGGGAGGAGGAGAAGGAGGAGGAGGAGGACGAGGGAGAGGAAAAGGTGGAGGAGGATAGGGCTGAGGATGAGGATTATGATTATGATGATGGTGACGATGATGCTGATGATGATGACGATTATGAATATGATGACGATTCTCGTGGTGATGATAAGTTGCTACTGATGATGATGCTGATATGATGACGATGGCGATGATGCTGATGATGCTAATGATGATGTTGATGCTGATTAAGATAATGATGATGATGGTGATTATCGTGGTGATGATGAGACTGCTGCTGCTGATGACGATGATGCTAATGTTAATGAGGACGATGATGGTGATCACGGTGATACTGATGACGATGGTGACGATGATGACCATGATAGTGATGATGATTATGATGATGATGCTTGTGCTGATGGGGATGCGGGTGGCGATGATGATGATGGCAATGAACATGATGATGGCGATGATGCTGATGATGATGCTGGTGATGGAGGTGATTATGACGGTGGTGCTGCTGCTGATGATGGTGGTTTTAATGGCGCTGATGATACTGATGTTGTTGCTGCTGATGGTGATGATGATGCTGGTGATGATGATGATGATGATGATGATGATGATGATGATGATGATGAGGATGATGATGATGATGCTGATGCTGGTCCTGCTGCTGACGATGCTGTTGCTGATGATGATGATGATGGTGGTGGTGATGATGATGCTGCTACTGCTGCTGCTGCTGCTGATGATGATGATTCTGATGACGATGACGATGCTGATGCTGCTGATGATGCTGATGATGATGAAGAAGAAGAATCGTGAATCTGCTGTTGATTATGGTGATGCTGATGCTGATGCTGCTGAGGATGATGATGATGATGATGATGATGATGATGATGATGATGATGATGATGATGATGATGATGATGATGATGCTGATGCTGATGCTGATGCTGATGCTGATGCTGCTGCTGCTGCTGATGATGATGATGATGATGGTGATGATGATGATGATGATGATGATGATGATGATGATGATGATGATGATGGTGCTGATGGTGATGATGAGGAGGAGGGAAAGGAACATGAGAAAGTGCAGGAGGAGAAACACGTGCAGGAGGAGAAACACGTGGAGGAGGAGGTTGAGGAGGATGGGGGGAGGAGGGAAAGGAGGAGGAGGAGGAGGAGGAGGAGGAGGAGGAGGAAAAGGAGGAGGAGGAAGAAGAGGATGAGGAGGATGGAGGAGGAGGAGGGAGGAGGAGGAGGAGGAAGGAGGAGGAGGAGGAGGAGGAGGAGGAGGAGGAGGAGGAGGAGGAGGAGGGGGGGGGAGGAGGAGGAGGAGAGGAGGAGGAGGAGGAGGAGGAGGAGGAGGAGGAGGAGGAGGAGGAGGAGGAGGAGGAGGAGGAGGAGGAGGAGGAGGAGGAGGAGGAGGGAGAGGGAGGAGGAGGAGGAGGAGGAGGAGGGAGGAGGGGGAGGAGGAGGAGGAGGAGGAGGAGGGGAGGAGGAGGAGGAGGAGGAGGAGGAGGAGGAGGAGGAGGAGGAGGAGCAACAGCAAGGGCGGATGGGCGGCCTGGTAGTGGAAGTGGTCGTGGTAGTGGTTGTCGAAGAAGAAGTCGTGGTGGCGGGCGTGAAGAACGTGGCCGCCAATAATCGGTGTGAGGCCCTGCAGTGGCCGTGGTGGTGGAGGCGGGCGTCAGCATGAACATGGCTATGATGGTGGTGATGAGGTAGTTACAGGGCGGCGGCCGTCTTGGTGGTAACGCTGCTGCGGTCGTCCTGGTGCTGGTAGTGCCTGTGGGTGGTGATGGTAACTGGGCTCCCGCTTATTGCCCTAAGGCGCTGAACAGCATCTCAGCACTGCCGGTCTGCAGGCGCCTGTTGATCTTCCCCCCTGCTCCTTTCTCTTCCCCCCTCCGTCCCTGAGCTGGATGTCCAGAGATGGCCTGGGCGCGAGGTCTTCATCCTGCTTCTCGGGTACATGCCGTTCAAGGGCAACGAGGACTTGCTTTCGGGTCTGCGCCTTTCCCCTCTTCCCTCTAGGGTGAATGGGTTGTGGAATTCCTCGCCCCCCCACCCCCTGGACGGGATAAGCGGGCGGAGGCGCGCCCCCCAGCGCGGGCGCACTTGCCCCCCTCCTCCTCGGCGGTGCGGCATCGGCTGGCCAGCGAGCTGCGGGCCGCGCGAAATCAGGTGGCAATCGCACGTGTGTCGATCGCGTTCAGACCGACCCGGGCCGTTCCTGGGCAGGGCAGGGGCACGTCGAGGCGAGCAATGCAGGAGAAACGGGCGTGAGAGCATCGAGAGAGCATGCAGACCATGCGCACACGTGCACGCAAGCACACGCGCAAGCATTCTTCCATCTTCCCGCAGAGTCGAAGCAGCCACTGGTCAAGCGCAGGCGCGGCGCCGACGCACACGCAGACGCGCGCGCAAACGCGCAAACGCACGACCACGATCGCAAGCGCGCGCGCACACGCACGCACAACCGCCCGCGCTTCCCGCGCACGCAGGCCGGACACACGCGCACGCGCGCACGCACATGCGCGCGCTCGAGCGCATTCAAGCACGCACGGCCACCGCCCACCCACAGAGGAGGAGGAGGAGGAGGAGGAGGAGGAGCCGATAGGAGGGAGATCGGCGCCAGGCTCATGTCCGGGCGCGACAGGAGACGCAGCAGAGGCACATCAAGCAGGCAAGGTACGAGAAGAAGCCCAAGTACTGGGACAAGATCAGCGTCGACGCGCAGGACGGCAGCGTTGCGGCTCGAGCCGCCGCGGGCAGGAGGGGGCAGAGCAGTGGAAGTCGAGAAGCGATGGAGCAGGAGGGAGGAAGAGGGGGAGGGATGATGATGCTGATGATGAGGAGGAGGAGGAGAAGGAGGAGAAATAGAGGAGGAATAGTTGGACGTAAAAGGATGATGCTGCTGCTGATGATGAGCATGATGATTAGGATGATGATGCTGCTGCTGCTGATGATGATGATGACGATGCTGATGATGATGCTGATGCTGAGGAGGATGAGGATTCTGATGATACCGATGATTATCATGAAGATGAGGAGGGAGACTTGGAGCTTGGCTGATTATGCGATGGTGGTGGCGATGATGATGATGCTGATGCTGCTGCTGATGCTGCTGCTGATGAACCTGATTGATGATGCTGCTGATGATGATGATGAGGATGATGATGAGGATGATGCTGATGGCGATGATGATGATGATGATGATGATGATGATGATGATGATGATGATGATGATGATGATGATGACGATGAGGATGATGGTGGTGGAGGTGGTTGTGATGGTGGCGGTGATGTTTGTGATGATGAAGAAGAAGATGACAATGATGATGATGCTGATAATCATGATTCTCCAAACAGGCTTGCCCTACAGGAGTCCTAGTCCATGGTTAGTAATTAGTTTTTAGCCCCCCCCTTTTTCCAATGCCCCCCCCACTTTTTCCAATGGCCCCCCTTTTTCCAATGGCACTTGCTTGCTTGCTCTTGCGTGCTTGCCCTCGCTTGCCCTCGCTTGCTTGCTCTTGCTTGCACTTGCTTGCTTGCACTTGATCGCTAGCTCTTGCTTGCTTGTTATTGCTCGCGTGCCCTTGCTTGCTTCCGCTTGCTTGCTTGCGCTTTCTTGATTTTGTTCCTCTCGTCCTCCTACCGTCCTGCTTCCGTCCTCCTTTCGTCCTCCTCCCATCCTCCTCTCGTCCTCCTCCTGTCCTCCTATCTATTTGGTGTCAACGCTGGCTGATATGATGATGATGACGATGATGATGAGGATGATGGTGCTGATGAGGATGCTGATGGCGATGATGATGCTGATGATGCTGATGATGATGATGCTGCTGCTGCTGATGCTGATGATGATGATGCCGAGGATGATGCTGACAAGGATGCTGATGGCGAAGATGAGGGGGATGAAGATGATGGTGGTGGTGGTTGTGATGGCGGTGGTGATGATGGTGACGATTAAGATGCTGATGATGGCGATGATGATTATGATGCTGCTGCTGATGATGATGATGACGCTGCTGCTGCTGATGATGATGGTACTGCTGATGATGATGACGATGATGTTGACGATGATGATGAGGAGGAGGAGGAGGAAGTGAAGGATGAGATGAGGAAGAGAGTTGGACGTAACATTTTGATGCTGCTGATGATGATGATTATTAGGATGATGATGCTGACGATGATGATGATGATGATGATGATGATGATGATGATGATGAGGATGAGAATGATGCTGCTGATGATGATGCTGATGATGGTGTTGATGATGATGCGGCTGATGCTGAGGAGGATGAGGATTCTGATGATATCGACGATTATCATGAAGATGAGGAGGGAGACTTGGAGCTTGGCTGATTATGCGATGGTGGTGGTGATGTTGATAATCAGGATGCTGCTGCTGATGATGATGCTGATGATGCTCACGATGATGCTGCTGATGATGATGCTGATGATGATGCTGATGGCGATGATGAGGATGAGGATGAGGATGATGGTGGTGGAGGTGGTTGTGATGGTGGCGGTGATAATTGCGACGATAAAGATGATGATGATGATAGTGATGATGATGATAATGATTATGACGATGCTGATGATGCCGATGATGATGATGATGAGGCTGCTGATGGCGATGCTGCTGATGCTGCTGATGATGGTGATGATGATGCCGATAAGGATGCTGATGGCGATGATGACGATGATGATGAGGAGGATGATGGTGCTGATGAGGATGCTGATGGCGATGATGATGCTGATGATGCTGATGATGATGATGCTGCTGCTGCTGATGCTGATGATGATGACGATGGTGTTGATGATGATGCGGCTGATGCTGAGGAGGATGAGGATTCTGATGATATCGATGATTATCATGAAGATGAGGAGGGAGACTTGGAGCTTGGCTGATTATGCGATGGTGGTGGTGATGTTGATAATCAGGATGCTGCTGCTGATGATGATGCTGATGATGCTCACGATGATGCTGCTGATGATGATGTTGATGATGATGCTGATGGCGATGGTGAGGATGAGGATGAGGATGATGGTGGTGGAGGTGGTTGTGATGGTGGCGGTGATGATTGCGATGATAAAGATGATGATGATAGTGATGATGATGATAATGATTATGACGATGCTGATGATGCCGATGATGATGATGATGAGGATGCTGATGGCGATGCTGCTGATGCTGCTGATGATGGTGATGATGATGCCGATAAGGATGCTGATGGCGATGATGACGATGATGATGAGGAGGATGATGGTGCTGATGAGGATGCTGATGGCGATGATGATGCTGATGATGCTGATGATGATGATGCTGCTGCTGCTGATGCTGATGATGATGATGCCGAGGATGATGCTGACAAGGATGCTGATGGCGAAGATGAGGGGGATGAAGATGATGGTGGTGGTGGTTGTGATGGCGGTGGTGATGATGGTGACGATTAAGATGCTGATGATGACGATGATGATTATGATGCTGCTGCTGATGATGATGATGATGACGCTGCTGCTGATGATGATGCTGGTACTGCTGATGATGATGACGATGATGTTGACGATGATGATGAGGAGGAGGAGGAAGTGAAGGATGAGATGAGGAAGAGAGTTGGACGTAACATTTTGATGCTGCTGATGATGATGATTAGGATGATGATGCTGACGATGATGATGATGATGATGATGATGATGATCATGATGATGATGATGATGATGAGGATGATGCTGCTGATGATGATGATGATGACGATGGTGTTGATGATGATGCGGCTGATGCTGAGGAGGATGAGGATTCTGATGATGTCGATGATTATCATGAAGATGAGGAGGGAGACTTGGAGCTTGGCTGATTATGCGATGGTGGTGGTGATGTTGATAATCAGGATGCTGCTGCTGATGATGATGCTGATGATGCTCACGATGATGCTGCTGATGATGATGTTGATGATGATGCTGATGGCGATGATGAGGATGAGGATGAGGATGATGGTGGTGGAGGTGGTTGTGATGGTGGCGGTGATGATTGCGATGATAAAGATGATGATGATAGTGATGATGATGATAATGATTATGACGATGCTGATGATGCCGATGATGATGATGATGATGAGGATGCTGATGGCGATGATGCTGATGCTGCTGATGATGGTGATGATGATGCTGATAAGGATGCTGATGGCGATGATGATGAGGATGCGGATGATGGTGGTGGTGGTGGTTGTGATCGTGGCGGTGATGATGGTGACGATGACGATGATGTTGATGATGATGACTATAATGATGGTGCTGTCGCTGATGATGATGCTGCTGATGCTGCTGATGATGATGATGATGTTGATGCTGGTGCTGCTGATGATGATAATGTTGATGATAATGGCAATGATGATGATGCTGCTGCTGCTGATGATGATGATGATGATCATGACGACGATGATGATGATGCTGATGATGATGCTGATGATGATTGTGGTGGTGGTGATGATGTTGGTGATGATGATGCTGATGATGCTGCTGCTGCTGCTGATGATGATGATGATGGTGATGACGATGCTGCTGCTGATGATTCTGCTGTTGAGAAGGAGGATGGGGATGAGGGGAGGTGGAGGAGGAGGAGGAGGAGGAGGAGGAGGAGGAGGAGGAGGAGGATGAGGAGGAGGAGGAGGAGGAGGTCAGGATGAGGAGGATGAGGATCAGAATAATGAGGAGCAGGAGGAGGAGGGAACATTGGATGTTTGATGGTTATGAGATTATTGGTCTGATGATGATTCGATTCGAGGCGGCTGAAGGCGAACCTGGAGCATGTAGGCAAGGAAGCGGGCAACGCAGTGCGGGGCCTGCAGGTTTTGCTGGCTCGGTGCGTAGGCGCAAACATATTGGAAACACCACGACGTGGGTGGAAAACCTCGGGTTCCCAATCTTGGAAAATGGCAATAGCTGATGGCGCCAGCCAGGGGCGCTAGATATGGAAGCGCCTGTGCAGGGTGCTAGAGTGAATCTGAATTGGTCCCCAGTCCAGCGGGCAAGTCAACGAATTTTCGAAACGTCTCCTGGCTTCCCTGGCCGTGCTGGGCGACGCTCTGCGGACGCTCCCCTTGACGAGGCATCCGCGGGCTGCAGCTCTGCCGCGGGGCGCGGCGGGCAGAGAGCGCGAGTACGTTACCCGCCCCGCGCTGTGCGGCCGCTGTTGGAAGCCGCGTCGGCCATGTCGGCCTCGGCGGCCTGGGAAAGCGGAGAAAGCAGGGAGATTTCCCCGCATCACCTGGGCGCTGAATGTCTTCCTGGAGAATCGAAGGTGGTGGAGCGCGCGGGGGCGCGTGTAACAGCTTTTGGAGCAAGCCGGGCACTTCGTCCCACGGATGTGACACCGCTCCTGCATTTTTATGCCGTGCGCGTGTCCCCTGTGAGCGGCCACGCCCCTGAGGCAGCGGCATTCCTTCTAGCAGTCAGGGCACGGCAGAGTCGGGACTGGCCATGCTGATCTTGCTGATGATGATGGTGATGCTGCCGATGCTGCTGATGATGATGATGATGATGGTGATGATGATGATGATGATGATGATGATGATGATGATGATGATGATGCTGATACTGATGGTGATGATGATGAAGATGATGATGATGATGATGAGTGAGGAGGGCGATGAAGCGGATGATGATGGTGCTGAGGATGAGGATGATGATGAGGAGGATGGGGCCGATGCGTAATATGAATATGATTCTGAGTGCGGACATGACGATGCAGCCTATATGATGATTCTGCTGCTGCTGATGATGATGCTGACGATGAAGATGATGCTGTTTATGCTGATGATGACGGTGATAAGGTTGATGATTCTGATGATGAGACTGACGATGCTGATTATGATGATGATGCTTATGATGTTGATGCTGATGATGATGATGATGATGATGCTGATGCTGCTGATGATGCGGCATCTGATGCTGATGGTGTTGGTGATGATGATGATGATGATGATGATGATGATGATGATGATGCGGCTGATGCTGATCCTGTTGGTGATTCTGATTATGTTGCGGATGATGCTGCTGATGATGATGTCCATGCTGATGCTGCTGCTGAATAGGATTATGATCATGATGCTGATGCTGATGATGCTCATGATGATGATGATGATGATGATGATGATGATGATGATGATGATGATGATGATGATGCCGATGCCGATACCGATGATGCTGATGATGATGATGCTGCTGATGATGATGATGCTGATGATGATGATGAGGGTGATGCTGCTGCCGAGGAGGAGGAGAAGGAGGAGGGGAGGAGGGGAGGTGGAGGAGGATGAAGAGGAGAAGGAGAACGATGCTGAGGATGAGGATTCGGATGAGGACATTGGCGAGGAGGACGAGGGGGAGTCGGAGCTTGGGAGATTCTGATATGATTATTACGATGGTGCTGATGATGATGATGATGCTGATGATGTTGTTGATGATGATGATGATGCGGAAGAGGATGCTGAAGCGGCTGATGACGATGATGACGATGCTGACGATGATGATACTGCGGATGATGATGATGCTGATGCTGATGCTGATGCTGCTGATGATGATGATGATGAGCATGGGGATGAATGCTGAGGCGGAGGATGATACCGCGGACGATACGGGCGAGGATGATGATGACGATGATGGTAAGCACGATGACGATGCTGATGATAATGACGATGGTAATGCTAATGATGCTGATGATGCTGCTGATGATAATTGCGATTCTGATGCGGATTCTGCCCATAGCGATGATGATGCTGATGATGATGATTGCGATGTTGATGATGATAATGATCATGTCGATGACGATGCTGATGCTGATTGCGAAGTTGATGATGATTCTGATCATAGCGATGATGATGCTGATGATGATGATTGCGATGCTGGTGATGATTATGTTCATAGCGATGATGGTGATGCTGATGCTGATGCTGATGCTGCTGATGATGATGGTGATGATGATGATGATGATTCTGATGATGATGAGTAGGGATGATGATAAAGCGTACGATGAGGATGCTGAGGACGAGGATGAGGATGATGAGGCGGGGGATGATGCACAATCTGAATATGTATATAAGTGTGGGCATGCAGATGCACCTTGTGACGATGCTGCTGCTGCTGATGATGCTGATGATGCTGATGATGCGTATGATGATGCTGCTGATGCTGATGCTGATGATGCTGATGATGATGATGCTTTTGATAATGATGATGCTGATGCTGCTGATGATGACGCTGATTCTGATGATGACGGTGGTGCTGCTGATGATGATGTTGATGATGATGATGATTGCGATGCTGATGATACCCCTGATCATAGTGATGATGCGGCTGATGCTGATGATGATGATGATGATGATGACGAGGTTGCTGATGACGATGATGTAGATGACGACGGTTGCGACGATGATAATGATGATGATGATGACATGGTGATGGTGATGGTGATGCTGATTAAGATGACGACGATAATGATGACGGCGATGCTGATGCTGATGATGATGATATGGATGCCGATGCTGATGACGATGGTGAGAAGGAGGGTGATCGGGATGAGCATGAATATTGTGATGATGATGAGGCTGATGATGATGAATATTTGGACGATGAGGATGATGATTAGTTTCTTCCTTAGTGTTGCTATTAGCTGTATTACCATGGGTGGTATCATTACTGTTAGTATAAGAATATCGGCGTTAAGTATTATTATCAATATTTTCATTTTGCTGATGATGCTGCTGTCGCTGACGACGAAGATGGTGAGCATGGTGATAATTATGATTAGGCTGAGGATGCTGAGGATGATGGTAATTATGAGGATGAGGATGCTAAGGATGATGATGATGATGATGATGATGATGATGATGATGATGATGGTGATGATGCTCGTGATGATGCTGATGATGAGGAGGATGATGATTGTACTGCTGCGCTGAGGGGGAGGAGGAGGAGGCGGAGGAGGAGAAAGAGGAGGAGGAGGAGGAGGAGGAGGAGGAGGAGGAGGAGGAGGAGGATAGGGCAATGAATTAGATGATGATGCGGATGATGATGCTGATGATGATGCTGGTGCTGATGAAGATGATGGCAATGATGCTGATGATTATGATGATGATGATGCTGATGATGACGATGATGATGATGATGCTGATAATGGGGATGATGATGATGGTAATAGGGATGATAATGGGTATGATGATACGGGGGAGGAGAGCGAGTTGGAGCTCGGACGAGTTTGCCGTGGTGGTGGCGATGATGATGAGGCTGATGATGATGACGATGAAGATAAATCTTATGATGATGGTGATGATGATACTGATGATGAATCTGAGGCTGGTGCTGCTGATGCTGCAGATCATGATGCTGATGATTCTGATTGTGGTGGTGGTTTGGAGGTTGTTATTGCTTCGGTGGTGATGGTGATGATGATGCGGGTGATGGTGATGATGATGACGATGCCGATGATGATGATGATGATGCTGATGATGATGATGATGGTGATGATGATGATGATGGTCTTGATGATGATGGTGCTGAGGATGATGGTCATGATGGTGGTGATGATGATCCTGGTTAGGATTCGGCTGATGATGAGGATGATGATGAGGAGGATGCTGTTGATGACGATACTGATGATGCTGCTGATGATGATGCTGATGATGGTGATGACGACGACGATGATGAGGATGATGAGCATGATTATGATGTTGATGATCGGGGTGATGAGGACACGGTTTACGATGATGACGACGGATGGGGAAACTGATGCTGCTGATGATGCTGTTGCCGCTGATGGTGATGACGATGATGAGGACGAGGGCGATCGTGATGACGAGGACGGGGATGATGATGATGCTGATGATGATGCCGATGATGACGATGATGGATGATGCCGAGAATGATGATTCTTATTCTGATGATGCTGCTGGTGGTGATGATGATGATGCTGATGGTGGTGGTGGTGATGGTGATGAGGATGATGAGGCTGATGCCCATGATGATGCTGATGATGATGACGACGACGGTATGGATGATCTGATGATGATGATGCTGATGCTGATGATGATGACGCTGATGCTGATGCTGATGCTGATGCTGATGATGCTGATGATGCTGCTGGTGATGCTGGCGATGATGGTGATGATGCTGCTGCTACTGGGCTGGAGGAGGTGGGGGAGGAGAAGACCGAGGAGGAGGAGGAGGAGGCGAAAGGGGAGAGTAGGAGGATGAGGAGGAGGAGTGGCTGAGGATGAGGAAGAGGCTGCGTATGATGAGGACCAGGAGTAGGAGGGAGAGTTTGAGGTTGTATTGCTATAAGATGATTGCGATGGTGCTGCCGATGATGCTGATGGTGATGGTGGTCGTGGTGGTGATGATGCTGATGACGATGATGATTATGATAATGATGATACTTCTGCGGCTGCTGTTGTTGATGCTGGTTCTGATGGTGTCAATACGGCTGCTGCTGATCATGACGATGATGATGATTTGGATGGCGATGATGCTGCTGCTGATGAGGATGATGATGGTGCTGATGACCATGTTAGTGCTAATGATGCTTATGCTGATGCTGCTGATGATGCTGACGATGTTGATGATGCTTATGTTGGGGTTGATGAGGATGATGACGGTGATGATGCTGATGCTGACGATGAGGATGCTGCTGATGATGATGATGATGATGCTGATGATGATGATGATGATCATCATGGTGATGATGATGATGATGATGATGATGATGATGCTGATGATGATGATGATGCTGATGATGATGCTGCACTGCGGTCTCTGCGCGCTGTGTTCCCCTCCTCCCCTCCTCCTTTTCCCTCCTCTTCCTCCTCCTTGTCCTGTTCCTCCTGACCCTCATCGCGTCCCTTTATGCTGCCTTCGATACAAGGTGGCATGACCCACAGACGTTTCCTATCCTACAGCAGGTTTCACTCTGGAGGCTAGGGCGATGACGGTCCTACGACAGGTTTGCTTGTCGACTCCACGGCACGATATGCGAGGTGATCAGCAAGTCTTCGTGTGCGTTGTCTCCCTCTCGCCTCTTCCTCCCTTCTCCCCACAATTGCGCCGAAAAACAATGATGATGATGATGCTGGTGATGATGATGCGGCTAATGATGATGCTGATGTGGAGGAGGATGGGACGGATGATGTCACTAGGTCGATTATGGTAAGGATGATGATGTTCATGCTGATGAAGATTATGAGGATGAGGATGGGATAACGATGCGGATGCGGATGAGGATGCTGATGAGGATGAGGATGATGATGAGGATGATGCAGATGCTGTTGTTAACGGTGATAATGCCATGCCGACGATGACGATGCTGCTGCCGAGGAGGGGGAGGAGGATGATGAGGATCAGGATGAGGATGATGATGAGGAGAAGGGGTAGTTGGAGGTTGGATGATTATGTGATGCTGATGATGTTGCTGATGCTTATGGTGACGATGATGCTGATGCTGCTGCTGATGATGATGCTGCCAGTGATGCTGATGATGGTGAGGATGATGCTGCTGCTGTTGATGTTGTTGATGGTGATTAGGGTGATGGCGATGAGGATTATGATGCTGATGATGCTGCTGGTGATGATGATGAGGACAGTGATGATGATACTGATGGTGACGATGGTGATGATGATGCTGATAAGGATGATGTTGTTGGTGATAATGCTGCTGCTGATGATGATGACGACGAGGATACTGGTGATTCTTTTGATGATGATGCTGATTATGATGATGATGATGATGCTGGTGCTGATGATGATGACGATGATAGCGATGATGATGATGCTGATGATGATGCTGATGATGTTGCTGCTGCTGATAATACTGATGATGATGCTGAAGATGCTGATGCTGATGCCGATGCTGCTGCTGATGATGATGAGTATGATGATCCTGATTATCATGCTGATTATGATGGTGAGGACGCTGATGATGCTGATGCTTATGATGATGATGAGGATTCGGATACTTATGATTCTTATGATGATGACGATGCTGACGATGATGCTGATGATGCTGATGATGCTGATGCTGCTGCTGATGAGGATGATTCTGCTGATGCTGATGCTGATGCTGCTGATGCTGATGCTGATGCTGATGCTGATGCTGACGCTGATGCTGATGATGATGCTGCTGATGATGATGATGATGTTCATGCTGATGCTGATGCTGATGATGATGGTGATGATGATGATGATGTTGATGATGATGACGATGCTGCTGCTGCTGATGATGATGATGATGCTGATGATGATGATGATGATGATGATTGTGGTGATGATGACGATGATGATGCTGCTGCTGATGATGCTGATGATGATGATGAGGATGATGATGATGATGATGATGATGATGATGGTGATGATGATGAGGATGGCTGTTGAGGAGGAGGATCAGGAGGAGGAAGAGGAGGAGGAGGAGGAGGAGGAGGAGGAGGAGGAGGAGGAAGAGGAGGTTGGGTGGGGAGTTTGGATGACGATGACGAGAAGGAGGAAGAGGAGGAGGAGGAGGAGGAGGAGGAGGAGGAGGAGGAGGAGGAGGAGGAGGAGGAGGAGGAGGAGGAGAGGAGGAGGAGGGGGAGGGGAAGGAGACGGAGGAGGGAGGATATGGAGGACGGTTCAGAGGAGGAGGGAGTAGAGGGGGGGAGGGCATCAAGGAGTAGAGGAACGGGGGGAGGGGGATGGTGGGTGAGTGCCTGCTTTTCGACCCCCTCCCTCGCGGAGAGCGCTGGGCGTCGGCGCTGTGGAATGCGGCGGACACGCCCTCAGCGCTTGCGCGAGAGAGGATGATGGGGATGCTTTCCGATACGAAGGGGATCCCATTGCCGAGCGGTTTCGACGCTGGACCCAAATTGAGCTGCCATATTTGCGAAGGTGGCTCATGATCTGGAAGAGGCGTTCGCCGAGACAGCTCACCATGCCCAGCGCAGGGTCCATGGCAATTTGTGCGGCCTCAGTAGCGAAAGCAGAGGCGTCAGGGTCGGCAGGTCAGCACCACCTACCGCGCACAATCTGGACGCAGAGGTGGCGTCGGTGGTTGCTGCAGGTGTGGTGTGTCGGGGTAGCCTCATCAATTCTCAACCAGCTGGTTCGAATTAAGGTAGCGGTCCTGGGTCCTATGGACAAAAGAGATAGCCCTAAACGGGACCGGGTTTTGGTCCTGCATGACCACACCCTTCGTAGTCATGATCATCATCCTCTTTTCCCATGTGCGTCAGGCTGGTTACCGCCAGCCTCCCTGAATGATCGCCACTCTCCGTAACCACCGCCACCAACTGTGTCCGTGCGCCCGCACATGTACGGCAGAGTTCGTGCCGTATCGACGCTGTGGCGACTCCCGCGCGTGCGCTCAAGGTTGAACGCCGCCAGTGGCCAGAATCGACCGATGTCGAACGGCTGGCGCTGTCGAAAGCCGCGATCGCTCGAGGTTGAACGACCTGGGCGGTGTGCAAGAGCCTGCCTCGGCTATTCTGGCCCAGACCGCCCCGGCAGCGCCTCCCCCTCCCTCTCCCCAAGGCCTTCCCCTTCGGTGGCAAATCATGGGAGCCTGGTGTACCCTTTTCATTCCGTCTTCAGCGTCGACTTGCGTCGATTAGCGTTTGGAGTCGATGGGATAGCGCCGATGTAGCGTCGATCAGCGTCGATCTAGCGTCGACTAGCGTTGACTTGGCGCCGATCGGCGTCGACGCGCAATAGCCGACCAGATAGCACGGGAGGCTCCCGTGACTTGCCACCGAGCTTCTCCCCCGCCCCTCCGCATGCTCCCCGATGGCCTCCTGGCGCCCGCGCCAGCCTCGCTGCAGCCGCCGCGCTCCCCCCCGCGGGGCGGCGCCGCGGCGGGCGGCGGCGGGGCGCTGCCGGGGCGGGCCGACGCGCCCGGGAGCGCCGCCGGCCTGGCCGGCGAGGAGGGGCGGCCGAGCTCGGCGAGGCTTTTCTGGGGCCCCCAAGCACAGGTCGGGCATGCCGTCCCACAGGCGGATTTTGGAGGAAGAGCGAAACAGAGTCAAACATTCCCTACCTAGGCTCTGCCTAGAAGGGTTCTTACTCTCTTGGCTTAAAGGGCCGGGCAGTGGGAACCGGCCCGGGCGGTTCCCCCAGTATCCGCCCCGCGGTTCCCCCAGTTACGTCCCCTTAGCTTAGCGTTGCTTAGCTCATCTTAGCTTAGCTTACCTTCATCTTAGCTTAGCTTGGCTTCATCTTAGCTCAGGTATATCTTAGCTTAGCTTACCATCATCTTAGCTTCGCTGAGCTTTAGCATAGCAGAGCACAACATAGCATAGCATAGCGTAGCATAGCATAGCGCAGCATAGCATATCATAGCATAGCCCAGTATAGCATAGCACAGCGTAGCATAGCATAGCATAGCATAGCATAGCATAGCGCAGCACAGCACAGCACAGCATAGCACAGCGCAGCATAGCATAGCATAGCATAGCAGAGCAGAGCATATCATAGCATAGCAGCAAAGCAAAGGCAAAGCAACAGCAGCGACAGCAAAGCAAAGCACAAGCAACGCAAAGCAAAACAAAGCAAACGCAAAAGCAAAGCAAAGGAACGGCAAAGCAAAAGCAATGTGCGACAGATGCCGAGCTAGCCTCGATGGCCGGACCGGAGCCCCCGCATGCAGTGCCTTCCGTAACCATTTCGGCTCAAGTCTGGAGGCCCTGCCACACAGCCGCCCACGCTCATGTCCCGAGGTTGGCGGAGTGAGGCGTTCAGCGGTGCTGCACAGCCCGCCTCGGCACCGCTCTTCTGAGACGTCAAATCCTAGGCTCTGCCTAGAGGGTTAGCTTAGCTCAGCTTAGCATAGCGCAGCGCCGCATTAGTATAGCATAGCATAACATAACATAGCCAAGCATCTCATAGCATAGCATAACATAGCATAGCATATCATAGCATAGCATCGCATAGCATATCATAGCGCAGCATAGCATAATATGACATCGCATCGCGTAGCATATCACAACGTATCATAACATAGTGTAGCTTAGCATTGCATAGCATATCATCACATATCGTAGCATAGCTTAGCATAACACAACGCAGCGTTACATATCATAGCTTAGTATGCCATAGCGTAGCATATCATATCATATCATAGTGCAGCATATCATATCATATCATAGCATTGCATAGCGCAGCATAACGTGGAATATCATAGCATAACATAGCATAGCACAGCAACTACTGCTGCTTTCCTAGGGGCTCCAACTTCTAGGTCGGGTCGCAGTGGGGTAATTTTCAAGAGCGGTAGAAAACGCAGACAAAAATCACCCCCATATTATTTTTGGACTATTCTTGAACATTCCTCCTGTAGAGGGACACGCCCGACTTCACCCCGAGCTAGAGGAAAGAAGCACGATGACCACTGCCAACATGTCGCGGGGCCTCGTCGACGCCGATTTCGGTCAGGGCCCACATCGGACGGCGCACCGGGCCTGGGGGCCCAGGGCCGGAACCTCGACCACAAATGTGGGCCCCGGGGCCCCGGCCCGCCTCTGGGAGGCTTAAGATCGCTCCGGGGAACCCTCAGAGAGCAATCGAGGCGGCCCCAGACGGTCTCCAGACACCCCCAAGACGCCGTCCAGGGGTCTCCGGCGACGCACGATGCGTTTTAAATTGCCCCGGAGGCCCCCAACACGCCCCAAGAGGCCTTTGGATGCCGCCCAAAAGCGCCCCGAGAGGGCAACGTCGTTTTTTTTTTTTTTTTTTTTTTTTTTTGTTTTCCTCCCAATGTTTTTTGCATTCTCGCTGTTCCGTGTTTCCAGCGCTGAGGCACCGCCCGAGAGGCTCCCCAAACCGGTTCAAGACAGCCCAAGAGGCCCCCAAGAGGGCCCCAAGACGTCCCAAGAGAGCTCCGAGACGGCCCCAGAGCCACCCAAGACGGCGCAAGAGGGTCCCAAGAAGGCCCCAAGAGGGGCCCAAAGGAGGGAACGCGAACTGAGAAATCAAGCTCTCCGCGGGAACGCGAACTGTAAAATCAAGCTCTCCGGTCCAAGATGCCCCGAAGAGGCCCCGAGAGACCCCCAGGAAACCCCCAAGAGGCCCCACGAGGCCCCCAAGAGACCGCACGATGCGTTTCAAAGTGCCCCGGAGACCCCCAAGACGCCCCAAGAGGCCCTGAGGATGCCGCCCAAGAGCGCCCCGAGAGGGCAAAATCATTGATTTTCATGTTTTTTTTTGCATTCTCGCTGTTTCGTGTTTCCGGCGCTAAAGCACCGCCCAAGAGGCTCCCCAAACCGCTCCAAGACGGCCCAAGAGGCCCCCAAGATGGCCCCACGACGGCCCAAGAGAGCCCCGGGACCAACGCGCCCAGCAGCGGCAATGCGGCGGCGGCAGCCCCAGCGGGGTCCGAAGCGGACCCCCCGTGGAGGCACGGCAGGGCCGTGAGACGTGTCTTCGACGACCTCGTCGATCCAGTCGACGGAGGCCGCATGTACAAGAAGCTAACGGGCAACGTGGAGCTCGACAGGGTTGGCGAGTCGCCAGCAGCCAAGATCTCACGACTTCAGAAAACCCTCGGTGGAGTTTTCAGCGCCATCTGGCACGCCTACACCCGAAAGTTCGCCGTGGGACCTAAAGGCAAGGCCAAGAGCGATCCCGCGCGGAACACCGAGGCAACCTGCCGCGGCTTCCTGGGCTACTGGAAGCGTTGCGGGTTCGACGCCTACGACATGGACCGTCGGTTCAACCTTCAGATCGACTGGGGCCTGGGGCGCACCAAGTGGACGGGGAGCCAAGGCAAAGGCGCCCCCCAGCCCAAAGGCCGAGCGACAAGCTCCCAGCAGCCCTGGGACTGGAACACCTGGTCCTGGTCACGCGCCTGGGACGACGACGACTGGCAAAGCGGGGGCAAGCGAGGCGGTGACTACAGTGGCGACGGGAGAGGCGACAAGCGCTCCCGCAAATGGCGGTGACCCTGACGTTTTCGGCAACCAGTGGCCGGCGGCCGCTCCCTGGCAGCACGCGCTGCCCCCTACTTCCGCGGCATCTCTTGCTTTGGCTCCCGCCGCCTGCCGGGGCCACCCTCCCTCCCAACATTGCGGGTCCGCCCGCCCAGGTTTCGCACTGGACGCAGCCTGCCGCGCACGGACACGCTGGCCGCTGTGGTTTCTTGCTGACAGTGCCGCCCGCAGCTGCCCGCGGGTATCCTTGTTTGCCGACCTTCAGTGGGCTTCCCGGTCCTCGCGGCACGCGGGCGGCCCGCCTTCCCGGTACGGTGGACTGGTTCAGCAGCCGACCGATGACTCGTGGGAGGGCTTTCACTGCTGCGTTGGGCGTAACGGATGATGCCCCGCACTCGGTGACGCTCTAGCTGTACTTGCAAACCAGTGGCCGTTAGCCACTCCCTGGTAGTGCTTGGCTTTCAGCACAGCTCCCGCCGTCCCCCGCCCTTGGGCTTCTGGCAGCGGCCAGCTGTCATCCCTGGCACGTGGGCTGCTGCTGGGGCCGTGGCCCACCTGCCCCATCCTTGCGGGCCCGCCCGCCCTGTTTCACATCGTCGCAGCCCCCGCGCCTGGATGCGTGGGTCTGTGGCCTCTCGCAGAAAGTGCAGCAGGCGGCTGCTCCCTGGCTCCCTGGTTGGCAGACCAGCAGTGGGTCGCAGCGGGCCACACTCGGTTTCGTTCCCTCTGCAATCAGCAACCGGTGGCTGTTAGCCGCCCCCTGGAAGCGCTTTCTGCCCAGCTCCCGCTGTCCCCCGTCATTGGGGTTCGGGCAGCGGCCAGCTCACAATGCTGGCACGTGGACTACCGCTGGGGCAGTGGTCCACCTGTCCCCCTCGGCTCTCGGCCATACTTCGCGCCCCGTGGTATCCACCGCGCTGGGACGGCCTCCCCCGCGGCTGGGCTACCTCCCAGGCCCCTCCCTGCTCCGGCGGCTGCGCGTCTCAACGACCCCGTCCGCCCCGCCCTTCCGCCCCCTGCTCCAGCGGCTCCTCCCCTGGGGCATCTGGGGCTCCCGAGTGCACGTGGTTCAGTCTGTGCGCTCTTGGCTGTCGGCCGACCTTGTTGATATTCTCCATGGTCCCTGGCGGCAGCGCCCACGGCATCCTCTTGCTAATTCGACCCGGATTTGAGGTGTGGGCCGTGTTGTTTCAGCAGTCCTCAGCCGCCGGTTCCAGCTCGAGAGTGCGTGTGGCTTCCTGGTCCGGTGGTGCGGGAGTTTTCGGTGTCGATTACCTCCACCGTGTCCCTGGCCACTTGCCCGTCCCTGGGTAACCTCGCGGACGGACTCCTGGACTCCTCAGCATCAGTACTTCCCATTGGGGACCGAGTGTGCGTCTTTGGTGGCGCCACTCAGTGCACCAGTTCGGACTTTTCGGCACGCCTTGCAGTCGTCGCAGATACTGGCTCGCCGCTTCCCTGGTCCCATCCTGGTGTGCAGCCCGCGTCATTTTGGCCGCGCCCCAACCCTGGTTGGCCAATTTGCGCGTTGCCCTGGCTCAGCCCCTAGCAGCCGCAGCCTGCACCCCCACCCGCCGGCCCTGCCCGCCGTGGTGACGCCTGCGGCCCCGCCACTTTAGGTAATTCGTCTTTGCGCGGCCCGCTCTGACTCGACTCGCCGTTTGCGCTTTCGCTCGCGGTTGTTGACAAACAAGTATCCCCACCAGTTGTGCGCGTAGCCCGCCCGATTCTTGACGCTGCTGGCGCGCTCGCCTGCGGCCGCGACAAAAAAGTATCCCCACAAGCCCATCCAGAAACGACGCCCAGGCGAGTAGAGGGTCGTCCTGAGGGGCTTTTCGGCGTCTTGGGTGCCTCGGGGGGGCCTCTTTGGGCCGCTTGGGATCCTCTTGGGGGCCTCCTGGGGGCCTCTTGGGGCCTCTTGGGGGCCTCTTGGGGCCTCTTGGGGCCATCTTCGGGCCTCTTGGGGCCTCCTGGGCGTTTCTTGGGGCCATCCAAAGAAGAGGGGAACTTCAATTAGGGTTGCCCCCTCAGGAGGCCCAAATGGGGCCAAAACCATGGTACAACCAATGACTTTGGCTTCCTCGCCGAGGCCGTTTTGGACGCCCTGACCGCTCGCGGCCCCCTCCGTCCAGGTCCACGGGGAGGGGGTATGGGGGAGGGGTAAACCCCTCCCCGGAGGGGAAGAGGGAGGGGTGGAAGAGGAAACGCCTTAAACCACCGACGCCCAGAGGGCTGGTGGGATTAGTGAACCCTCATGCCACATTCATCTGTCAACGCGTCCCCCTCCCCCCAATAATCAAAGTTGATGGTGGGTCTGATGAGATGCACTTCGACCGCAGGCTGCCCCGCGCGTGCCAATATTGAGTTTGGGGAGAGGGGGAGTGTTCAGTAATTGTTTCCCTCTACCGTATCGCTGACTCAAGCTCGATACCCCCCCCCTTGGGCCGGTGATTCAGGGTGGCCGCATGGTTCTGGGGATCAGACTCGGGCCTTTCTCCGAGGGCGTCTCTCGGAAGTGGATAGACCTCCTACCCTGACACGTCGAGCAAGGAATTGGCCGTTTTCGGTTCGCGAGAGGGCGTCGCGGCCGTCATTTTTGCGGGTCCAGGGCCGTCGGTTTCGGTCCCAGGCCGTTTTCACGAAGGAGAGGTCTACCAGAGGGAGGCCTACCAAAGGGAGGCCTACCAAAGGGAGGTTTGTCCACCGCCGAGTCTCGGGCGACTGGGGCCTGCGAGTGCCCAGGACACGGTGCGGCGACGGACCCTGCGGTGAGGCCCCTGCGGAGGTCGAGGTCGCCGCGCGGTCTGCCACCCGATCGGTTTGGGGCCCCCGAGATCCCAGGTATCCGCGGATATCTTTGTTTCGATCCGCCGCCGCGGAGGCCGAAATGAAGGAAGACCGCCGCCATTGAAAGCATCACGTCGTCGGAAGTTCGAGTTCTGGACCCCCCAAGAGGATCGCGGCCACTGGCGTCGAGCAGATGGACCAGCGCTTCCTGGACCTGGCCGTGCGGCTGCTCGGCCAGGCAGGCTCCATTTCGATGCGATCGATCCGATTCGATACCGATCTCTACCGGCTCGACCCGATCCGATTCCGGTCTTCGGGCGACCCGAGGGGGCCCGATGCTTGCATGGGCGCTGCTGTGCATCCTGGCGCAGCCGATCCGATTTGGCTTCGACTCCGTGCCGATGCATCCCGATTCCCAGACCCCCGACGTCATGATTTTTTTAATGTCGACCCCCAGAGGTCTCGACCCATCACGGGGACCGGACTGTCATCTTGAATTTTTCTTGACAGTCCCGAGTGCCGGCAAGGGCACCCAGAGGCCGAAAATAGCGGAAAGCTTCACGTCGTTTTTTTTTTTTTTTCTTTTTTGTTTTTTTTAATCGAGGGGGTCTGGGTCCGACGCACGTTTTGATCCAACCCGATCTCCCGGTGTCGGCGCCGCCTGCTCTGGCCAGGGCCCCACCGCGCTGCTGGGGTGGGTGCGCTCGCCCGGGGTGCAGCAGGCGCTGTGGCGCCAGGGCGTCGAGGAGCAGGACCTCCGGGAGGCGGCGGACAACTGGTGCCGCGAGCTCGGGGGGGGGGATCGGATCGGGGCTCGGTCGCTCCCAGGCCTCCGGGGATGTATTCGGAGGAGGAGCAGGTAACTATCCATGCCGCTCCCCTTCCTGCGTTTTCGCCTTTCTGGGCCTGCTCGGAGGCCCTCGTCGCCGCCGCTGGACTCGCTTCGAGATTCCGGTCAGAACGCACCCGAGGAGAGAGAGGTCTGGGGAGTGGCGGTATCGGTAATTACTTCTTGGTTCCCCCATCTATGTTTTTTTCGTGGCCATCCCGTGGTGTCGTGTCCTCGTTCTGATGAGCACGAGCCGCGCGTCCTCGCGTCACCTTTAAGTCGGGCCTGTCCCTCTACAGGGGGGAATGTTCAAAAATAGTCAAAAAATGGTCTGGGGACTATTTGTTGAATATTTTGTTTGACAATTCCGGAGCAATTTTCGAGCAATTGCTCCTTTTCGTAAAAAATCCGCCTGCAGGGGAGACGCCGGACTTAAATCTATGTTTTTGTCCTGGCCATCCCGTGGTGTTGTGTCCTCGTTCTGATGAGCACGAGCCGCGCGGCCTCGCGTCACCTCCTCCTCGCCGCCCCCTTCGGGCTCGCGTGCGTGCCTGCGTCCACTTCGGCACACCCCTCGTGAGGATCGCGGCCCCATGGAGATCTCCACCAAAGGTTAAGTCGGGCCTGTCCCTCTACAGGGGGAATATTCAAAAATAGTCAAAACATAGTCTGGGGACCATGAAAAACATATTTTCGATCACTTTTTAGAAATATTGTTGGCATTTATATATATATATATATATATATATATATATATATATATTTGTTTAAAAAAATATTTTAGGAATATTTCTCGGGTATTTCAAATCTTTCGCCCAAAATCCCTCTGTAAGGGGGCACGCCCGACTTAAACCAACGGCCCCAGTGGCAGGGCTCGCACGCGAGACCGCGCTTATTTCGGCATACTTCTCACGCGTTTCATGCCCCCCCCCCCCCCCGAAGCTCCACCGAAGCGCGCGAGGCCAGGTCACGCCGACAGACGCGGAGAGCAGCCCTGACAGGTTACATCCAGATGTACCCGGCACGGCTGACATCCGCGACCCCATCAACACCATCGCTTCATCATTTTCACCTGCGCCCTGGCCAGTTTGCAGTAGCGGGGAAGGACCTCGGTCGCTTGCACGCTCTTTTACAGGGCGCTCCGGAACAACGGCTCAATGCCGCAGGATAATATTGCCGACAGTATCTCCTCTTCTTTCCCTTCCCCCTCCCTTCCCTCCTTCCCTCCCCCCCCTCAGAGAACGACTTGTGCAGCTCACCCTCGCGACGCGCTGGGGCGACGTGTCTGGCGTGTGTGCCCCGAGGCTCTGTGCCGGCTCGGCGTCCCACTCAGTTTTCCTTGCATGTGATCGTACGGGCGCGTCTTCAAGTTTTACTGCTTTGCCGATGCGCCGTCAGGGCGCGGCTTCTTCTCTCTACCTCTCTCTTTCCCTGGTCATTCTGCGCGCCCCCGTCCTCGGTTTCCACGTGCCTTGCGGCACTCGCACCTGAACATGGTTGGGTCCTTGGTCAGGCTGATGCAATCTAAGCGTTTCCTCGATGTCGGTCTCTGGGGCCCTTAATCGGGCCCTGTGACCATCAAGAGTGGAGCTGGGCCGGAAACATGAGCCCCAGGTTGGAGGGCACCAATTGTAGACGTACATCTTTCGGGAGGGGAAAACACACAGAGACACAGGTCACCGTCTCTTTCCCAGAAAGTGTAGGGAAATATGGACCGTGAGGGGGAAGACGAAAACCCAGCAAGTACGGGAAAATACGGGGAACCTGGGGATCCGTGCCCTGGGCCCAGGATCGGCGTGTGTGCCTCCCCGGCTCAGCCAGGGAGGGCGTGTGCGTCGACCCTGGGTCCAGGACGAGCCTGCCCAGGGTCGGTGCGGGGTGTGTCGTCGGCGCCCTCCCACCAGGGAGGCGGCGGGCAGCTGGTGTTCGGTCGCGAACCATGGGAGCCTGGCGCACCCCGGCAAGTCCGTCGTTCGCGTCCACCCGCGTCGATTGGCGTCTGGGAGTCGATCAGACAGCGCCGATTTAGCCTCGGCTAGCGTCGAGTGGCGTCGATTTGGCGTCGAGTAGCGTCGTAGCGTCCACGGGCGTCGATTAGCGCCGACTTCGCAGGAGCCGACAGGGCCGGCCCGGGGTCGGTGTGGGTGTCTGGTCAGCGCCCTCCTACCGGGGAGGCGGCGGACAGCTGGTGCCATGAGCTCGGAGGGCCGTGATCCATCAGACCCGGGCCCCCCTCGCACCGTGGCAGCACCCGGACCATCAGAGAACGACTTTGGGATGAAACCATGGTCCTCGGGAATGTGTCGAGACCTCAGGGGGCCAACGTTGCGAACAATTCACGACGTCTGATGTCTGGTTTCATCGGGGGCCCGCAGTTCTTGTACTACGGATCGTGGCCTCTGGAGGGAGGGCGATGCATGCAGATGGATGTGACGAGGTCGGGGAGCCCTTAGAAGGCTACAGAAGCCCTACCAGACAGCACTTGGCATTCTACCACGCGCCAACGTGCCAGAAGGCACGGTGACGGATGAGCTCAGAAGGCCGTGATCCATTGGATCGGGGCTTGGTCGTTGGTGCTGGGCTGCTGATTCACCACCCATTCGGGCGTCATTTGAGTAAGATTGCGTCAGCTTCCCTGTGATCCCTCTTCGCGAAGAGTGGAAACATCGTTAAAATCAGGACGGGAGCCATTGACCCCATCTTTCTGCAGCATTTTTCGAGCCGGATCGATCTGCGAGGGTCCCTTGGCCCGAAGCCGGGCGAAAACGCCTGGCTCGAACAAGTTGACACGCTGGGATGTCAGGGTTCGTCTAGAAGTGATTGCCATGCCATCTGCAGCACCAGACAGGCGCTGCATTGCTTCACCATTTTTCCAAGCGCCGGTCTTTCGAGAGGGCCAGCGCGCTCCGCGCGCCTCTCGCCCACTACTTGCCCGCCTCCGGGCGACGACGATCTGCATCCGTAC
The DNA here is from genome assembly GCA_963575745.1 of Prorocentrum cordatum. Classification (NCBI taxonomy): domain Eukaryota; class Dinophyceae; order Prorocentrales; family Prorocentraceae; genus Prorocentrum; species Prorocentrum cordatum. The sequence continues at coordinate 77,717 of CAUYUJ010005125.1, read as the reverse complement.
GTCGGGATCGGGCGATCGGGCGGGCTCTGCGCTACTCCCGAGGCCGCGACCGCCGCAGCGAGGGCGATGTCGCTCGGGCGAACTATGCCCTGAGGATGCTGGCCCAGGTGGCGTGGGAGGCGGAGCTGTGCGTGGCCTCTGGGAAGGCTAGGGAGTGGGGGGCGATGCGCGAGCGGCTGCGGCCGCAGGAGCCGCCCTGGGTGTCCCAGCCCCAGCCGAGGCCGCCGAAGCAGGTCGCGTCCGCGCGCCTCGTCTCTCCCAGGGTGCCGAGCGGCGCGCAGCTAGATGACCGCCAGGCACTCTCGCTGATGAGCCGCATCTGCCCAGCGGCGGCAGCGCCCCGCGAGGAGGCGCCCCCGCTGGCGGGCCGCATCCTGCCTGCCAGCGTGCAGCAGCCGCAGCCGCCGCTGGCGCGTGGCGCCACGACCGCACGCCCGACGGCCGCGCAGCTGCAGCTGAAGAAGCGGGCGGAGAGCTCCCGGAGGTGGAAGCGGAAGGAGAGGGTGCTCGAGGAGGCCAGCCGCTTGCGCTCGGAGCACCTCGAGAGCCGGCGGGAGAGGGCGGCGGTGTGCGCCGAGGAGCGCCACGCCCGGACCGAGGGCAAGCAGCTGGAGATGCGGAGGCGGGAGCGGGAGAGCCGCGCGGCGCTGCGGGAGAAGGCCGAGCGGGCCCACGCCGTGGCGTCCGAGCGGCGGCACGTGGCCCTCCAGCAGCGTACCGCCGGGAGGCCCGCGTCGCAGGCCGTCCGGGAGCTCACCGCGTGGCAGGCCACGCGGCTGCAGCGCATCCGGCGGGTGCATTGCGTGGAGCGGCAGCAGAGGCGCTCGGGCGGGCGCTTGGCCTCCCCCTGCTGGGTCTCCGAGCTGGGCGACCGGCGCGCCAGCTCGCCCAGCTCGCCCGGCTCCAGCCGGCGGGCCTCACCCGAGCGCGTGCGCGCGGCGGGCGCCGAGGAGGAGGCCTCGCGCCGCCGCGCGCAGTCGCCAGGCCGGGGCGGCAGCGCCGCGCCGCCCGAGCCGGCGGCGCCTCAGCCACCGCGGGCGCCCGCGTCCGCGCGCGCGGCGCGGCCGGCCCGCCCAGGGCTCCCTGACGGCCGGCCGCAGTCGGCGCGCGCGGCGGGGCGCGGGCCGTCGCCCTCGGCGCCGCGCGGCGGCGCCCCGGCAGCGGCCGAGGCGTCGCCCCTCGTGGAGCGCATCCGGCAGGCGTGCGCGGTCGAGAGATGCCCAGATCCGCCGCTCGCGCCCGAGCCGCAGCCTGGCGCCAGCGCGGCGGACTCGCACGGCGGCGGCATCTGCGCTGAGCCCGCGGCCGCCGTGCAGCACGGGGACGATGATGACGAGGCGCTGGGTCCGCGCGTCGGGCGCGCGGCGACCGCGCCCGCCGCGGTCGACGCCGAGATGGTCCTGCTCGCGAAGGAGCTCATCTCGACGCCGCTCCGCTTCTGCGAGGATCGGCGACTACCATGGGTGTTGTCATGCCGGGGCGTGGTTTGCGATCGGCGCCGTCGGGGCTGAGGGGGTCATCACATTGCGCGGAGCTGGGGAGAACGGAGGGGAGGGAGGAGGGGGGGGAGGATGAGCTGGGGGGAAGGGAGGAGGGACGAGGGAAAGGGAGGAGGAAGAGGCGGAGGAGGAGGAGGAGGAGGCGGAGGAGGAGGAGGAGGAGGCGGAGGAGGAGGAGGCGGAGGAGGAGGAGGAGGAAAAGCACTCGTCGGGCCGCGGCAGAGATCTCCGTCGAGGTCCTCGCCCTCCCCCCCGGGCGCGGGTTGCAGCCCACACCCTCTGCAAGCCACACCCGTCGGATTCGCCGAGAGGAGCCGGCTTCGGGCCGGGGGCGGCAGCGCGGCCGCCACAGGACCGCGCCTGCTGCCATCGGGGAGCAGCGGGTGGACGCCCGTGGCCTCGCCCTCTGCAGCCTCCCTGCCTCCCCTTCTGCTTCCTTGCCTGCTCCTCTCTTCCCCACTCCTCTGCTCCAGGTCGCCCAAGTTCGAGCAGGGGGTCGACTGCAGAATTGACTTACCCCAGAACTGACGTTCTCGTCGAGCCACACGTAGAGTGTTCGTAGATCTGCGAACGTTCCACGCATTGCTCATGGATTCGACACAGATGTTTGGGGTGCATCCATTATTTAGTCGATCCCCAACTCCTCTCTGGCCCCGCCCTCTGCTCCTCCAGCCTCCTTGCCCTGCGTTGGGCATGGCATTTAACAGGAGGAGTATTCAAGAATAGTTTAAACATGGTATGGCGACGATTTCTCGTGCTTTTTGGCTATTCTTGATTATTGTCTGAGTCTTTGCGGGAGGACATGCCCGACCCAATCCTCACCTCCCCTTCTGCTCCCTCGCCTGCTCCTCCCTTCCGGACCCTCCTCCCTCCAGATCGCCCAAGTGGGGTCGGAGGATCGCGTCGCACGCCGATGCATCAGCGATGCGGCTCGATGTGGAGCCCGACTTTCTCCACGCCAGCGTCGCTGATGCATCGCCGATGCGGCGCGATCCTCCGACCCCATCTTCGTCGATTCCCTTGGGGCGGCTTCCGTCTCCATTCCCAAGACCCCTGGCGCCTCGGAAAAAAATCGAGGCGGCCAGACTCTAGTCTTACGTCGGGCATGTCCCTCTGCAGGAGGAATATTCGAAAATAGTCAAAAATAGTATGGCGACGATTTTTTGAGCAGTTTTGCTTTGAGCATTTCTGGACGGTTTTTTATGTTTCCTCCAAGATCCGCCCGCAGGAGGACATGCCCGACCTGACCCTAGCCCTCTGTGGCCCGTGAAGAGGGGCCGTTGTGGGGCCTCGGGGCCGCAGGAGGCACGAGGCGCTGGCCCCAGGGAAGGGGGGGGGTCGAGAGGCCCGGGGGCCCACGCAGCGAGCAGCATCGGAGCACCGGACGCCTGGGCTTCCCCCCCCAGATCCGACGCGACGTCGCAAAAAATCACGACTGCGTCATTCGAGCAAGACTGCGGGAGTTTCCCTGCGATCCCTCCCCGCGAAGACTTGCAGCAGCGTTAGGACCACGACCGGAGCCCTGACCGGGTCGAGGGGCCCAGGGGCCCACGCATCGAGCAGCATCGGAGTGCAGCGGAGACCCTTGCCCAGACACGCCCTGCTTGCTTCCAGGGTGCCCTGGGTTTCTTGGGTTTCGATGGCTTTGCTGTGGGAAGCGTGGCGTTCCTGCACCAGGAATCCATGGGCGTCCAGGGGTCTCAGGGTTGGGTTTCTTGTGGAAGGTTTCTTGTGGACTGGCCTCCACTGTACCGGATGCCTGGGCTCCCCCCCCCCAGATCCGACGCGACATCGCGAAAAATCACGACCAGAGCCCTGACCCCATCTTTCTGCAGCAGTTTTCGAGCCAGATCGATTTGTGATGGCCCTGTAGGGCCTGGGGCTAGGCGCAAACGCGCGGCGTGAAAAAGTTGCAACGCCCGGATCTCAGGGTCTGCAGAGGGGCCGGGAGCTGGTGTAGCCCTCTTGCTCCCCAGCCGTCGACCCAGAGATAGCCCAGCTGGCCAGGGAGCTGAGCGCGCTGCCGCTCCGCTGCCGCGGCCCCGAGAAGCCAGGGCAGAGGAGGCCGGGGCCGGCGTGGACGTTGACGCTCCTCAGCGGGCCCGAGGAGCCCGAGGGGGCCGCACCCGAGGGGCGCGCGCCAGAGGTCCACCGCCAGAGTGAATTCCTCGTTCTCGTCCTCGTCCTCGTCCTCGTCCTCCTCCTCTTTCTCCGCCTCCTCCTCCTCCTCTTCGTCATCGTCCTCGTCCTCTCTCTCTCCCCCTCTCATCCCGAGCCGCCCAAAGCCTCCGAAGGCCCGGGGAATCGGCCGATCGCCTCCGACGGCCGATCGCCTCCCACGTCCATACCGAGGAGCAGGGGATCGACTACAGAATTCATTCACTCCAAAATTGGTTGTCCCGCCGAGTATACAAGAAGCGCGTAAGATGTTCGTTGATCTACGGGACATTATAAGTATTTGTTTGTAGATTCGGCGGGAAAATGATTTTCGGGGTAAGTCAATTCTGTAGTCGATCCTCTACTCGAGCATCCACAGCTTCGGAGTCGTTCCCGTTGCTCTCGAGGAACGGTGGATAGGGATGCTTGCCCGCCCGCGTGCGCGCGCAGGTGTGCCTCCCTAGAAATCCAACGCACTGAGAAAACTTAGGACGGAGGTTTCGAAAGTCTTTCCTGCCTCTGGGGGTCCTCGCTGGGCCCCTGGATTTCAAAGGACGGCACAGTGTGGATGAAAAGCCGGTCTTTGGGAGTGAGTCGAGACTTCATTCAGAGACCAGATCCTGGGTCTCTGAGCCCCCAAGATACGACCCCGCGGCAGTGGATATTCGACACCGCCTGAATTTACAAATGCTATGTGTGCTACTGCCGCGCAAGGGCGACGCGCACGCTCAAACATCTCATAGTACAAGCTCCGTGGCGGGCGCTTTCTGGCCATACCGCTCGGGAGACGATCGGCGACAAGAGCTTGCAGCCTATGTTCGGTTCGGACGCGTCCCTCCAGCGGTCCAATGGAAACGCATCATACTAGCATGCCCTGGGTATGGACATGTTCTTGTGGCGGCGCCGGAGGGGCCCGCGCCAGAGGGGCCCGCGCTGGAGGAGCCCGCGCTGGAGGAGCCCGCGCCGCAGGGGCCCCCGCCGGAGAGGCCCGCGCCCAAGGCGAAGCGCAGGCGGCCGCGGCGGGCCGCGCGGGTGGCGCCGGGGGCCGCGGGTGACCTGCTCAGCGACACGGAGGACAGCGAGGCGGAGGATTACCTGCTGTCCTTGTCGGCCGGAGGGGAGTAGCCCCGAGGGAGGACAGCGGGGGCCCCCAGGTCAGAGGCTCGTTCTGGGGACCTATGCCCAGTGGGTCTTTTTTCCACTCTATATAGTTCGAAGCTGGTCGAGTTCGATTCCGGCTCGACTCGAGTTCGACGCAAGTTCGGCTCAAGGCCACGGACGTTCGACGCAGCATCGACGCATGATTGGAGCAAGTTGCTCCAGGAAGGTCCCCAGAGCCAGCATCTGACCCAAGCGGTGTGGTGATCGCACCGTGTGGTCAGTTAGTGGGGACTCGGAGTGGCCGCGCGGTTTTGGGACCTGGGTCGTTGTCCGAGGACGTCTCGGACGATGGGGGCCTCCAAGGTCCCAGAACTGGGCGGTGACGGACCGTGCGGGGAGGTCTTCGGTCTGTCACCGCACCGCCTGGGGACCCCCCCATGAGGACGAGGGCGCCGGTGAGAGGAGCGGCTTGCGCGCCAGGGACCGGTCGCGGCGAAAGTGGACCGTGGCCGAGCTCGGCGCTGGGGAGCCTGAGCGCGGGAGCAGGGCCGTCCTCTGCAGGGCGGCGGGGGGCAGAGCGCACGCGACGTTTTTTCAGGTCTCACCCGGTGCTCGCGGCGTCCCGCAGCGCAGCACGATGATACAGTCTGCTGCCGCGGGGGAGACACCGCTTGCCACTACGCAACTGTTGCGCACGGCCGCGCGCGGCGCGGGTCAAACCACGGCCGTCGTCATCGCAGGCGCTGGCACTGGCAGCCGCGTTCGTCGTCGTCCTGGTGAGCAGCATGATCGGGCAGCGCCAGCGCCAGCGCTGTGGTTGTCGTGTGAGGAGACTTCGATGTGCACAGACGCGACCACCATCGTGGGTGGTGTTGTCCTCACGGGCGGCGTGTCAGCCCCACCCCTCGCAGACGGGGACATCGCAAATGTGGACGTTGTCAGACCTAGGGTACGGTAGGTTCGCGTCGTGCCGACGTGGCGGCGACCCTGCCTCGTGCTTGCAAGGTTGAACGCCACCTGTGCCCCCGAATCAGCCAATATGGCAAAGCCGCCGATCGTTCAATATTGAACGATCCACGCGATTGGACGCTGGTCTGGACGTGTTCTTGCCCCCCGCATATGGTTTTCCTACGCATCGGAGCTCCCAAGAGCTTCCACGCGGTGTCAGGTCAGAAAGCAACGCCAGGGTCGTCACGACAGGAACCTGCCGTACGATAATTAAAAGGGGGCTTCCAGATGAGTTTTTGGGGGTGCCATCGCCCGCATTGGCAGAGCTCCGACGACGTGCTTTTTTGCATAGTCCCTGGAGCTCCCGACACCGTTCCTGCGGCTTTTTTTTCGCCGCGGGTCGGCCGTTCGATTTTCTCTGGGCCCATGGGGCCTGAATGCCGCACCCCCAAAGCGCCTGACTCGTTGAAAAACCTGTGCGGTGCATCTTTCGCGACGCAAGAGGTCTAAATCTTCTCTTCTTGCGGCCTCGAGGCGTCGGTCAAGGGTGCCGAAAGGGAGGATGGGCTCCATGGGGGAGACATCGACCTCCAATCGCCCGCTCATCGCCGATCGGTGATTGGGTGCTCCGACCAGCCCAGGAGCGTGGGGCTTCGCGAATTGTCGGGAGCCAATCGCCAATCTGCCGACCATCTACTGTCGGTTTGATGCCGATCCTGACCTCCGACTTGGTTTTTTCGAGGCGCTGGCCCCTGGAGCTCTCTCCAGCCCTTCCCTGGAACTCCAGGACCAGCTTTTCACCTCGAGTTGTCTCTTGACGGCGATGGGGCCCCAGGAGGCCGAGAGTGGCGAAACGTTCAGGTTGATCGTTCAGAGTCGCCAGATGATGTCTGGGTCTCCTCGTCGACATCGCCTCGCGGACCTTTCCTCGGGTGCGTCCGGGCCAGACTCGAGGCGGAGCCAGCCGTGGCGACGAGAAGCCCCGCGGAGGACCACGGAGGGCCGACGCCGCCTCCGCGCAGGTCCTCGAGCCTCCGTCCGGGGAGCGCCCACTCCCCTCGACCTGCCGCGACGGCCCGAAGCCATTTTGGCTGCCGGCAGCCCCCTTCCCCTCACTCGGCGACTCCGACGGGTGTGGCTTGCAAAGGGTGTGGTTTGCAACCCGCGCCCAGGGGGGGTGGCGGGCGAGGACGTCAGCGGAGATCTCTGCCGCGCCCCGACGAGGGCTTGTCAAGCCTCTGGCGCATCGTGGTGTCCCCCTATGCTTGGAAAGTGAAGGTTTCGCTAGGTGTTCTTTTTTGGGCCCCCCTCCAAAATGGCCGAAGCCCTTCCGAAAGCCTCCGACAACCCTCCCGGACGGGTTCCAGGAAACTTTTCGGAGGGTTCCCGGAGGATTCCAGAAGGGTCTTGGTCGTTCTGGGGGCACACCAGTCCTGAGCGAACCCTGGGCCTCCCAACCCGAAGCCCCAACGGCGCCGATCGCAGGCCACACCCCAGCGTAACCAGACCCCTTGGTAGTCGCCGACGCGCGGGCGGCCGCAGAGAGGCCCCGGTGCCACGTCGTGGGCCCAGAGCCTGCGGGCGTCGCGCGAGGCGCGGGCATGACGTGGCCGCCGTCGCGGCGGGGCACAGCCCGCCCGGGCGGGGAGTGTGGGAAGCCACGCTCCAGGTCTGGAGCCCAGCCTCAGGCCTCCCAGCTGGGGTCGGAGCAGAGGGGGGGGGAGGATCGCACCGCATCGCCGATGCACCGGCGAGGCGACTCGGTGGGGAGCCTAATTTTCTCCACGGCGACGACGCCAGTGCATCGCCGATGTCGCCGGTGCATCAATGCATCGTCGGTGCATCGCCGATGCATCGGCGATGCGGCGCGATCCTCCGACCCAATCTTCTCCGACTTCATGTAGGAGGCCTCTACATACCTCCTCGCGTCGTGAAAACATCGCGGCGGGAACATTTTTTTTGTTGTTGTTGTTGCTATTTTCGGCCTCTGGAGGCCCTTGCCGGGCCCCGGGGCCGTCAACAAAACCCCTCTGGAGGAACAGCCGGTCCACAGGACTGGGTCGAGAGGTCTGGAGGTCCATGCTGTGCGCAAAAATCACGACGCCGGGGATCTGAGGAAAAAAAGCTATGTAGACAGACACTTCCGGATGTCCGCGCGGAGTTCTTGGAGCACCGCTGGCGGCGCCGCCACGCGCGCCAGGGACGGGGCGTGGGTGGTGCCGAGCGCCGATCCAAAAAGTCCGCGATCCTCCTCCTCCTCCTCCTCCTCCTCCTTCCGTTGCCATTTTGGCTCAAGATGGGAGCAGGTCCCATTTGGGCGGGCAGCTTCTCTTGAAGAAGCGATTCCGAGTGTCGTGCTCGGACGGACACCTCTTGCCATGTCTTCCGCCTCTGTCATCACCTCTGGTGCGTCGCCTTCCAGTGATGATGCGATGGAGGACGCTTTCGAGTTTCAGCGACAGGTTCGTCCACGCGGGCCTGAAGCGGGTGCTGATCTCGTTGCGATTCTTGGGCGCATGGAAAGGAGCATGGTCACAAAAGACGACATCCTCGGTCTGCAGTCGTCGGTGGCGAAGAGTGAGGAGAACATCGCCCAGCTCACCGTGCGCATGGATACTCTAGAAGAACAAATGAAGTCAGGGCTAAATACCGCTCAAGAAACGGCACTCTTTGCTCGATTGGAGGCGAAGATCCTGAACTCTCAGTCCCAATCTGATGTAGCTAGCACTCGATCTGGCTCATCGTCTATTGCCTCTCACCCGCGTTGGCGGAGCAGGTCTGCTGGGCCGCTGGTTCGGGAAGTGTGGATCGTGGAGCAGATCCGACCAAGATTTGGATTGGTGGTTTCAAGGCTCCGATGTTGGCTCGTGTGATGACAAAATACATGCAGGACACAGTCATCCCTCACCTGCCTTCGCACATCAAGCCCCCCTCCCAGATCATCGCGCGCAATCTCAACAAAGCTTTCTGTGTGAAGTTTGAGAACGACACCGATTCGAAGGCGTTTCTCGAGCATGTCAAGACGCACGGTTTGCAGTTCGTCTCCCCCCAGGGCCACATCTTTCTTCGTGCTCGTCGTGACGCTACCGCTGATGTTCGGCGTCGAAATATTATTCTTGGGCGTGTGTGGCAGGGGGTCTCGCAGCATTTCACCGCCAAGGGGATTGGGCAGGAAATATCGCTTGCAGTCAATGGCCACAAGGGTATCTTGTTCTTCACTAAGAACGAGGAAGTCACGGTCTTGTGTTCGCTCATCGAGAACCCCGACACCTCTGCCAGTCTCAGCCCAGACTTTGCCGCGTTCCAGTCCTTGAAGATGGAGATGGACCAGGTCACCGCCATCATGAGAGGAGCCATCGAATAGGGAATGTCTTCGCCTATCACGTCCGTCCAAGGGGATCGACCGAGTGGGTGCTGTTGTGCTCCTGCCGTACATAGTACGCAACGTGGGCAACGGCGTCGGTCTGCTTCTATTTCGAGCTCTTCCTCCGTTTCCTCCTCTGCGTCTTCCTCGTCTTCGGGCTCATCATGCTCTTCTTCGGCTGCTTCGGAGGGCTTGTCTCTGCGTTGCTGCCGCACGCCGTTTTATCCTAGTTCTGACTTCTCCATTGTCACCTGGAACGCCAGATCTCTGTTTGGGGGCTTGTCCACCAGTCATACCAAACTTAAGCAGAAAATCCAACAGTTGTATCGGCTTTGTCAAGCCCACGATGTCGTCTGTATCCAGGAGGCTCGCGGGACCTATCACGACTTAGATTTAATTCTGAAGGAGTTCCAGGGTGTCAGCGGAAAAAGGTACCTTCTTTAGCGATCGTTCTGCTGGCGGCAGTCTCATTCTTCTGCACCCTCGGCTCCGTGGGCAGTTTCTCGATCTTCAACATCAAACTCTCGTGCGTGGGCGTGTGCATCTGGTCTCTCTTCATGGCATACATGGTACTCTACAGATATGTAACATACACATAGATCCGGGGGCGTTGGTTTTGCAGCAAAAAGGAGAGCTTCGGTCCATCCGCAGGTCCCTGTTGGGGGCTGATGTGAGCACGGGGTTCCTGTGTGGTGATTTCAATTCTCCTGCTGACGGTGAAGGTTCGTTTTCGGCTGATGGTCATATTCGCTATGGTAACAGCAGCCGTGATGCATACTTCTCCGATCTCTTTCCCGACCTGTGCGAGGTAGACCAGCACCACTTCACCCATCGCGTGATGGATGCGAGTGGCCCCAGGTCCGCTATTTTGTCTCTGGCGCGGCTTGATCGGATTTACTGCAACATCCCCAGCAGCATACTGCTCGACTTTAAGCCGCTCGGCCTTGTACTGCGGGCCTCACAGGGAGAGTGGCCACTCTCCGATCATGCGCCTGTGCTTCTTCGGCTTAACGTTTCGCCGCCCAGTGGGTTTCGTGTCCCGTCCTGGGTACCTCGGCATCCTAAGTATCGTGAGTTTTTGGATGAAATTGCTGATTCTGCTGGCCCTCGGGATCCTGACCCTATCCTGGCTCTTGGTGAGACAAAAGCAATCATCAAGGCGGCTGCGAAACGTGTTATTGAATTCTCACGCTCTGGTGGTCCGCTATCTGTGGAAGAGAAGGTGCATTGGGCTCTGGCGGCTCTTCGTAGCCTTCGGCGCGGGCAGTTGCTTTTTCTTCGGAAGGCTCTGGGGGCCTTCAGCGATCTGCAGCAGTTCATATGTTGGGAATCTGGACATAGGATTGATTTTCATGGATTTCACAGGTTTCTAAGCGAACTCAAGGCTGAGCAGATCCAGGGGCAGATTCAGGATAATGGAGAATCCGACAGGCCGGTGGTTCAGAAGCATGCTGTTCGAAACCGTCTCACGTCATATCTCTGTGCCTGGGGCCGAAGAAGGAGGAGGATCTCGCTCTCTGCTATTTCCGACCCGACGGGTCTCCAGGTTTCTGAACCTAGCGCTGCGGCTAAGTTGCTGGCGTCGCACTGGGGGCACGTGCGTGCTTTTGTCGAAGGTGAAGATGCCAGGCGGCAAGAACTCATACCCTTCATCGCGCAGGTGCCCCCTCTCATGTTCTGGGAACTTGAGTTCGATGAATTCTGTCAGCATGCTCAATATGCCCGTGACTCGTGTCCTGGGCCCGACGGGATTCCGTACAGTGCTTGGTTTCGAGGCGGTACCTGCACGATGGAACCTCTCTTTGAAGTGTACCAGGAACTTCTCGCTCATGGGCGACTTCCTGATGAATTTAATCATGGCATCGCTGTTTTCTTACCCAAGGGGGATGCCCCCAGCGATGCCGTGGACGCAGTCTTCCGTCCACCTGAGCAGACCAGGCCTATTACTCTTGGAAATTTGGACAACAAGCTGATCAGCCGTGCTATTAATAAACCTGTCGTTCGTGTCCTCCAGGAGTGTTGTATCGACTTCCAGCGTGGTTTCATCCCTGGGCGCAAGTTCACCAACAACATTGTAGCTCTGGAATCTCGGGCTGTAGAACGGTTTGTTCATGGCGGACTTCAAGCGACGGGTTACGTTACGTTTGGTATTAAGGCTGCCTTTCCTACTCTCCTCCACTCCATGATTATGTTCGTCCTCAAAACCATGAAGTTCCCGAAGAAAATCCGCAGGGCGGTTGCCGCTCTTTATCAGCATGTGTGGGTTTCGGTATCCTTCTGCGGGGTGCAGGACTCTGGATGGTGGGTCAAACGTGGGATCAAGCAGGGGTGCCCGCTCTCCTCCTCGCTCTTCGTGCTGTGCATCGATCCGATCTTAAGGATGCTTGAGCAGCGCCTTCAGCGTGTGCCTTCGGCGCTGGGTGCCTGTGCTGACGATGTGGGGCTCGTCTCACAGGACGTGTATCGAGCTCTGGCCCTGGCACTTCCTGTATTTGATTGTGCTGCCCAGGCGGCTGGACTCGAGCTCAACGTCACGAAATCTATCATTGTCCCTCCTCGCCGCCCTCCCTGAACATGAATATCGCCACCTCCTCGACGTTGCCGGTTTATCCCCTTCCTTCAAGGTGCAGCATATGGCTAAGTACTTGGGTATCTTTCTTGGGCGTGGTGGGTCTGTTCGTTCTTGGGATGCTCCTGCCAGGAAATGTCTTGGGCAAGCTATTGATACTAAATCTCTCGGGTTGGGTCTGGTGAAAAGTATCGCACTATTCAATCAGAATGGTTTCAGCTGTTTGTCGTGCGTATCTCAATTCTTCTCACCTCCCAAGTCTGTGCATGAAGCGGTCCGTGCAGCTGGACAAGCGTTGGTGTGCGGCCCGCGGAGCGCTCTTAGTCCTGCCATGCTCGGGAATTTAACGGCGCTGGGGCTACCGTGCCAAATGAGAAGGCTGGATCTGGTTTCGAGGGCCACTCTTTACCGTTTCGCCTGCAATTCGATCGAGTTTTATCGCGCGAAGACGCGGATCCAGGCGATGGCCGCCAGCGACGAGTGTAAAATTCTATGGGGCAGGGATCCCCTATGGTTGCAGTCATCCATGCACGCCCTTATCTCTAACTATGATCAGTTATGTGCCGTGCCGAAAGTACCCGTCCCTGGAACTCCGCGGATCCAAGCTGCTACGACGAAATGGCTCTATCATCTTGCCCCCGAAGGATATCGTGTCCCGCTCCTGTATCGGATGAAGAAGTTGGGGGTCTCCGCGAGGTGTTGTGATCTTGACCCAGCCCTGATGGCGCTCCGTAGACTAGAAAAGCTTGTTCCTTCGTGCGTTATCGTTTCTGTTTTGGAAACGTTCTCGAACGGCTGGTGCTGTTCTTCCAGGTTCCGCGGGCCCACCTGTGGCTGCGTTTTCTGTTCGGCGCCTGGGGCCGACAAGTTCCTTCACTATCTTGAGTGTCCTGTTGTTATGTCTAGTGCCAGTGCCGTCCTGCATCTGCCCGCTTTCTTTTCCTCGCTCTCTGGGCCGCAGCGTGCATCCATCTTCCCCTGGGCCGCCTCTTCTCAGCTCGAGCTGTCAGCGTGTGCGACTTTCCTTGATCTCATCTTTCAGTCTTATCACGATTTGCGGTATGCACCCAGCCTGTCGCCTCCGAGGGGGGCTCTGCGGCTTCAGGGCAAGATGCGCGCTCGGTTGAAGCAACTCAAGAGGCGGGATCATCGCCTGAGCACACTGCTTGGGTAGGACCTGGGGAGCTCGCCAGGTATCGAATTAGGGTCGGGTCGGCCTAATTCTTTGCCTTCCTTGGCCTCGTGCACTCCTCCTCCTCCTCCTCCTCCTCGCGGACCCCTGAAAGCTGATGCTGATGCGCTTCCCCCGAGATCTGGCGTTGCGAATACATGGCGGCCGTGCGAAAAATCACCGACGGAACCCCGTAGACTCCACCTTGCTGCGGCGCTTCTCGAGCCGGATCGATCTGTGCTGGTCCCAGGCCCGGAGTCGGGCGATAACGCTCAGCGCGGTAAGAGTGCAACGCCCGCGTCTCAGGGTCTCCGGAAGTCTCGACCCCCTTTCGGGGGCAGTTTTTTCATTTGGAGTTGTTTTTTTGGCGAGGTCCCCTAGAACCGAAAACGGCCAAAAGCTTCGCTTTTGTTTTCTAAGTACGTTAGCCAGTGTGTACCCCAAGCAGTGTGCTTCTAGCAATCTGTGTGGTGCAATCTATGTGGTGCTATATAACTTGCGCAATCTATGTTGTGCAATCTACGTGGTGCATTCAATGTGGTGCAATCCACTCTGCTGAACTTGAAGTCGTCATCTCCACTGCTCGCGCAAACATCCCACCCACCCACCCGCAACTTGGTTTGCAAAACCTCGTAAGACCGACTACGACGACACCGACGACAACGACGACGACGACACCGACGACGTTTCCGACGACTTCGACGACGACACCGACGCCGACGCCAACGACGACGAAGACGACGACGACGCCAACGAAGACGACGACGAGGGAGGAGGAAGGACGATGACGACGACAACGACGAGGGAGGAGGGAGGACGGCGACGACGCGAACGACGAAGAAGGAGGAAGGACGGCGACGCCGACGACGACAACGACGAGGGAGGAGGGAAGACGACGACGACAACGACGACGACGACGACGACGCGACGAAATAGGAGGGACGACGACGAGACGCCGACGACGGACGACGACGACGACGAGGGAGGAGGAGGAAGGACGACCACGGCGACAACGACGACGGAAACGACCACGACGCCAAAGAGGACGACGACGATGAACACGAGGAAAGACAGAGGACGACGTAGGCGACGACGACGACGCGGGAGGAGGGAGGACGGCGACGACGACGACGACGCAAGAGCGCGCGCGCACGCTTCCGTTGAAAATGCGTGTTGCGAAACCTTGTTTTTTGTAGGTTTTTTGGACACACGATTTTGAAATCCTTCTGAACCCGATGGGTTTTGAAGGTTTTCGGCGTACGCGCGCGACGACGCGCGCGTCTGCACTTCGTCCCGTTTTTTGCAAGGGATTCGTGAACAAGTGTTATGTTAGAACAACAGATGTCACCGCATAGTGTTTTTTACAAGGGGACCTCACGGGGGGGAATCCGGCTGGCCTAGTGTAAATTCATATTTAGGGTGGACATGTGGTCAGAATCATTTATGATTTACATACCCGAAAGGGGTGTCGATAACGCCGGGGGGGGGTAGATCCTATTCTGTTTTTAGAAAGGAGAATTAATTTCTGCCCCCAGTGAGTTATCCATTCCACTGCTCGCGCAAACATCCCACCCTCCCACCCGCAACTTGGTTTGCAAACTCTCTTAAGACCGTGACGGTGGGTACCAAATGGCACTTGGCAACGACAGCGACGCCGACGACGACAGCGACAACGACGACGACGCCGCCGCAAACGACTACGACGACACCGACGACGTCTCCGACGACTTCGACGACGCCGACAATGACGACGACGACGACGACACCGACGACGACGCCGACGCCGACGCCGACGACGACGACGACGATGACAACGACGACGACGATGACGACGCCGACGACGACGACGACAACGACGACACCGACGACGACGACGACGTCAACGACGCCGACGACGACGACGACGACGACGACGACTGCGGCGACGACGACGACGCCGACGTCGACGGCGACGAAGACGACGATGCCGACGCCGACGACGACGACGAAGACGACGACGACGTCGCCGACGAAGACGATGACGAGGGAGGAGGGAGGACGACGACGGCGACAACGACGCCGACGACGACAACGACGAGGGAGGAGGGAGGACGGCGACGACGCGAACGACGAAGCAGGAGGAAGGACGCCGACGCCGACGACCACAACGACGAGGGAGGAGGGACGACGACGACGATAGCGACGACGACGACGACGGCGACGAAATAGGAGGGACGACGACGAGACGCCGACGACGGACGACGACGACGACGATGGAGGAGGAGGAAGGACGACCACGGCGACAACGACGACGGAAACGACCACGACGCCAAAGAGGACGACGACGACGAACACGAGGAAGACAGAGGACGACGTAGGCGACGACGACGACGACGCGGGAAGAGAGAGGGCGCGACGACGACGACGCAAGAGCGCGCGCGCACGCTTTTGTTGAAATTCCGTGTTGCGAAACCTTGTGTTTTTCCCAACCATCCTGTGGTGTTGGGTCCTCGTTTTGAAGAGACAGCGCCCCGCGTTCCTCCTCTCCTCCTCCTCCTCCTCCTCTTCCCCCTCCTCCCTCCTCCCATCAGCATCGTCATCATCATCATCGTCATCATCATCGTCATCATCATCATCGTCATCATCATCATCATCGTCATCGCCCACCATCATCGTCATCATCACCATCATCGTCACACCTCTCACACGTTTCGTGGCCCCATAGGGAGCTCCACCGAAGGCCCCAGTGCTGCCGCCCGCATGCGTCAGCCACACCCAATTCGGCACACCCCTCACACGTTTCGTGGCCCCATCCACCGAAGGCCCCAGTGCTGCCGCCCGCATGCGTCAGCCACACCCAGTTCGGCACACCCCTCACACGTTTCGTGGCCCCATAGGGGGTTCCACCAAAGGCCCCAGTGCCGCCGCCCGCATGCGTCAGCCACACCCAGTTCGGCACACCCCTCACACGTTTCGTGGCCCCATAGGGAGCTCCACCGAAGGCCCCAGTGCTGCCGCCCGCATGCGTCAGCCACACCCAATTCGGCACACCCCTCACACGTTTCGTGGCCCCATAGGGAGCTCCACCGAAGGCCCCAGTGCTGCCGCCCGCATGCGTCAGCCACACCCAATTCGGCACACCCCTCACACGTTTCGTGGCCCATAGGGAGCTCCACCGAAGGCCCCAGTTGCGTCTTCGGCACACCCCTCACACGTTTCGTGGCCCCATAGGGAGCTCCACCGAAGGCCCCAGTGCCGCCGCCCGCATGCGTCAGCCACACCCAATTCGGCACACCCCTCACACGTTTCGTGGCCCCATAGGGAGCTCCACCGAAGGCCCCAGTGCTGCCGCCCGCATGCGTCAGCCACACCCAATTCGGCACACCCCTCACACGTTTCGTGGCCCCATGGGAGTGCTGCGTCAGCCGACAGGCCGTGCCCCAGTGCCGCCGCCCGCATGCGTCAGCCACACCAATTCGGCACACCCTTCATGCACCACACCCACTTCGGCACACCCCTCACACGCTTTCGTGGCCCCATAGGGAGCTCCACCGAAGGCCCAGTGCCGCCGCCCGCATGCGTCAGCCACATCCAATTCGGCACACCCCTCACACGTTTCGTGGCCCCATAGGGAGCTCCACCGAAGGCCCCAGTGCTGCCGCCCGCATGCGTCAGCCACACCCAATTCGGCACACCCCTCACACGTTTCGTGGCCCCATAGGGAGCTCCACCGAAGGCCCCAGTGCTGCCGCCCGCATGCGTCAGCCACACCCAATTCGGCACACCCCTCACACGTTTCGTGGCCCCATAGGGAGCTCCACCGAAGGCCCCAGTGCCACCGCTCGCATGCGTCCCGCACACCCATTTCGGCACCTCCACCAAACACAGCGTTTCGTGGCCCCACAGGGACCTCCACCGAAGGCCCCAGTGGTGCAGCCAGCATGCGTCACCCCCACCCCAGCACAGCATTTCGTGGCCCCACAGGGGGCTCCACCGAAGGCCCCAGTGGTGCCGCTCGCATGCGCCACCCCCACCCAGCACAGCGTTTCGTGGCCCCACAGGGAGCTCCACCGACGGCCCCAGTGGTGCCGCCCGCATGCGTCACCCCCGCCCAGTACAGCGTTTCGTGGCCCCACAGGGACCTCCACCGAAGGCCCCAGTGGTGCCGCCCGCATGCGTCACCCCCACCCAGCACAGCGTTTCGTGGCCCCACAGGGAGCTCCACCGAAAGCGGCACCCGCAATGCGATATTCACAACTGCATATGGTTGGGTCCTTCGTCAGGATTTTTTTGACGCGCGATTTTGAAATCCTTCCGAACCCGATAGGTTTTGAAGGATTTCGGCATGCGCGCGCGACGACGCGCGCGTCTGCACGTCGTCCCGTTTTTTGCAGCGGATTCTCGCGACGGCACACGCGCAAGGGCGTTCGACAGATTTCGACATGCGCGCGCGCGAAGCCCGTTTGGTAGCTTTTTGTAACAATCTTAGAATCGCAACAGCTCGCGTGTAAGCTTCTTTAGCAAATCAGTGCTGCGAAACAATTTTTGTTGAAGCTCCATTGCGAAATCCTTCCGACAGCGAAGGTTTTTGAAGGATTCCGGCATGCGCGCGCGACGACGCGCGCGCATGCACTTCGTCCATTTTTTCCGAAAAGGATTCGCGAACAAGTGTTAGAACAAAAAATGTTCCCGCGTTTTTTTATACATACAAGGGAACCTCAGGGGAACCGATCCCGCCCCCCCCCGGGGATAGTGTAAATTCATAATCAGGATGGACATGTGAGCATAATCACACATATATATATATATATATGATTTACATACCCGAAAGGGGTACGGATACCTCCGGGGGGGGGGGGGGGGTAGAGTCTATTCTGTTCTTAGCAAGGAGAATTAATTCACTTTGCCGAACTTGAAGTTGTCGACTAATGCTCGCGCAATCGTCCCGCCCACCCACCCGCAACTGGGTTTGCAAAACCCATGCGGAAGCGATTGCGATGAGTGCTTGGTGTTGGCTGGTGGATCTCTTCGGCCGCGCTGGCGCGCGCATGCTCTTGCGCGCAGCGGCCAGCTAGTTTGGCGCGACCGACGCGAACGCTGTGGCGCTGACCGCTGGGAACATCCCAGCGGGCACTTCAGTGCGAGTCGGCGACTAGGGCGGGCGCGGTATCATGGCAACGTTGACAAGGGTAGACATGATACTTGTAGCGATGCTGGCGACGATGCTGACAGCGACGACGGGGCAGCCAGAGACGGCGCCGATGCTGATATCGCCGACGACGATGACGGCGTCCTCGCGTCGGTGATAAAGAAGGTTTTGGAAGGAGTTCGACATGCGCGCGCGGCAGACGCGCGAGAGTGGCCCGCGTGGCACTACTTGACACGGTTCGTGCCGCCCCAACACGCGCGCAAGGGCGTTCGAAGGATTTCGGCATGCGCGCGCGAAGTCTGTTTGGTAGCCTTTTATGAAAATGACGAACAAGCTTTATCCCCCCCGAACATCGCAAGAGAGCGCGCGCAAGTGCAATTTTTGGAGCATCCGTGTTGCAAGCCCGGTGTTTTTTTATGATGTTTGGACACTCGATTTTGAAATCATTGCGAACGCGAAGGTTTTTGAAGGATTTCGGCATGCGCGCGCGACGACGCGCGCGTGTGCATTTTTTGTTTAAGGGATTCTTGACAACGTATGATCTTTAATCGACGAGCGCGCGCATAATTTTTTCCAGAGAAAAGCGGGGGGTGCGATGCCGGGCTGGCTGGGATGGGGCGAATTCCTATTTGGGATGGACGATGGGGCAGAATCACATGTACATTGCAATGCGACAGGGGGTTGCCGATAATCCCGGGTGGCCGGGGGATAGGGTTCACTGTTTCCAGAACAGAGAGTTTGATTTTAACACGCGGGTTGACGCATCCCATGGTTTTGCAAACATCCCACCAACCCGCCCGCAATTTGGTTTGCAAAACCCATGCGACGGCGATTGCGATGAGAGCTTGGCGTTGTTTGGTGCATCTCTGCGGTCGCGCCAACCCAAGCACGCGCGCGCAGCGGCCAGCTAATTTGGCGCGACCGACGCGGCCGCGGTGGCGCTGGCCGCTGGGCACATCCCAGCGGGCACTTAGTGCGAATCGGCGACTTGGGCGGGCGCGGTATCATGGTAACGTCGACAACGGTAGACACGATGACAGTAGCGATGCTGGTGACGATGTTGACAATGATTGTGGGTGGCGATTCGTGGAGAAGAAGCATGCGACCAAATAGTTCCCAGATGTCTGAACACTTTTCAAACGTGACTTAAATGTGTACAGGCATGTTTGAAAACAAACAAGTTTAGAACATGTTCTACACATAGTAAACACATTTTAACTCGATGATCGGATTGTTGGAGTGTCCAGTGCCATGACATCCACAAAGCAATAACGATTGCGCGGCTCGTGCGGGCGCCGATGCTGATCGCGCCGAAGACGATGGCGGCGTCCTCGCGTCGGCGATGAAGGTTTTGGAAAGAGTTCGACGTGCGCGCACGGCAGACGCGTGAGAGTGGCCCGCGTGGCTCCACTGGACGCGGTTCGCGCCCCCCCCCAAGCGCGCGCGCAGGGGCGCGCGAATGATTCGGCATGCGGCGCCAGAGGCCCACCCCTTCTGGGCACAATTCCGTGAACATGTTGAGACACTTTTTTCCCCGGAAGAATTCGCAAGAGCGCGAGCGCATGTATTTTCCCAACCATCCTGTGGTGTTGGGTCTTCGTTTTGAAGAGACGGTGCCCCGCGTTCTCTTCCTCCCTCCTTCCTCCTCCTCCTCCTCTTCCTCCTCCTTCTCCTTTCTCCTCCCCCTCCTTGCCTTTGCGCTCCGCGCGTGTCTGTTTCGGTGCGCCCCTCGCGCGTTTCGTGGCCCCGTAAAGGGGGCTCTACCTAAGGTCCCAGTGGCGCAGCCCGCATGGCGCCGCCGCCCGATTTTGGCACACCCTATAGGGAGTTCCATGTAAGGTCCCAGTGGCGCAGCCCGCATGGCGCCGCCTGGCGCCGCCTCATGTCGGCGCACCCGTCACACGTTTCGTGGCCCCATACGGGGCTCCACCTAAGGTCGCAGTGGCGCAGCCCGCATGGCGCCGCCGCCCCATTTTGGCACCCCCCCCACACGTTTCGTGGCCCCATAGGGAAGTCTATCTAGGGTCCCAGTGGCGCAGCCCGCATGCGCCGCCGCTCCATGCTGGCACACCCGTCACACGTTTCGTGGCCCCATAGGGAGCTCCACCTAATATCCCAGTGGCGCAGCCCGCATGGCGGCGCCGCCTCATTTTGGCACGCCCGTCACACGTTTCTTGTCCTAGTGGGAGCCCCACTTCAAGCCCCAGTGGCGCAGTTCGCATGGCGCCGCCGTTCCATTCTGGCACGCCCGTCGCACGGTTCGTGGCCCCACAGGGAGCTCCACCTAAGGGCTCAGGGACACCCCTCACACGTTTCGTGGCCCCATAGGGAGTTCCACCTAAGGCCCCAGTGCCACCGCCCGCTTGCGTCACACACACACACAATTCGGCACACCCCTCGCGCGTTTCGTGGCCCCATAGGGAACTCCATCTTTGGTCCCAGTGGCGCAGCCCGCATGGCGGCGCCGCCTTTTTTTTTGGCACCCCCCGTCGTCTGTCTGCCCAGCGGCCGCAGCTTTGCCCGCTATCAGCCACCCTGCTAGCTTTCTTTGCTCTGCGCAGCGGACGACCCGTGCACGTCGCTGGGATCCCCTCGGGGCGACCGGCGTGCGTCGCGGGGACTCCGTGCGGCGCTGCGCCCGCAGCTTCGGACATGGGCGTGCGCGGGCAAAGAGGAGAAGAAAAACGGGAAGGAAGCGGGCGCGATCTTCGGGAGGAGCGTGCCGACATGGGCGTCGACGTTTGTGCGCGTAGACTGATTCGCACGCAGACTCATTCAACAATCACATTCACTCGCGCTCAGTCTCTCGCGCGCAGGCCTATCGTCTTCGCTCGCGTTGTGTGCCCCGCCACGGATTTCGGCGCGCCCCTCGCGCGGTTCGTGGCCACATAGGCAGCGCGGGCACAGATGAGATTCATAATTGCGGTACTCACAACTACATATGGTTGGGTCTTTCGCCAGGCTATTATTGAATCGCTTCGCTCATTCCGCCGGCCCGTATTGTGCCATCGCGGGCGTTTGCTTGCGCGGTCGCGAGCCAGGCGGCGCTGGTGGGCCGTGGTCGTTTTCCAGAGGCGTTGCGGCAGAACGCATGGGGATGAAACAGTTTGTTTGGAGCTTGTTGTGGGGGCTTCGGCCTCTACTGTCTTACGAAGTGGCTATCTAGTGGTTTTCGGCCCATCCCGCCACCGTGCCTGGGTTGTAGGTCAGAGGCCTCTTGGATGTTCGTTGAGCTATCGTGGCAGGCCTTTCGAGGGTTTCTTTGGAGGCAGTTTTGAGGGCTCTTGGGGGCCGTCGGGGGGCTTCTTGGGGCTTCTGTTTAGGCCTCTTGGGGTCTCTTGCAGGCCTCTTGGGGCCTCATGGGGGCTGCTTGGGGCGGAAGTCTCGAATTGTCGGTTCGTGTTCCCTCTCTTGGGTCCCTCTTGGGGCCCTCTTGGGGCTCTCTTGGGCCGTTCGGGCGTCTCGTGGGCCGTTCTGTTGCTGCTGCTGCTGCTGCTCTTCCTCCTGCTCCTGCTCCTCCTCCTCCTCCTCCTCCTCCTCCTCCTCCTCCTCCTCGGGGCTTTGCAGGGATTCCTGTACGTTGTCGGGGTTCCTGAGGGTTCGCCCGGGGTCCGTCCCACCCCACTTTGGGAGGAAGTATGAGGAGGAATCGGAGATAATGGATGAGAGGGAGGTGGGGCAGGGATATGAGGGAGGGAGGGACGGATAGAAGGAGGTGGAGGCGGAGGATGATGAGGGCGACCACTTCGAGGAGGATGGGGCCATTCGTGCTTGACATCCCACATCATACACGTTGCCGAATGCATACACATGTGGGCCGCTTGGGGATCGGTGATGTATGCGTTGTCTTTCCATTATTCCTATTGTTGGTTGCGTTTACAGAAGACACGCAACCGACAACCTCTCAGAATTCACGCTGACCTCCAGAGCCACCCACACATGTCCAGGACCATCCCACGCTCATCCTCATCCAATCGAAATTGGAGGAAAACGCAGTGAAGGATCCAAGGGTGAGGGATGCGCGAAAAACGGAGTGTTGGGGATCTGGGGAGGGGGCATCTCGGAGAGCTCATGGATGCTTCTGGGAGTCTCTTCTGGGAGCATTAAGGAGCTTCTCAGGAGGAGTACGTGACGTGAGTGCGTGTGACCCTCTTGGGAACCCTTGGAGGCTTTTGGGAAGCTTCTTGGGAGCTCTTGGAGGCCTCGTGGGGTCTTGGGAGCCCTTGGGAGCTTCGTGGGAGCTTCTTGGGAACTTTGGGAGGCCTCGTGGATGGCTCTGGGTGGGCCCTCTCGGTGGTCTCTTGGGGGGGTCTGCCTGGCCTCTTGGGGGCCTCCTGGGAGCTTCCTGGGGGTCTCTTGGGGGCCTCTTGGGGCTTTCTTGCGGCCTGTTTGGGGCCTCTTAGGGACCTCTTGGGGGTTTCGTGGGGCTACTTGGGGGCTTGTAGTGGCCTTTCGGGGGCGTGTTTGGGCGGGGGGCTCAAAATTTCCGTTCAGGTTGCCCCTGTGGACCCCGATCATGGGGCCGTCTTGGGGCCTCTTGGACCGTCTTGAGGGTTTCTTGGGCCTTTTTGAAGCGCTCTTGGGCCGTCTTTGAGCGGTCTTGAGGGTCTCTCGGGCCGTCTTGGGGTGATCTTGGGGGCCTCTTGGACCGCCTTGAAAGGTGTGAAAGACGAAGAGGCGGATATGTAAAAAATGCACGCTTTCCTAAGGGAGTGGGGCGATTTTTGCTAGTGGGAGCCCTTTTGGGACGCCGCTTGGGGACCTCTTGGGGCGTCTTGAAGGCCTGTTGGGCCGTCTTGCGGCCATCGTAGGCGTTTGGGGGTGATATTTCGGCGTTTCCCGGCTCTCTTGGACCGTCTGGAGGGCTTCTCGGGCCCCTCTTGGACCGATTTGGAGCTCTCCTGGGCTCCGAAAAAGAGTTCTTGACGGTTTCTTGGGCCTTCTTGGAGCGCTCTTGGGCCGTCTTTGAGCGGTCTTGAGGGTCTCTCGGGCCGTCTTGGGGTGATCTTGGGGGCCTCTTGGACCGCCTTGAAAGGTGTGAAAGACGAAGAGGCGGATATGTAAAACATGCACGCTTTCCTAAGGGAATGGGGCGATTTTTGCTAGTGGGAGCCCTCTTGGGACGCCGCAAAAGGGCCTTTAGGGACCTCTTGGGGCGTCTTGAAGGCCTGTTGGGCCGTCTTGCGGCCATCGTAGGCGCTTGGGAGTGATATTTCGGCGTCTCCCGGCTCTCTTGGACCGTCTGGAGGGCTTCTCGGGCCCCTCTTGGACCGATTTGGAGCTCTCCTGGGCTCCGAAAAAGAGTTCTTGACGGTTTCTTGGGCCTTCTTGGAGCGCTCTTGGGCCGTCTTTGAGCGGTCTTGAGGGTCTCTCGGGCCGTCTCGGGGTGATCTTGGGGGCCTCTTGGACCGCCTTGGAAGGTGTGAAAGACGAAGAGGCGGATATGTTAAACATGTACGCTTTCCTAACGGAATGGGGCGATTTTTGCCAGTGGGAACCCTCTTGGGACGCCGCTTCGGGGCCTCTTGGGGCGTCTTGAAGGCTTGTTGGGCCGTCTTGAGGCCATCGTAGGCGCTTGGGAGTGATGTTTCGGCGTCTCCCGGCTCTCTTGGACCGTCTGGAGGGCTTCTCGGGCCCCTTTTGGACCGTTTGGAACCCCCCTGGGCTCCGAAAAGGGACCTTGCCGGGAGTCAGCCGGGAGTCTGCCGGGAGTCTGCCGGGACCTTGCCGGGGTTCTTTTCGTCCCGGGACCCCCAGGGCCCACCCCGCGCGCGCGAACTAGAAATATTGCTGAGCAGTTACCGGAGATCTTAGCACGCCTCTGGCCCGTTGGGCCGGCGAATTCTGTTTGGGGGGAAGCTGATGTTACGAAACCATATGTTTTTTTCCCAACCGTCCTGTGGTGGTGGGTCCTCGTTTTGACGAGACGGTCCCCGCGTTCCTTCCTTCCTTCCTTCCTTCCTCCCTCCTCGCTCCTCCCTTTTCCTCTTCCCCCTCCTCCCCCTTCTCCTTCCTCCTTGCGTTTCACCCACCCCGTGCAGCGCTTCGTGGCCTCATGGGGAGCTCCACTGAAGGCTCCAGTGGGGCCGCCCGCGTGCGTCATCCACCACCCAGCACTGCATTTCGTAACCCTATAGAGAGCTCCACCGAAGGCTCTAGTGGGACCGCTCGCATGCGTCATCCACCACCCATTGCAGCGTTTCGTGGCTGCATAGGGAGCTCCACCGAAGGCCCCGGTGGGACCGCCCGCATGCGTCATCCACCACCCAGCACAGCGTTTCGTGGCCCCATATGGAGCTCCACCGAAGGCCCCAGTGGGACCGCCCGCATGCGTCATCCACCACCCGCTACAGCATTCCGTGACCCCATAAAAAGGGGCCCCACCGAAAGCCCCAGTGGGACCGCCCGGATGCGTCACCCACCACCCAGTACAGCGTTTCGTGGCCCCATATGGAGCTCCACCGATGGCCCCAGTGGGACCGCCCACGTGCGTCATCGACCACCCAGCACAGCATTCCGTGGCCCCATAGAGAGCTCCACCGAAACCTGTCGCATGCGTCATCCACCACCCAGTACAGCGTTTCGTGTCCCCACATGGAGCTCCACCTGCGGTCTCCGTGGCAGAATTCGGAGGGCGGCCCAGCGGCGGAGTTCGCATGGCGGCGACTTTGGATTTTCGGAAGTTTTTCATCGTATTTGACGTATTGGGGCCGCTTTCGGGCCGCGCATCCTGGGCGGGAACCAGCCTGCTCGCTCTCTCTGCTCCGCGCAGCGGACGACCCGCGCGCGTCGCTGGGACCCTTTCGGGGCGACCAGCGCGCGTCGCGGGGGCTCCGTGTGGCGCCGCGCCCGCAGCCTTGGACGCGGGCGTGCACGGGCAAAGAGGGAGAAGAAAAACGGGAAGGAAGCGGGCGCGATCCTCGTGAGAGGCGCGCCGGCATGGGCGTCGACGTTTATGCGCGTAGACTCACGCGCGAGCAGACTCATTCACAATCAGATTCACTCGCTCGCAGTCTCGCACGCAGATCCATCGTCTTTGCTCGCGTTGTGTGCCCCGCCGCGCATGTCGGCACTCCCTTCGCGCGGTTCGTGGCCCCCGTCCCCGCGGGCTGCGATCTGCGAGCCTGTCGCCTTTTTCGAGGGCTGCTGGTGGGTCCAGAGGAGCGAGGCACCGCGCAGATCTGAGCGGTAGCTCGCCGTCCCTGGGGGGCTGCGATCTGCAAAACTGTCGCCGCTTTCGAGGGCTGCTAGTGGGCCCAGCGGAGTGAGGCACCGCGCGGATCTGAGCGGTAGCTCGCCGCCCCTGGGGGGCTGCGATCTGCGAAAATGTCGCCGCTTTCGAGGGCAGCTGGCAGGTCCGGCGGAGTGAGGCACCGCGCGGACCTGAGCGATACCTCCCCGTACCTGGGGGGCTGCGATCTGCGAACTTGCTGCCGCTTTCGAGGGCTGCTGGTGGGCTCGCCACTTTCGAAGGCTGCTTCTGGGTCCAGTGGAGTGAGGCACTGCGCAAACCTGAGCGGGGCCTCGCCTTCCTGTGGGGGCCATGTCGTGTTGCTTCTGCCCCGCCGACGTTTCAAGCCCCTTGGCCGCCGTCTCCTTCTGGACCTTGCGTCTTCCTTTGTGACTCAGGGGTTCGCTTTCCCTCGCGATTCAGGGGTTCACTTAGTTGCTCATCGTGGTTCCCTCGTTCACGGGCGCGTGAATCTTCCGAGGGCCGCTCGCAAAAACATGCGCGTCCATGTCGCGTCGCCGCCTTCTCGCCAGATCTCGTAATCTACTCCTGCCCCGCGTTGCGCAGGGGTTGAGTACGTCGCCAGGGTAGTTTGCAAAGGATGGCGGGGGGCCGATGCCGGTTGGGCTGGGGTGGTATGAGTTTATATGGAAGATGGACGATGGGACATAACTACATGTAAATGGTAATACGAAAAGGTGGATCGGTAAAGCCGGGGGGGGGGGGTCTATTTTCTCTTAGACAGGAGAATTGTTTTTGCAACCGGGCCGACGCATTCCATGCTTTCGCAAACCTCCCGCCCGCCCGCCCGCCGCTTGGCCTGCAAAGCCCGCGCAGTGGCAATTGCGATTCGTGCTTGGCGTTGGCTGGTCCATCTCTGCGGCCGCGCTGGCCCGAGCGCGCGCGGCGGCCGGCTAGTTTGGCGCGACCGACTCGGCCGCGGTGGGGCTGACCGCGAGGCGCTTCCCAGCGGGAACTTCAGTGCAAGTCGGCGACTTGGGCGGGCGCGGAATCATGGCGACGTCGACAACGGTAGACGCGATGATGATATTGGCGATGCTGGTGGCGATGTTGACAACGGCGATCGCGTTGCCAGTGCGGGCGCCGATGCTTATCGCGCCGACGACGACGACGGCGTCCTCGCGTCGGTGATGAAGGTTTTGGAACAAGTTCGACGTGCGCGTGCGGCCGACGCGCGAGCGGCCCACGTGGCAATGCCCGGCGCGGATCGCGCCCCCCCTCTCCCCCCCGCGCGCGCGCAAGGGCCCGCGAGTGATTTCGGCGTGCGGCGCCAGAAGCCCTTTTCGACCAAATGACATGACAATGTTGAAGAACAACTGGTTATCCCAAGAATTCGCGCGAGCGCGGGCGCGCGCTTGTTTGAGCGCTGATGTTGCGAAGTCTTTGTTTTGTTTGAGAATCGGTTTTGAACCCGTTGCGACGCCGGAGGTTTTTGGCGGATTTAGGCATGTGCGCGCGACGACGCGCGTGCGTGCATTTCGTTTTTTTTTTTTTTTTTGGGGGGGATATTGAAAGGGTTCTCGCGACGGCGCGCGCGCAGGGGCGTTCGAGCGATTTCGACGTGCGCGCGCAGCCCGTTTGGTAGCATGTCCTGGAAACCCATGGTTTTCTTTGCAACTCGCACGAGCGAGCGCGCAAGACCTTGTGTTTTCATTTGGGGCACTCGATTTTTATTTTTTTTTCGAAACCGCAGGTTTTTGAAGGGTTTTCGGCATGCGCGCGCGGCGACGCGCGCGTGCACTTCGTCGCTTTTTTCGCCGGGGATTCACGAGGATTGATAATTTTTGATAAGCGAGTGCGCGCGTATAATAGTTTGTTGGGGCGATGCCGGCTCGGCTGGGGTGGTGTGAATTCATATTTTAGGGTGGGCGATGGGGGGGGGTCGCATGTAAATTGCATGCCCGCAGTGGGGGCCCATGAGTCCGGCATCGGGAGGGTGGTGGAGTGTCCTTCCTCTCTCTGTGGGAAGGAGGGCCTTTGTTGTGCAAGCCACCTGGTGCAATCTTTGTGGTGCATTTAACCATTCCGAACCTGGCGTTGTCGACTCCACTGCTCGCGCAATCATCCCGCCCGGCCGCCCGCAACTTGGTCTGCAAAGCCCATGCAGAGACAATTGCGATGAGTGCTTGGTGTTGGCTGGTGCATCTCTGTGGCCGCGCTGTCCCGCGCGTGCTCGCGCGCGCAGCGACTGGCTAGTTTGGCGCGACCGACTCGAACGCAGTGGCGCTGACCGCTCGGCGCATCCCAGCGGGCGCTCCATTGCGAGTCGGCGACTTGGTCGGGCGTGGTACCATGGCAACGTCGACAGCGGTAGGCGCGATGGCGATGATGGTGACGATGCTGGTGGCGATGCTGACAGCGACGACGGCGCGGCCAGCGACGGCGGCGATGCTGATCGCGCCGGCGACGACTGCGACGCCCTGCGACGCGCGCGCGTGTACTTCGCCCCACTTGTTGCAAAGGTTTCTCGCGACGGCGCGCGCGCAAGGGCGTTCGGGCGATTTCGACGAGCGCGCGCGCGAAGCCCGTTTGGTAGATTTTTTTTTTTTTGGGGGGGCGTTTTCTCTTCCCCCTTCTTTTTTTTGAAAGTGATGATCTACCGATGGTTTCCCCGGGAATTCGCGTGGGCGCGCGCTTGAGCTCTGTGTGTGTGTGTGTGTGTGTATATAAATATTCGTTTTTGTTTTAAGATTTAATAAGGAAGTCGCAACGTCTTGCGCGCGCGTGTAAATCTGCACGCGTTGCGAGACCTGGTTTTTAATGGTTTGAACTGGGCGCTCGATTTTCAAATCCTTGCGCAACCGAAGGTTTTTGAAGGGTTTCGGCATGCGCGCGCGACGACGCGCGCACGTGCACTTCGTTGTTTTTTGGGGCCAGGGATTTATGGAAACTGCTGGTTTCGATGAGCGAGTGCGCGCGCGTACTTGTTTTTGCAGAGGATGGCGGGGGGGGGGGGCGATGCCGGCTCGGCTGGGGTGGTGTGAATTCAAATTTAGGGTGGGCGATGGGGCGGAATCGCCAGTGAATTGCAATGCGAGAAGGAGGGGTGATATCCCTCCCTCCCTGGGGGGGGATTATTCTTTCTATAGCAAAGGGAAATTAACCAATTCTCAGTTTGACTTTGCCCGCTCCGCTGATCGCGCAAACGTCCCGCCTGCCTGCCCGAAACTTGGTTTGCGCGCCCCGTGCGGCGGCGATTGCGATGAGTGCTCGGTGTTGGCTGGTGCATCTCCGCGGCCGCGCTTCCCCGCGCGCGCGCGGCGGCCGGCTACTTCGGCGCGACCGACGCAGCCGCAGTGGCGCTGACCGCTCGGCGCGCCCCAGCGGGCGCTTCGCTGCGAGTCGGCGGCTCGGTCGGGCGCGGTATCGTGGCAACGTCGACGGCGGTGGGCGCGGTGATGATAGTGGCGATGCTGGCGACAATGCTGACAGCGACGACGGCGCGGCCAGTGACGGTGCGGATGCTGGATGCTGGTCGCGCCGGAGACGACGACGGCGTCCTCGCGTCGGCGCTGGAGGTTTTGGAAAGAGTTCGACATGCGCGCGCGGCCGACGCGCGAGAGCGGCCTGCGTGGCATTATTTGGCGCGGGTCGCGCCCCCCCCCCCAGCGCGCGCGCAAGGGCGCGCGGGTGATGCGGGCGCGCGGCGCGAGCGGCCCGCCGGGCAGAATTCCGCGCAACTGTTGGCCTGAACAACTTTTAATATGCAAGTTTGCAAGAGCGCGAGCGCGCGTTCTTCTGAAAACTGATGTTGCGACGCCATGTTGCTTGCGTCTTTTTTGTTTAATAAACGCCGAAGGTTCTTGACCGATTTCGGCGTGCGCGCGCGACGACGCGCGCGCGTGCGCTTCGATTTATTTTGCGAGGGTATCTCGCGACGGCGCGCGCGCAAAGGCGTTCGCGCGATTTCGTCGCGCGCGCGAAGCCCGCTGGGTGGCATTTTTTGAACCTGTTTTTTGTTGTTGTAAAAACGAGCGCGCGCAAGTTATTCTTGAAACTCATTGTGGCGAAATTCTGTGTTTTTGGATGTTTTTTTGGGGGCGCTCGCTTTGAAATCCTCGCGGGGCGGGAGGTTTTTGAAGGATTTCGGCGCGCGCGCGACGACGCGCGCGTGTGCACTTCGTTTTGTTTTGGCCAGGGGTGCATGAGAACGTATGATTTGTGATGAACGAGTGTGCGCGCATTGCATTTTCTGCGGAGGATGGCGGGGGTCCGAAACCGGCTCGGCTGGGCTGGTTTGAGTTCATGCTCCGAATGGACGATGGGGCAGAATCATATGTAAATTGCAATGCGAAAAAGGGAAGTGATAGTCCCGCGGGGGGTGGGGTGACGGGTGGACTATATGGATTTTCTCGTGAGAGGGGGGAATTGATTTTAACGGGCGGGTTGGCGCATCCCGTGCTTTTGAAAACATCCCACCCGCCCACCCGCAACTTGATTTGCAAAGCCCATGTGGTGGCGATTGCGATGCGCGCTTGGCGTTGGCTGGTGCATCTCTGCGGCCGCGCCAACCCATGCGCGCGGCCAGCTAGTTTGGCGCGACCGATGCGGCCGCGGTGGCGCTGGCCGCTGGTCGCATCCCAGCGGGCGCTTCACTGCGAGTCGGCGACTTGGGCGGGCGCGGTGGTATCGTCGACTGCGGTGGACGATGCGGTTGACGATGTTGACATCGGCGAAGGCGCGGCCGGCGCGGGCGCCGATGCTGATTTCGCCGACGACGGTGACGGCGTCCTCGCGTCGGTGATGAAGGTTTTGGAAGGAGTTCGACATGCGCACGCGGCCGGCGCGCGAGAGTGGCCCGCGCGGCATCATGTGACGCGGATCGCGCCCCCCCCCCCGGCGCGCGCAAGGGCGCGGGAGTGATGTCGGCATGCGGCGCGGGAGGCCCGTCTGGCAGAATACCGTGGGCATGTTGAGAAGCCCATTGGTTGCCATCAGAATTCGCAAGAGCGTGGGCGCGCGCTTGTTTGAAAGCTGATGTTGCAAAACCGTTGATTTTGCATGTTTTTTTTGGCACTCGGTTTTGAAACCGTTGCGACGCCGAAGGTTTCTGATTGATGTTGGCATGCGCGCGCGACGAGGCGCGCGCGTGCGACGGCGCGCGCGCCGGGGCGTTCGAACGACGTCGACGTGCGCGCGCGAAGCACGTTCCATAACATGTTTGTCAATGTCGAAAAACGCTGGGTTTGCTGAAGAATTCGCCAGGGCGCGCGCGCGAGCTTTTTTTGAACATCCGTGTTGCGAAACCATGTGATTTTTATCTGCTGCTTGGGCGCTGGGTTTTGAAATTCTTACGGAACCAGCGTTTTTTTGGGGGGGGGTTCTATTTCCCCAAATTCTAAGTGGGGTTCTGATTTTCTCTACACCCGCGTCGCACCCGCGTTCACTCACCTCCCCTTCTCTACACCCGCGTCACACCTGCGTTCCCACCTCACCTCCTCCTTCTCGCTCGTACACACACCACACCACACCACGCCACATCGCACCACACCACACCACGCCACACCACACACCACCACACCACACCACACCGCACCACACCACACCACACCACACCACACCACACCACACCACACCACACTACACAACACCATCCGTGTGTGGCACTTTCTCGTCCCTACAGGACGTGTGCAGGGAGTGGTCCCTCACCGCGGTCTCTATCCGCCCCAGGGTCGCAGGGCGTGGCAGACGTGGCACTTTCTCGACACCATAGGGGGTGCGCAGGGGGTGGTCTCTCACCGCGGCCGCTATCCGTGCCGGTCGTGCAGGGCACAGCAGGCATGGCATATTCTCAACACCATAGGGGGTGCGCAGGGTGTGGTCTCTCACCGCGGCCGCTATCCGTGACGGTCGTCCAGGGCACAGCAGGCATGGCATATTCTCGACACCATAGGGGGTGCGCAGGGGGGTGGTCTCTCATCGCGGCCGCTATCCGTGCCGGTCGTCCAGGGCACAGCAGGCATGGCATATTCTCGACACCATAGGGGGTGCGCAGGGGGTGGTCTCTCACCGCGGCCGCTATCCGTGCCGGTCGTCCAGGGCACAGCAGGCATGGCATATTCTCGACACCATAGGGGGTGCGCAGGGGGTGGTCTCTCACCGCGGCCGCTATCCGTGCCGGTCGTCCAGGGCACAGCAGGCATGGCATATTCTCGACACCAGAGGGGGTGCGCAGGGGGTGGTCTCTCACCGCGGCCGC
Organism: Prorocentrum cordatum; assembly: GCA_963575745.1. Lineage (NCBI taxonomy): Eukaryota > Dinophyceae > Prorocentrales > Prorocentraceae > Prorocentrum > Prorocentrum cordatum. Next base: position 46,329 of record CAUYUJ010005125.1, on the reverse strand, counting down.
TATCCGTGACGGTCGTCCAGGGCACAGCAGGCATGGCATATTCTCGACACCATAGGGGGTGCGCAGGGGGTGGTCTCTCACCGCGGCCGCTATCCGTGACGGTCGTCCAGGGCACAGGGCACAGCAGGCATGGCATATTCTCGACACCATAGGGGGTGCGCAGGGGGTGGTCTCTCACCGCGGCCGCTATCCGTGACGGTCGTCCAGGGCACAGCAGGCATGGCATATTCTCGACACCATAGGGGGTGCGCAGGGGGTGGTCTCTCACCGCGGCCGCTATCCGTGCCGGTCGTCCAGGGCAGCAGGCATGGCATATTCTCGACACCAGAGGGGGTGCGCAGGGGGTGGGCTCTCACCGCGGCCGCTATCCGTGACGGCGGTGCTCAGGGCACATCGGTACGCAAGTTTCCTATCTGGACCGGTCGCGTTCAGGGCACAGGGGAACGCAAGCGAGGTGAGTGTAACCGTCATCAAGAATTCGTAGCCACCTCGGCTCATGTGGGGGGGGCGCAAGGGGTGGTCTCTCACCGCGGCCGCTATCCGTGACAGTCGTCCAGGGCACAGCAGGCATGGCATATTCTCGACACCATAGGGGGTGCGCAGGGGGTGGTCTCTCACCGCGGCCGCTATCCGTGACGGTCGTCCAGGGCACAGCAGGCATGGCATATTCTCGACACCATAGGGGGTGCGCAGGGGGTGGTCTCTCACCGCGGCCGCTATCCGTGACGGTCGCCCAGGCACAGCAGGCATGGCATATTCTCGACACCATACGGGGTGCGCAGGGGGTGGTCTCTCACCGCGGCCGCTATCCGTGACGGTCGTCCAGGGCACAGCAGGCATGGCATATTCTCGACAGCGTAGGGGGTGCGCAAGGGGTGGTCTCTTACCGCGGCCGCTATCCGTGACGGTCGTCCAGGGCACAGCAGGCATGGCATATTCTCGACACCATAGGGGGTGCGCAGGGGGTGGTCTCTCACCGCGGCCGCTATCCGTGACAGTCGTCCAGAGGGGGTGCGCAAGGGATGGTCTCTTACCGCTCCGTGACGGTCGTCCAGGGCACAGCAGGCATGGCATATTCTCGACACCATAGGGGGTGCGCAGGGGGTGGTCTCTCACCGCGGCCGCTATCCGTGACGGTCGTCCAGGGCACAGCAGGCATGGCATATTCTCGACGCCATAAGGGGGTGCGCAGGGGGTGGTCTCTCACCGCGGCCGCTATCCGTGACGGTCGTCCAGGGCACAGCAGGCATGACATATTCTCGACGCCATAAGGGGGCTGCGCAGGGGGTGGTCTCTCACCGCGGCCGCTATCCATGACGGTCGTCCAGGGCACAGCGGTATCGGCGGGGCAACGGCCACCAACATCATTCTCACATGCTTCACTTCAGCTGTAATCTCTCCAGCCATCATATAAGTATGTGGGGTTCCTCGGTAGCGTAATTTTTCTTTCTTGTTTTTTTGTTTTTTTGTTTGTTTTATCTTTCCCCCTCGAAGATTCCGCCATGCGCGCGCGACGACGCGCGCGTGCTTTTTTGTTGTTCAGTGGGTCTTCGAAACCACGCGATCTTTGATAAACGAGTGCGCGCGTCGTTTGTGTGCAGAGGATGGCTGGGGGGCCGAAATCGGCTTGGCTGGGATGTATGAATCCATATATGTCGAATTGACGATGGGGTAGCATCATACGTAAATTGCACTACGAACAGGGATGCCGATAATCTCGGGGGGGGGGGGGGAGGTAGCGTCTATTTTTTAAACAGAGAGGAGAATGTACAGCTGTTCGCAGTGAGTTGTCAACTCCACTGCTCGCGCAATCATCCCACCCACCCGCCCGCAAGTTGGTTTGCAAAACCCAGGCGACGGCGATTGCGATGAGTGCTTGGCGTTGGCTGATGCATCTCTGCGGCCGCGCTAGCCCGCGCATGCTCGCGCGCGCAGCGACCAGCTCGTGCGGCGCGGCCGACGCGGCCGTGGTGGCGCTGACCGCTGGGCACTTCCAGCGGGCGCTTCAGTGCGAATCGGTGATTTGGGCGGGCGCGGTATCATGGCGACGCCGACAACGGTAGACACGATAATGAGAGTACCGATGATGGTGTTGATGGTGGCGATGACGACAGCAAGGCCAATGACGGCGCTGATGTTGATCACGCCCGCCGATAACGATGACGATGTCCTCGCGTCGGTGATGAAGGTTTTGGAAGGAATTCGACATGCGCGCGCGGCCGACGCGCGTGAGTGGCCCGCGTGGTATCATTGGACACGGATCGTGCCCCCCAGCACGCGCGCAAGGCCGTTCGGATGAGTTCGACATGCGGCGCGAGAGGCCTGTTTGGCACATTTTGACGACAGTGTTGAAACACTTTTTTTTGGGGGGGGGGGGGGGGGTAAAATGGCAAGATCGTGCGCGCAGTTTTTTTGGATAGCTGGCGTTTCAAAAACATGTGTGTTTTATCTGTTTTCGGGACGCTCGATTTTGAAATCCTATGACACTGCAGGTTTTGGCAAATGTCGGCATGCGCGCGCGACGACGCGCGCGTGTGCACTTCGTCTTTTTTTGGCATGGGGTTGTTGCGGCAGAACGCGCGCAAACGCGTTCCAACGATTTCGACACGCGCGTGCGCGCGACAGGTCCGTTTGTGGTAGCATAATATGAAAACGTTGGAAACCAAGGTTTTCTTAAACATCTGCAAGAAAGCCCGAAGACACGGCCCAGATGACGGGCGGCGACGAGGCAGCGACGGGGCGGCAACGGCGGCCGCATATCCGCCAAACCGAAGATATGGCCCAGGTCTTCGAAAACAGAAACAAGAACCCCACACAGTGCAAGCACTGTTTGGGGAACGTTGGATTTGTGTAGCACTCGGATTTCAGGGCTTCATTCGGCGGCGAGCGAATGATGGAAGTGAAAAGTGGCGGGCCAATTTCCAGAAACCCCGGAAGTCCCCCCGGCCTTCTGCGATTTTTTTTGGGGCTTGCCCCGGAGACGCAGAAAACTTGAAGGCGCAAGGGCCTCTGAGAAGTCCCGCCGCCCTCTGAGCAGGCCTTCTCCTTTTCATTCCCCCCCTCGCTCGCCGCCCCCTCTCTCTCCCCGAGGTCGCCGCCCGCGTGCAGGGGCGCGGCGGGCGCCCCGCCCGCTCCGCGGCCGGCGCCCGCGGGCGAGGACGCCTGGCTGGGCCGCGCGTGGCCGTGGCTGCGGGTGCTGGGCGGCGACCTGGGCAGCGCAAGGCCCGAGTTCGCGGGAGCTCGGCCCAGCGCCGGCGCCCTTGGGCTTGCCCGTCCTGGGACTGGACGGTCCGGTCTTCGTGGGACGTTCGCGTCGGGAGCCCGCGTCAGGTTTCAGGCTGGTTCTCGTCCCGGGTATTGGAATATGTGGCCGATCCAAGAAACGCTGACGACGTTGGCGACGACGACGACGACGACGACGACGACGACGACGACGACGACGACGACGACGACGACGACGACGACCACGACGACGACGACGACGACGACGACGACGCCGACGACCGCGACGACGAGCTTCTGGCGGCGGAGAGAAAAACGCAGCCGACGGCCCCGTCGGGACCTCTCCGCGCCCTCCGACCTCGAGTCTGGCGCTTCCCCGAGGCGAGGGCGGACATGCCCGGCCGCGCGGCGGCGCGGGCTGGTGCTGCGCGCCGGCGGCCGAGCCGCCGGCGCCTGGGCCGCTCGCCGGCTGCCCGCTGCAGGACCCCTCCGCCCCCAAAGGCTCCCGACGGCTTTTCGGCGGCGAGGCGGCGACGGGGCGGCGATGGCGGCCGCATGGCGGCCAGACCGAAGGGACGCCCCAGACGACGGGCAGCGACGAGGCGGCGACGGGGCGGCCACGGCGGCCGCATAGCCGCCAGAGAGCAAGAACCTCACAGAGTGCACACATTGTTCGGGGAACCTTGGACTTCTGCAACACCCGGATCTCAGGGCTTCTCTCGGCGGCGAGCGAGAGGGGGACGTGAGAAGGAGAAGGCCTTCTCATCTGAAGGCTCGGAAGTCCCCCGGCCTTCTGAGAAGTTTCCCAAAGGAAAATAAGCTCCTGAGAAAGCGCGGGGCCTTCGCAGGAGGCCCCCAGGGCTCTCGAGGATCCGACCTTTTCAGCAGCGGCGGTTTCGCCTCGGCCTTGAGGCTCCCGACGATCTGACCTTCTCAAGAAGCGGCGGTTCCGCCTCGGCCTCGGCCCTGGCCCCCGGGCGGTGGTTTGCGCCGTTCGCTCGGGGCACGGGCGCCGCCTCCGAGAGAGGCACTCCGTGACGGGCGCGCCCTGCCGTGGCGCAGCCCCGGCTGTACAGTGCCGTCTTTTTATTACATGCTCCGCGTGCGGATCGTGCATTAAAAATGCAGGGATCTCGTATTAAGCGCAACGACGAATTCATGCCTAAATTCGTTCGTAAAGTAGTCATGTCTTCAACATCCTTTTTTTAAATAAAAAATCATCCTATGTATTAAAAACTGCCCTGTATATGTTTTCGCAGATCTTCCGGAGGACCTCGGGCACCCGTTGCAGGGGGGGGGTCCCGCGCCGATCCAAGAGAAAGGCGTGAGAGTGGATTTTTCGGCGTTCTCTCCGACGGGGACGGGACTGGGGCACTGGGGTGTCTGGGACGGGCGCGCATCGTACGGCAGGCTACCAGCCGAGAGCCTTGCCGGTGAAGCAGAACAATGTCAGGGGGACAAACAAACACACAGAGGCAAATAATCGTCGATTCCGAGGAAAATATGGAAAGCAGGGGAAGTGGAGGGGAAGACGAGAATTCAGAAAAGACGGAACATTGAGACTCCTGGGATTTGTATCTATTTATTTGTGTGTCCCTGGGCCCCTTCACAATGATCTGACAGTCGACTCGTCGACGAGGTCAACACATTGCGATAAGGGAAGCGCTGCTCAAGCAGCTCCTGACTTCGTGGCTAGCTGCATGCAGAAGCAAGTGCGCCGCCAACATGGATTAGACGTCTGCCTTCAACCATCCTCGCCTGGACTGCCAGGGCCCCCTTGTATGCGGCAAGGATGCAGGCCCCGCCGGGACTTCTATGTCGGGGGCCGCTATCGGGCCCCAGGGCCATTGACCTTCACACATTTACTTGGGAAGATCATGTGGTTCCAAAAGGGACCCCAGGGAAAGTGACTTTTGAGACGGGCGATGCCGATTTCTCAGTCCGCTCGGCTTCGCCCACAAGGCCGCGACGCTTTCGCTCGCACTTTTCGAAGTCTCACATGCAGCGCCGCGTTCCGAGAAGTCCCTTTCGCTCGCGTCCATTCAGGACACGTACCAGAGGAGTTACCCCCCAGGGAAGCGGCCGGGACTTCTTGAAGTCTCACATGCAACGCCGCGGTCTGAGAAGTCCCTTTCGTTCGGGTCTATCTAGGAAACGTCTCAGAGGAGTTACCCCCAGGGGCAGCGGTCGGGACCCCTGGGACCGCGGATTGCACAAATCATATCGGCGGATGTCAGGGCCTGCGGCACGGGCCGGCGGGCGAGGGCGTGATCAGCACCGGCCACCAGGGCAGCGTATACGAGGTGCTCGGAGGAGGAGGAGGAGGAGGAGGAGAAGAAGGAGAAAAATGGCTGACACCGCTACCCTTGCCCCGGTATCGCCCTTTTGGGTCTCCGGGGAGGCCCTCGTCGCCACCGCGGGTCTCGCCTCGGCGTTCTGGTCAGAGCGCGCCCCGGGAGATGTCCAGGGAGCATTCAGCCGTATGGGCCTCTCTTGGTTTCCCCAGAGGTGCACCTCCACGACGGGTGCAGCGAGTGGCTCCAGTGCGCGATGAAGGTGCCGCACGTGGGCGGCATCTGCATCGCAGACCCCTGCGCGGGCGCCACGTGCGCCGCGCCCGGCGGCGCGGCTCTCGACCAGGCCTGGATCTGTGTCCCCTGCCATGGCAGACGCGGCTTCTTCCACCTGTGCAACCCGGGCGTGGGCGACCTGGTCCTCACGGTGCTGGCGCGCGGCGGCGGCGACGGCGGCGGCCCCGCTGCGCTTGCGCTGACCATGGCGCCGCTCTGCGGCGAGGACGGCCAGGCGTGGCGTCTGGACGCCGAGACCGGGCAGCTGCGCAGCGGGGCAGCAGCCGGCCAGGGCCTGGCCTTGGACGTGAGCGAGGGCCGCGACGAGCACGGGGCCGCGGTGATCGCCCTGGGGGAAGGGGTCCTGTTCAGCAGGGGAAGAGGTGCCGATGCCGCTGCTCGTCCTGGAGAGCCCTCGTCGCCACGGCTGGATCATCCTAGAGATGCTGGTCTGAATGCGCCCCAGGAGAGGCTCGGGGGTGGGCGGTACCGGTGCTTTTGCTTGCTAGTTTGCCTCTCGAGGCCTTTCCGCCCCCGGGCCCGAAGAACGACCTGGGACCAGCAGCTGGCCCCGCGGGCAAGCCATGGGGTCCACTGCCAGTCTTTTCCCCAGGTTATTTCTCTTCCACGGCAAGGTGATCGCCTATCGGGCGGTCGCCGGCGGCGGGCCGGCTGGGGACAACCAGCGTTGGCGCCTCCAAGAGTTGGCGGCCCCTGGGCGCGGCGGCCCGCTGGGCGTCGACGCCGTCCGCCTCGTCGCCATCCTGTCCGCGATGCCTGGGAGCCGGGCCCTGACCGTGCGGAGCGGGTGTCAGGCCAGGGTGCAACTCGCCGACGAGGTGTCCCACCTCGCGCGCTGGTCGCATGAGGCGGGGCGACGGGATCTATACACATCCACTGCTACTGGCCAGGCCCATCCTGGGCCCAGGAGCGGTGCATACTTGAGGCCTGAGGCTGGCTGGGGGTCTGAGGTGGCCCAGCACTGGTTTCTGCCAGCTGGAATGGGGGGCAAGGTTCGAGGTTCGAGGTTCTGGATTCGTGGAGGCTTTTTGACTTTTTTCGGCCTCATGGGGCTGTTTTCAGGCCACTCGACAGTCGAAAACGGATCCAGGGTGAAAACTGCGGCAGATGGGCCCCATGAGGGGCTTGGGCGTTTATTTCAAGCGGATTTGGTTTCATCCGTCCTCCTGACCTGGCCGATTTTCTGGGGTCCCAACCATTTCAGAACCCCCGGCCGCCTCCAAGTGTATACGCCCCCTGGCTTGGTCAGGGCGGCATATACACACCGCTCCTGGGCCCAGGATGGGCCTGGCCAGCGGCGTTGGGTATGTGTAGATCCCGTCGCCCTACGAGGCGGGGCTGGTGCAGCTGCGGCAGGTTGTCTGGGGCTGGGGCATCCCGCGAGGCATCATCATGGAGATCGTGGGCGAAAAGCATATCCGTGTCGACGGCATCGCGGACCGGGTCCCTGGGCCGCGACCCCGCGGATACGGGACGTCCTTGCGCGGATGCCCCGTGCGGAACGTATTTGTGCGACCTGTCCGCGGGATCGCGCCCCCGAGTCCAGGCCGCGAGGGCGTGCACATGTCGAGTAGGGGATCGACTACAGAGTTGATTTACCCCAAACTTGCTTACCCCACCGAATCGCGGAAACAAATGCGTGTCATGTCCCGCGAATCTACGACAGTTCTATGCGCTTCTTGTGATTTATATATATATATATATATATATATATATATATATATATATATATATAAATAGTAGGCGGGAAAATCAATTTTGGAGTAACTCAATTCTGTGGTTGACCCCCTATATACATATAACGGCGCACTGGGCTCGGGGGCCGAGGGCAGGAAACTCGACCACAACTGCGGGGACCGCGGCCAAGGCCCGCTCCTGGGAGGCCTAGAATCGCCCAGGGGAGCCCTCAGACAGCAATCCCAGCGGCCCCAGACGGTCTCGAGACATCCCCAAGACGCCGTCCAGGGGTCTCTGGCGACGCACGATGCGTTTTAAATTGCCCCGGAGGCCCCCAAGACGCCCCAAGAGGCGTTGAAGATGTCGCCCAAGAGCGCCCCGAGAGGGCAAAATCGTTGATTTACATCTTTGGGATGTTTTTTGCACTCTCGCTGTTTCGCGTTTCCGGCGCTAAAGCACCGCCCAAGGACTCCCAAAACCGCTCCGAGACGGCCCAAGAGGCCCCAAAGAGGGCCCCAAGACGGCCCAAGAGAGCCCCGAGACGGCCCCAGAGCCGCCCAAGACGGCGCAAGAGGGTCCCAAGAAGGCCCCAAGAGGGGCCCAAGAGAGGGAACGCGAACTGAAAAACCAAGCTCTCCGCCCCAAGATGCCCCCAAGATGCCCCCAAGAGGCCCTAAGATGCCCCCAGGAAGCCCCCAAGAGGCCCCAAGAGGCCCCCAAGAGGCCCCCAAGAGGCCCCAAGAGGCCCCCAAGAAGCCCAAAAGAGGCTCCAAGAGGCCCCAAGGCGGCACCCAACAGGCTTCAAAACTCTTTCTAAGAGGCCCCCGAAGACATGCCAAGAAGGTCCCATGACGACTTCAAGAAGCAGCCCATGATGCTCCGAGGAGGTCCCCAAGAAGCTCGCGATGGCTCTAGTTCGAATATGGATGCGTTCGCCGCTCGTGAGGAGAGGCTGGGCAAGCAGCTGGGCCGCGGCACGGCGCAGCCCGACGCCGACTGCCTGCTGAGGGACCTCCGCGAGCGCGCGGGCCCGCGGCCTCTGCTGGAGGCGCTGTCCACTGCGGCGGGCGTAGCGCGGAGCCTGGCGCCCGTGGCGAGCCTGCTGCGGCGCCTGCACTCCGACGGCTACGCCCACAACGACCTGCACGACGGCAACATCCTGCTGCAGCCCCAGGCTCAGAGGAGGAACCCAGACATCTGCAGCGTCCTGACAAAAGCCAGGACGGAGATTCTTCCCAATTTTTGGGCCTCTGGAAGCCCTTACTGGGCCCCAGGACCGTCCTAAAGCGACTCGGGGTGAAAAACTGGCCTTGGGGAAAGGGTCGAGATTTCTCGGACCGCTTGCTGCAAATATCAGGACATCGCATGTCTGTGGAGGTACCGATGCCGCTACCCTTGCCTCGTCTTCGCCTTGTTGGGCCTCCTGGGAGGCACTCGTCGCCACCGCTGGATCCGCCTCAAAATTCCGGTCAGAACGCTGTCAGGCAGCGGTTTCGGGAGTAGCCCCATATATGCGATGTCTGGATGCTTTCTAAGTGCGCGATCCCCGGAAGTCCCGGCCCCTTCCCCACGGCCGTTTTTTCATCCCGAGTCGTTTGCTGACGGTCGCAGGGCTTTGTAAAGCCCCCCAGAGGCAGAACACCGAGGAGAACCTTTCTGGTTCTTCAGGACGTCTCATGTCTGGGCGGGGCGCACCGGTATCGGAGCCTTTTTGCTTCCCCACAGGCCGGGTCTTTCAAGGTCATCGACCTGGGCAGCACCACGCCAGTGGACCGCTGGGCGGCCGAGGCTCAGGAGGGAAAGATGTGCACAGACACACATATGAACGCTTATTTTTATCACAATATGGAACCTGTTAGCAAGCGTGGACCCCAACCAGTGGTCCTAGCATGCGAAGTGATGCAATCTACGTGGCGCGTAGAGCAAGCAAGTGGTGCAATGCAAAGGAAGCAGTGCAAATGCATGTAATGCGCTGCGAAGCAACGTGAAGATGTAAGAATGAAAAACACCGCGAAGCAGTGCAAAGCAAAGCAAAGCAAATGGCAAGGCAATGCAGAGCAATACGAAGCAACGAAACACAATGCAAACCGATGCTAAGCGCGGCGTAGCAAGGCAAATCAACGCAATGCAAAGCACTGTAGTGACTATGCGTAGCGCCGCGTTGTAATGCCACGCAAAGTAATGAAAGCAAGGCGAAGCAACTCAACGCAAAGCAATGCAATGCAAAACAATGCAAAGCAAGGTAAAGCATGCAAAGCAACGCAGTGCAAAGCAATGCAAAGCAAAGCAATGGACAGCAACGCAAAGCAAGGCAAAGCAAGGCAAAACAAGGTAAAGCAATGCAATGCCAAGTAACGCAATGCAATGCAAAACAATGCAGAGCAAGGCACGGCGGCGAGCGACGGCGACAACAAGCGTGGCCCACCAGCAGCCAGGACCCAGATGGAGCAGCGACGCACGGCGGCGACGGGCGGCGACGGCGGCAACACAGCCGCCAGACCGGCAGACAGGCCCAGACGACGGGCGGCGACGAGGCGGCGATGGGTCGGCAACATACCCGCCAGACAGGCAGACAGGCCCAGGCGACCGGCGGCGACGAGGCGGTTACGGGGCGGCAGCATAACCGCCAGACAGGCTGACAGGCCCAGCTCCTGAAAAAAGAGGTAAGAACACCTACGTGCAAGCATTGCTTGGGGAATATGGGAAGTATGATTACTGGAGGGGCATCAGAGAATCCAGGAAATACGCGACAGTGTGACAACACGATTGTGTATCTTCTCACTCTGCCCAGTGTCTGTGGCCATTTGGGCTCAGGTGCTCGGCCGATTTTGAACAACGGTTGAGCGCAGATGCTGGCCTTTGGGCCGTGCGCCCTCGACGCCGCGCGGCGGCCGGTCAGCAAAGTGGAGCACGAGCACGACCTCCTCGGCCCGCGTCTCGCGCGGCAGGTGGAGGAGGCCGACTTCGAGGAGACCTTGGTGCAGGTTGCGGAGGCCGCGGACCTCAGCGTGGAGGAGGCGCGGCAGCCGCCAGCTCAGGGAGCTCGTCGATTTGACCGTTGCTGAAGAAACTGTTCAGAAACGCTTCAGGGCTTGCCATGGTTGCCCTAAGCGGGCTATGCTGGAGGACGCCTCGGCGTGCCCACGATTGACGGACGACCGATGCACGGTCGAGGCCCCGCCGTTGCTTGGGGCTCGCGCGATGGCGGGGGCCCGCTTCGCGCGGAGGTGCCGCGCGGCCGCGGAGGAGAGCCAGCGTGGATCGGAGGTGCAGGAGTGGGCTCGGTGTAAGCCTCGCCTGATCGCGCTGCTCGAAGAGATGAGGGCGCACTCCCTCGAGACGGTGCAGGCCTGCATGGACCCAAGCGGTAAGGTCGTACGTGCGAGCTGTGGAGACGATGCGCAGGTGGCTTCTGCGCGCACGCGGGGTTTTGTGGTTCGTGACAATCGTGCATGTGTAGACTACGTGCACGTCAGGGCGACCGAACCGTGCGGGCCGACGGTCACCAACCATAGCCTGCGCGCCTTGGTCTGGACGGAGCGGGCCGCGGCTTTGGATGCGAGCGACGGGCTCTCCGCCTGGCTGGAGGCGCAGCAGGTCGTCGCCCGCGTGGAGATGCTTCCCGGTGTGGGCAAGGGGCCGACGACGAGGGTAGCACGTGTTCCCAGAGCGTTCATCGGAGCCTTGGAACGGCTGGTCATGGACGGCGGCCTCGCGCCGTACCTGCGCGGGGTGGCGTGGCTTCGCCTCGCAAAGGTGTGGGCGGTGCAAAGTTGCGACCACCGCGGCTGGCTGCCGCTGCAGCGTCTCGTTTTCGTGGGCGGAGGGCTGGCGGCCACGTTGGGAAGTGCGACTACCAGAGCGGGGCGCGAGACGCTGGAGCTTCCGCTGACGGTTTCCCGAGAGTGCTACATGCGTGCCCCAGCGTGGATCCAAGTGGGTTTCGACTTGGTGGCAGACTATAGCAGATTTCGAGAGACTACTTCCTGTCGAGGTGCGACGACGCGGGGCTGGCGATAGTCCCCGCGCCTGCCGGGCACTCTGAGGCATCGGCAGCGGGTCAGGAGGTGCTCTGGATGATGCTGAAGCCAGCGGCGTGCGCAGGGGAGGTGGTCGATTTTTTCCTCTCTCTCTCTCTCTCTCTCTCTCTCTCTCTCTCCCTCCCTCTCTCTCTCTCTCTCTCTTTTTTTTTTTTTTTTTTTTTTGTTTTTTTTCCTCTCTCTCTCTCTCTCTCTCTTTCTCTTTTTCTATCTCTCTCTCATTCTCTCTCTCCGAGGAGGTCGTGTGCTTCTGGGCCGAGCGCTCGGGGCGGGCGACGATCCCTTAGGCCATGGCGGCATTTGGGGCTTCGAAGAGCGACCGCGACTACCTGGGCAGGCGGTCGCTGGAGAGGGCGGGCGCCCACGCGAGGACATGCCGCGCAGTCGTGGCCGCGCTCCAGGAGCACTTCGCGGATGTGCTGCGTTCGGGGAAGTCCTGCGCGGCGCTGCGCGAGTCGGCGGCCGCCCCGGGCTTGGTGAGCTGGCTGGCGCAGCGGAGCATCTCCGCGGTGTATAAGGTGGCGGGCGTGGCAGCCGAGTCTTGCGCGGCCTTCGAGACCATCGCTGGCGGACTGGCGATGGCGCCCCGAAAACGAGGGCGGGCTGGGCGGCGCCCCCAGAGGCCGCCGTTGAAGATGGGGAACAGGGTAACATAGCACCAGCGGCGGGGTCGGCGACGCCCCCGCGAAGGGCGCCGAAGGCTGATCGCCGACGTGACAGCGCTGACGAGGGTAGCTGGACGAACATTCAGATCGGCGACGGTGAGGAGGAGTCCTCGCGTCGAGAGCAAGGGCGCTTAGGAGACCGGCAGCTTCGCGCGAAGTGGCCAGGCTCCACGAGGGCTGGTGCTACGGCTAGGCGAACGGCAGGTCGCCGCCGAACTTGACCTACTTCGACGGTTTGCGGGGGTTATGACATGGTCTGCCATGTGTGCTTGCGCCTAACTTAGGCCGAGGGCGGCGACGGGGGCAGGCGGCTCGTCGAGCTCCGCCAGTTCCGACGCGTCGGGGGGGCTGTCGTGGGGGAGGCCGCGGCGGCGGCGGGCTCCGTGTGGCCTCCCGAAACAGATGGGCGCGCCGCCCTTGGCCCCCTCCCCCTTGGCGGATCAGGCGTGGTTGAGCCGGCGGCGGAGGGGCCTCGCGCGATCCATCGGGGCGGGGGCCCGCTCGCCACTCAGACGCGGGGCGACCAAATAGAGGGCGCCGCGCGCTGGCGGGGCGCTGGGCGCAGCTTGCGTGCCCGTGCGTGGAATGGCCGGAGACAGTCCAGTCTCGGCAGAGGTGGGCTGCGCCCAAGCGAAAACCTTCTGCTCGCCTGGAGGGTGGTCCCAGGCCCCCGTCGACCATTGGGCGCCCTCCCGCGTCGACGACGTCCGCCCCGCCCGCGGGCCCCCGTCCGACGCGGGCGGGGGGGGCGCCCCGGCGGGGGGGGTGCGGCGCATGTTCAGCGGGCGGGTGCCGACCCGAGCGAGCCTTCCGATGACGTGGGTAAGGAGGTCTAACGAGACGGCCGGAGGGGCCCCCGGAGCCCTGGAGCTTTGGGGGCAAAGGGGCGGGCGGGCCACGGCGACGACATGGGGTGCGTCGTCGAGGGGCGGCCCGTCCACCTCCTTTTTCGAGCGGCATTTCTACGTGGAGCTGGGGGCCCAGACGCGGAGTTGCTGAATGAGCTGATGACGGGAGTCACGCCGGCGGGCGTGCTGTGAGGGGTGTCCCGGCAGGGGGATTTTTCGAGGAGTTGGCGATGGGGCGTCCTGACCAGGACGCGGTGAACTGTGCCGCCCCAGAGGCGGCCAATTGCAGCGGCGTGGCCTTCGCGGCGCTGGCAGTCCTGAGGAGGGCGAGCGGCAAGAAGAGAGTCGTCCACGACGGCGCGCGCGAGGTCGCCGTGAACTGGTGGGTTCGATGCCGGAACTGGCAGGGGATGCCGAGGCCCGCAGAGGAGAATTACCTCAGGGCTAAGATCCGCACAAGGCCATTTTCTCACTCGTCATCGACGTCGAGGGATTGCATCGGCTTGTCCAGATCCGCGAGGATGAGTGGGGCATGCTGGCCTGCGAGCTCGAGGGCGAAGTGCGCCGCAACTCCGCGGGCACCTTCGGCAGGCCCAGCGCGCCAGAATGGTTGACCAGGCAATTCGGCGCCCTACTGCGGGCGATGTTCTGCCTGTTGGGAGACGAATGGCCAATGGAAAAATTCGCTGATGCCGCCGACCTGGGGGCGATCCGCGTGGGGGAGCGAGGGCGACTGGCGACGTCCATTCTGGTCGTCTTATTCGGCGTCTTCGGCTTCCCGGTTGAGAGGATCAGTGCGCCGGGCGGCCTCGAAGGAGACCGGTTCGGTTTCCATTGTGATCGCGCCATGTGCGCCGTGGGCCTCCGCGGCGAGGGCTAGCAGTCTGGTGCAAAGAGACGGTTGAAAGCTGCGCCATCCACGTTGGCGAGCTGGCGTCGTGCCAGAGGCGCCTGGGCTTCGCGACGACGGTCCTGGCATGGGAGAAGCCGCTACTGGGGCGAGCGCGCCTGGCTCGCCAGCGTCGCAAGGCAGGACAAGAAGAAGGTCTCCCCGTCGTTGGCGACCAGGCTCGTGCTGACGTGGATCGGCAAATTACTGGCGACTTGACTTGGGTTGGAGTCGCCCATCATGTTCAGAACCGAGAGCGCCGGGCATTTTTGCTCGGAAGCGACGGCGGGGGGGGCGCTGCTGGATGGGAGGCCAGCGAACGGCAGCGCGCGATGGGGCCCGCTGGTCTGCGCTCGAGGTGGAGAAGGAATGACTTCCCTGGGCGTGGGCCGAGGCCAAGGGCCCGAGCGGGGGTCATCGCGGCGCTCGAGCTCTTCGGCGCAATCCCCCGCGCGAAGCTGTTCGCGAAGCCCGGGGGGCGTCGCCAGTGGGCGAGCTGCGAGATGGCGGGGTCGACGAACAACTTGGGGGCGCCTGCGCTGCGCGGGGGGCCGCGTGGACCGAGTGACCTTTGACGGGCCTCCTCGTCGAGCTCTCGGAGGAGCCGGGGTCGCGCGAGATGGCGCTGGGCCTGTCCGAGTAGAAGCGGGAGCGGGCGATCTCAGCAAGGCAAGACGTCGGACTTCGACGAGCCTCTCTGGATCCGCGTGGCTGCCGCGGGCCCGAAGCGGCACGTGCTCGACGAGGTGGCGCAGGCCTCCCATGGGCTTTGCGAGTCGATTGCCGAGGAGTGGGCAGCCTCCAAGGGCAGGGCGCCCGCGGCGGGGCGCGATCAGGGGCCGCGGGCGCGCGCGCCGAACGGCGTCGCCCAGCGCGTCGCTGACGACGTTGCGCTGGCTGAGCTGGAGGCGGCGGCGGTGGCGCGCGGGGCCCCGCGTGACCTCTGGGGGCCCCGGCGCCAGGTGGGCGCGGGTGGCTCGAGCTTCCCCGCGCTGGCCCCCGCGCCGGGGACGGCCTGGGGGCTTCCTCCCGACCCGGCATTCCCACCGTGGGAACCCCCATGGATGGGGGTGGGGGTCGGGTCTGCGGGGGCCCCCAAGGGCCTGGGAGAGGCCCTTGAGCCGCCGTCGCTGCCCCCCTCGACGCGGCGCGGTGCGGTGGGGGGGTGGCGATGCCAGTGCGGCGGGGCGTGGGGGGCGAGGCGCGGCTGGCGGGCCTCGGCGCTCGCGGCGTCAGGTGGGGGCCCCCGGGGACCGAAGCCCCTGCGCTTCCGTGCCTCCACCCCTTCCTCCTTAGTGACCCACGCCCGTCGCTGAGCGGGTGGCATCAAGTTCCTGGGAATGGTTCGGGCCCTTGCGTAACAGATCGCCCCCGACTCCGCCACCCGTCAAAGAGGCGTCAAGGCCCCCCCCACCCTTCTTTTACCACCGCATCGCTTATAGGGCCACTCGAGGGAAACACCCCCGTGTGACAACACGAATGTGTATCCTGTCACTCTGCCCGAAGCCTATGGCCATCTGGGCCCCGGCGTTCGGCCAATGTTGAACAACCCGCCCACCGCCCTGTGGCATCAAGTTCCTGGGAGTGGCTCGGGCTCTGCGCAGGGTTCCCGTCTCGGCTACTTGTAAAAGAGGCATCAACGTCGCCCCCCTTCCTTCACCACCATCGCATCACTTTCAGGGCCAAACGAGGATATTGAAAAATTGCACCAGAGAAAAGCCCCAATCAGTGGATGGTTTTCGCTGAGGAGATCGACCGGGAACCCGGGAACCTGAACCAATAACCGGGAACCCGGGAACCCGGGAACCCGGAACCGGGAACCCGGGAACCTGGAACCAGGAACCCGGGAACCCAGCCTGCCACCAAAATCGGCGGGAAACTTTCGCGAAATCTTCCAATTTCCGTTAGGACCCGGTTAGTGCAAGCATTGATTGGGGAATATTGGGACTCTTGGGATTCGTGCCTATTTCTTTGTGTGCCCCTGGGCCCTTCGAGAGGTCGGCGCCGTGCCAGGCAGCCGCTGGGGCGCCGCGCGGGACTGGCGCGCCCTGTCCGTGGCCTTCCTCGGCCTGCTGAGCGGAGGCTTGCGACGCAATCCCAGAAATCCACCAGGCGATGACAGGCGTTACGGGGGGGGAGGAGAGGGACGGGATCGGCAACGTCACGTTTCGCGCCAGCGCCGTCTGGGAATGCACAAGAATAGTTCAAAGCACCCTGGATACCAGCCGAATCGCGACGTTACCTGGGGGGGCGCGGTCAGGGCTGGCAGCGGCTGCTATCACAAAACATAGAAAACGATCTCCGGTCACAGGTTTTCACCGTTTTCGGCTTGTAGAAGCCCTTCGCTGGGCCCCGGGACCGTTAACAAAAACGGTCCGGGATGAAAAATGCGGGGCATCGGGCACTCCCATAGGGCTCCGCTTGGCAAACTACAGACCCTGATATCCTGGCGCCACATTTTTTTTCCGAGCGGAGCGTTTTCCTCCGGACCTGGGCCCAGGAGCCTTCACATATCGATCCGCTTCGAAAAATGGCGCAGACAGATCGGGTCTGGGGCTCGGGCTCTGCTCGTGATTTTTTTGAATGGTGTTGCAGTGTTTTTGAGGCGTCGGATCTCAGGGGCTCTCGCTGGGGTCCCCTTGACTAATTGCAGACGTCTGTCGTGTTTCCGTGTGCCAGACGTTTGGTCTGCAGGGGCATGCCCCCGTCATGCTTTTTTTGTTGCTTTTTGTTTTTTGTTTCTGCTAAGCGGTTCCCCAAAGGGGGTCTGGACCGCATTTCCCAGACAGGCTTCTCATCCTGACTCGTTTTGTCGACGGTCCCGGGGCCAGGCGAGGGTCCCGAGAGGTCGAAAACGATCAGAAGCCTTCCGCCGTGTTTTTTTCCATGGCCTGAGGGGGTCTGAAGGTGGGCCGGGCTCGGACGTGGTTGCCCCTTAGGGTCCATTTCGATCCGATGGGTCCTATTCGATATCGGCTCTGGCCGGCCCGATTCGATTCGATTCCGACTTTCGGGCGATCCGATGCGGCCCGACGCTTGCATGACGCTGTTCTGTATCCTGGCGCCGCCAGCCCGATTCGGACCCGATCCCGACTCCGAGCCGATACGGTGCGATTCGATGCGCCCTCCGATCCGCTCCGATGCCCCGATCCGATGCTACGAGGGGGAGGTGGAGGAGGAAGAGGAGGAGGAGGAGGAGGAGGAGGGAGGAAGGAGGCAGGAGGAGGAGGAAGGAGGAGGAGGAGGAGGAGGAGGAGGAGGAGGAGGAGGAGGAGGAGGAGGAGGAGGAGGAGGAGGAGGAGGAGGAGGAGGAGGAGGGACTGTTCCTGCCCCTGGAGGGGTGCAGCTCAGCGTGTGGGAGCTGGTGGGCACGAACGGGGACGCCACGTCGGAGGGCAAGCCGTGCCCCTGGGCTCCGCCAGCGTCTGGCGGCGCGGGGGGTCACCGGGCACCAACTGCGTACCTGTACTCGTCGACGAAGAAGAAACGCCATACACATACACTTTTGGCGCTCCGCGCGGGCCCCAGGTTAATTGCACCGAGCCTGGGCCCTGGGGTGGCCAGGCCAGGGCTAGTTAGAAGAGGAGAAACGGCATACGCATAAAAACTTGTGGCGCTCCGCGCGGTTTTTTTTGATCCGCGCTGGGTCCCCCCCTTGCGGCGCTTCCGACGCCGCCCCTGGCGCGCTCTGCGCGCCAGGGAGGGGGTCCAGTGTAGAAGACATCCGCGCGGAACGCCAACAGTTTATGTTTATGCCAAGATGTTCTTCTTCTTCCTCTTCTTTTCTTGTTCTTCTTCTTGTTCTTCTTCTTCTTCTTCTAAGACTTATAACTCGCCCTGGCCTGGCCCCCCTAGGCCCCAGGCTCGGTGTGCCCTGAGGTCCTGGCGTCTCAATTTTCTTCTGGCCTGGCGTGCGTTTTCGCCCGTTCTCGGGCCTACTCAGGAGGAGGTCGGGGGAGGAGGGCGAGAGCGGGGCGGGCCTTTCGGATCCAGACGGGAGCGCCCCTTCCAGCGGGCCTGGCTCAGGGCGGCGAAGGCCTCGCAATACCCTGGGGGAGCCGAGATCCTGGCGTCGCAATCTTTCGGGCGGGGCCCTCACAGATCGATGCGGCTCGAAGAAGGCCGCAGAAAGACGGGGTCCAAGGCTCCAGTCGTGATTTGTTCACGCTTTCCCATGTGTATTCTGTTTGTGCTGTTTTTTTTTTTTTTGCGTGTGTGTTTTTGTTTATTGTTTTTTGTGCTTTGTCATTGATTTTTCGTTCAGACAGCGGCGGATTGGGTTTTCGTCGTTTCGTGGAAACGGCTCGGGGTGAGGAGAGTGTTTCGGGGACTTCCGCGCGTCGAGCCAAATCCGGACGTCGCATGTCTGGGCATGTGTCGTCCTGTCCGGGTTCAGAGGGCGCATGCACCGATTCTGGGCCCAGGATCAGCCGGCCCAGGCTCGGTGTGTATGCCTTCCTGCCCAGGTCAGGGGGGCGCATGCACCGACCTGGGCCCAGGAGGAGCCTGGTCGGGGTCGGTGTGCCTTGAGATCCGACGTTGCGATGAAATTGCGACATCGCCAGAAGTCACGACCAGAGCCCCAGAGTCTTCCTTTCTGCGGCATGTCTCTGGCCGGATCGATCCGCCCCGCGCGGAACATGTGCATCGCCCAGATCTCAGGGTGGGTGCCCCTTTTCCTTGGAAGTCTCGACCAACTCCCGGGGACCCGGTTTCTATCCTGAGTTTTTGTTTTTTCACGGTCCTGGGGCCTGGCCAGGGCCCCTAAAGGCCGAAATCGGCGAATAACCGCCGTCGTGTTTTTTGTCAGCGACGCGAGGAGGCTTAGTTTTCGTGTGATAACTCGGACCTCAGGCGGCCGTTCGGGGCGACACGGGTGTTAAGGCCCAGTAATACAACCAGTTTCGTTCAGTGCGTCGCCCGTACGTCGCCCGTGCGCCGGCCCTGGTTTGCGTCTCTGTCCCGAATCCCGGCCTCCCAGAGTGCGTGGGCGACACATGGCGCGACTTCGGAATTTCGCTGGCGACATATCGGTTTCCGACGCTGGTGCATAAGCAGCCAGTTTGGCGGTCGTGGCGCACTCTAGTTCGACGGTCCACCAGCGCGTTCTGTTTCCCATTTGGCGCAAGAGGATTCGCTGGTGCGAATTTTCGGGGGGCGCCAACTGTAACTGAGGACGAAAACGCCTCGCGTGGAATGGGGGTTGTGCGCGTCGCGCCACGGTGGGGATGACGTCACGTCGAGCGACGCGGCGCCACTTCGCCGCGCCGCGTCGCGCCCCGCACCCCCATGTCGTTTCGCGCCAGTCCTCCTGCCCACCCCCTCTTCCTTCCTCCTGCCCTCGTTGAGCGCGCTGCGCGTTCTGTCTCGTTTGCGAAGTTCTATTCCGATTTTTTTGTGTCAGGCTGCCGTCCTGTCCCTCTCACTACTACCCCCCGTTGTCCTTCCACCCTCCTGGAACTTCCCTCTCGCCCTCCTCGCTCCCGCCGCTCCCCTTCGATTGCCTCCCATCGCTCCCGCCGCCGCTGCGCCGTCCCCGCGCGCCCCCTTCTCGCCCGTCCGTTCCCTTTTTCCGCCCGCCCGTCCTTCCCTCGCCTCACTTCCTTCCTCTTTCTCCCCCCACTGCATCGGCGGGCGTGACGTCGCCAAGTTGCTGCAGTGACGAATCGATGTTCAAATTCCGACGGGGCGTGCGCTTGAAATTGATCATTCCGTGCGCGGTACATCTTCATGTCGTCTATTGGTCTCTTCGCATTCGTAGTTCTCATGTGCGTGTCCCGCTATTTTTGTGATTGTGGCGCGCATTCTTTGATTGTTTCGCCAGCGGGCCGCGCAGTTCACGTGCCGTCAGAAATCCACGGCTCCTTCGAGCGATTCGCGCGCAACCTGCGCGCGACGCACGAACGACCTGAGCGACGCGCGCGCGCGACGCGCGCGCGACGCACGCGCGACACGCACGCGACGCACCCCGACCCGCGCGCGACGCACCCCTGCCGGCGCGCGACGCACGAGCGACCCGCGCGACGCACGCGCGACGCACGCGCCACGCGCGCGAAGCAAGCGCGACGCACGCGCGACGCACGCGCGACGCATGCGCGACGCAGTCGCGATTCTGCCCGCCCCATAGTATGTCTCCGACCAGCAATGCGCAACGGCTGTCGGCCCGCCGTGCTTGCGCTGTTCACAAATGGCGGCGGCTGCGTTTTCCATTGCGCCAGGAATGGCGGTGATTCGTCCCTGTGCTTTCCCTTTTTTTTCGACGTCCCTCCTCCTTCGTCATTCCTCCTCCTTCGTCCTCCCTCCTGCCTCGTCTCCCTCCCTCCTCCCTTCTCCTCCTCCTTTTTCCCGGCCTCCGTCTGCCTGGCCCTCCTCCGTCCTCTCTCGTCTTTGTTTTTTTCCCCTTGCCACCCCGTGTCCCTCTTCATTTTCTTTCTTATCCTTCGGCCCCCCCTTCGCGGCCGCGGCGCGGGGCCGCGGTCGGTGTCCCCGCATTCTGTGAAAAAGGCCCCGCCGCTGGCGGTGGCAGAGGGAGATTGCGAGGGGAAAAGGACGGGGGAGAGGCAGGGGCATGGGGCGGGCGCGGCGGCAAGGGCGGCCCGGCAGGGGAATGGTGGGGAGAAGGGGGAGGACGGAGTGGGCGGGTGCTTCTGTAATGGTCATGTTGGTGATCATGGTCGTGGTCGCGTTTGTCGCCTTGGTCGCGCTGGCGGTGGTCGTGCTGCTGGCGGTGGGCGGGCTGGTGGCGGTCACGTCGGTGATCGTGCTGGTGTCGGTCGTTGTGGTGGTCGCGAGAAGTGTGGCGGTCGTGGTGGTGGTGGCGGTAAATGGTGGCGGTCGTAATCGTCGCGGTGGACGTGTTTGCGGTCGCGGCCGTTTGTGGTGATCGTGGCGGTGGTAGTCCTGGCGCTGGCGGCGATCACGGCGGCTGTGGAGGCGGCTGCGGGCACCTGTTGGCCTAGCGCCCGAGTGCGTTCAGCAGCATCGCGGAATTTGTAATGTTAGAGGGATTTGCTGATGTGCCGAGGCGGCCCAGCGGCCGCCTTCTCGCCAAGGGGGCCGCTGCGTGGGCGACTTTCTTTTTCCCGAAGGCGACCAGCCTATTTGGCGGCCGTGGAGCGGGCGACGCGCGTGCGATCCGCCCCGTGGGCGCCCGCCGCGCTGGCGACGCACTCGCCAAATTGCCCCCTTGCGAAGGCGACGTGCACGTTCGCGAGGACGGCTGGCCTATTCGGCGGCCGATGCACGGGCCGCGCACGGGCGACGAATGCGCGACGCACCCCGTGTCGCGAAGGGGGGGTCAGCACGCCGGTCGTATTGCTGGGCCTCAACAGACACGGACATCCCCAGGGTGTTCTCGGCGAGGCGCAGCCGCTGAAAGGCATGCCAAGGCTGGGAAACCTCCAACGGTAGACGGAAGCGTCCGGACATCTTCCGTCGTGATTTGTCCCCAGCCGCAGATGGCGAACGACGTCCGTTTTGTTTTCAAAATGCGTTGATCTCTTGGGTAGGTGTATATCAGGGGCAACGTCACGGGGTAGGCTCAAGGGGTGATGCGTCGACCCCCAATCGCTCATTGATCGCCCATAGAGGCCCGATAGCCCAACCCGCTCAGGACCGCGCGGATTCGCTGTGTAGGGCGTATCGCCGTTCTACCGGCGATGTATCGCCGAGTCCAGCTCCATGTTCTCCCCCGTGAGCCATTCCCCCCCGTCTTTTTCCTTCTCAGTGTACGTGGCGCCCTCCCCTGCGATGTCCAGATTTTTTCAGTGCGCGGCCCCGGGAAGCCCCGACCCTTTCCCCAGGACGGATTTTCCGCTCCAGTCGTTTTTTTTTTTTTTTTTTTTTTTTTTTTGTTGCGGGCTCCAGGTTCAGTGAGGGCCCCGTTGGGGCCGATCATGGCCAAAAACCTCCCGTCCCGCAGCTGGTTCGCGTCGTGTCGACAGGCGGCGACCTCGCCGCGGGTGTTCAACATATTGAACGCCGCCAGCGACCCAGAATCGGTCGATGTTGAGCGTTTTGAAATTGTGGAGACGGCCAGTCGTTCAAGGATTAAATCGGGCATGTCCTTTTACAGGGGGAATGTCGAATAATGTATAAACGTAGCCAGGTGACGATTTTTCAGTGCTCTTGTATACTATTTTTTTTGCGTTGGCATTTTTTATCTTACTTCCCATATCCGCCTGTAGGGGGACGTGCCCGACCTACTTCAACATCGAACGATCCCCGCGGTCTCAGACACGGACCTGCCGCATGCGCGGCGCCCTCCCAGGGTGCGACGGGCCCGACGAGGCGGCGGTGCCCCCCGACGCCGCGGCGCTGGCGGGCCGCGGGGCCTCGGGCCGCACCGCCGCGGAGGCCGCCGCGCTCGCCGCGCTGCTGCGCGCCCTGTTCGCGCCGAGGGTCGACGGCGACGAGGCTCCGAGTTGGGGTCGGCTGGAGGAGGAGGAGGAGGAGGAGGGAGGAGGAGGAGGAGAGGAGAGAGGAGGAGAGGAGAGGAGGAGGAGGAGGAGGAGGAGGAGGAGAGGAGGAGGAGAGGAGGAGGAGGAGGAGGAGGAGGAGGAGGAGGAGGAGGAGAGGAGGAGGAGGAGGAGGAGGAGAGGAAGGAGGAGGAGGAGGAGAGAGGAGGAGGAGGAAGGAGGAGGAGGAGGAGGAGGAGGAGGGGAGGGGAGAGAGGAGGAGAGGAGGAGGAGGAGGAAGGAGGAGGAGGAGGAGGAGGAGAGGAGGAGGAGGAGGAGGAGGGGAGGGGAGGGGGGAGGGGGAGGGGGAGGGGAGGGGGAGGGGGAGGGGGAGGGGGAGGGGGAGGAGGGAGGGGAGGGAGGGGGAGGGGAGGGGGAGGAGGGGGAGGGGAGGGGGAGGGGGGAGGGGAGGGGGAGGGTGGGGGAAGGGGGAGGAGGGGGGACGCAGGTTTTTCGCCTCTCCGAGGCTCGACGGCGACGAGGCTCCGAGTTGGAGTCGGCTGGGGTTAAGTCGGGCATGTCCCACTACAGGAGGAATATTCAAGAATGGCCTAACATAGTCTGGTGACGAGTTTTCGAGCTCTGCTGATTACTTTTGGATCATGCTTTGATCGATGGAGAACAACGGCATAAACATAAACTTTTGGCGCTCCGCGCGGAGCGCCAGAAAGTTTGTGATTATGCGATTTTTGTTTCTTTCATCTGAGGCGCCCCAGCGCTGGTTCTGGCGAGCAGGAGGGTGGCTGGGGCGAGGTTCAGGGTTCTGGGCTCGAGATGTTTTTTCGCCTGTTTCAGCCTCTGTTTCGGGACTGGGGCTGAAAAACTGATCGGGGGTGAGTAATTGCACCAGATAGACTCCAGGAGGGGTCGGGGGACCGATTTTGAGCGGATTTGGCCTCATCCCGTTCTCCTGACTGAATTCTCAGGGTCCCAGCCAGTTCAGACCCCCCTGCCGCCTCCAAGCTCCGAGGGCCCAAATATGCTGGCGTCGGAATGTTTCGGAGAGTTTTCGGACGCTTCGAAAGCAAGCAATGCGGGAGGTTGAGATTTTTCGCTGTTTTCGGCCTCGGGGAGGGTGGAGACGTCGTGGGATCCAAAGATGCGAGGCTCCAACAGCAATTGGATCGGCCGGTTTTGGGTAATTTTCGGCCAAGGGCTCTCATCGGGCCCCAGGATTGTCAACAAGCTATTCAGGAAGGCAAGCCGGCTCTGGGAGAGTGGTCCTGACCTCCGGTGGTCCACGCATTGGAAAAATTGGAGCCCCGGCTGTCTGGGAACATGCTCGCGTCGGCAGGTGTTCGGACGTTCGTCGGCTCCTGGAGGTTTCCCAGCCTCGGGATGCCTTCAGCGGCTGCGCCTCGCACACAGCGTGCTGTGGTGCCCGTATCGCCCCGAACGGCCGCCTGCGGTCCGAGTTGCGGCCCGAAAACCGAACCTCCTCGCGTCACGGAAAAAGTCACGATGGGTTTTTTTCGGGCCCACGTATCCTTGAAATCCGGGCTCTGCATTTCTGTTCACACCGGGCGTTTTCGGCTGCTCTCGGACCCCGAGACCATCACATATCGATTCGGCTGGAGAAGTGCTGCAGGAAGATGGGGTCTAGGGCGCTTGCCGTTATCTTTGGCGATGCTTTTTTTTCGCAACGTCGGACCTCAGGGATGCTCACGTCTTTCAGAAAAATAGCGACGGAAGGTTTTCAGCCCCGAGACCGTCAAAAAACGATTCGAGAGATGAAACAGGCCCTGGGGAAAGGGTTGGGACTTCTGGGCCTCCGGATTGAAGACAGAAGGGCAGCGCATGTCTGGGTACCATTACCGCTGCTCGTCCTGGAGAGCTCTCGTCGCCACGGCTGGATTCTCCTCGAAATTCTGGTCAGAGCGCAGCCTGGGAAGTGTCTGGAGTGCCTTGGGATCCGAAGGCGCGAACAAAATGAGGCATCGTCGAAGATCATGACCTGAGCCCAGGACCCTTCACTTCGGCTGCATCTTTCTGGCTGCAGCGATCTGTGCGGGTCCCGGGGCCCGAAACTATGCGGTAGCGCCCGCATCGAACAACTTGCGACGCCAGGATCTCGGGGAGCATCGGCCTCGGTGCCTTCTCTCGAGGGGGGGAGAACCACGGCCCTGGGCGTTCTCTGAACAGCCCTGCCCTCTACGATTCTTCCTTTGGGTGCGTTTGCTGAGCGGCGTCGCGCGTCGGGGGGAGATGGTCACGAGGGCGGATTCTCTGCCCCCTGCTCTTTTGTCTCCCCCGAGGCGTGCGAGGCCTTCGCCGCCCTCAGCCGGGCCCGCTAGCAGGGGCGCTCCCGCTCGGGCCTCCCACGGCCCGCCCGTCTCCCTCGCCCTCGCCCCCGGACCTCCCCCCGACGGGGCTCCGGTGGCGCGCTCCCAGGGCGCTCCCAGGCATGCGACCTGAGGTGCTCGTGTTGGGGACCTTCCCGGGGACCACCTAACATCTGTTCGACCCCACTTGGGCTCAAGTTCGACCCAAGTTCGACCCAAGTTCGACTCAGGTTCGACTCAGGTTCGACTCGGGTTCGACTCAAGGTCGGCTCAAGTCGACGGACGTTCGACGCAGCTTCGACGCACAAGTGCAGCGAGTGTCTCCAGGAAGGCCCCCGGAATGCGCATCTGATGCAGCGCCCTGAAAAAGGCAGGACCCAGGGCGCTCCCAAATCTTCGGCCCGTGGAGGCCCTCACCGGGCCCCGGGACCGTCAAACCACGGCTCGGGAGGAGGAGGAGGAGGAGGAGGAGGAGGAGG
This sequence comes from Prorocentrum cordatum, assembly GCA_963575745.1. Lineage (NCBI taxonomy): Eukaryota > Dinophyceae > Prorocentrales > Prorocentraceae > Prorocentrum > Prorocentrum cordatum. Next base: position 21,180 of record CAUYUJ010005125.1, on the reverse strand, counting down.
AGGAGGAGGAGGAGGAGGAGGAGGAGGGGCTTCGGGACTTCTGGGGACCGCGCATTGCGACAGAGAAACCCAGGGCGTCGCACACGTCTGGGCTCCGGTGGCGCTCCCCGCCCGGGGGCGCTCCGAGTGGGCGCGGCAATGGCACTCCGACGACGCGGGCCCCACTGATTGTACGCCACCACCACCTCCACTCCCCCTCCGCCGTCCGCCTTCGTCTTCGTCTCTCTCCTCTTGCCTGGGAGAGGGAGGGGATGAGGGAGGTGGTGGTGGTGGTGTATAGCTCTGGGCCCCGTGGATATTGCTCCGATCGGGCCCCGATGGCGCTCCGAGCCGGCTCCGAGGAAGCGCGGGCCGGGAGGTCTTGGGCCGTTCTCTCGGCGCCCTCGGGGGGCCGGTGCCGGGCCTGGGGGCAGGCGGCGGAAAGCCGCCCGTCCCGGGGACGGGGCGACTCGGAAGCAAGTCATGGGAGCCTGGTCTGCCCTTGGAGCCCCGTCTTTAGCGTCGGTTGGCGTCGGTTCGCGCCCGGGAGTCGACGAGACGGCGCCGATCTCGCGTCGGTTTGCGTCGAGGAGCGTCGATTCAGCGTCGATTCGCGTCGACTAGCGTCGATTCGTAAGAGCCGACAAGATGGTATGGGAGGCTCCCATGGGTTGCCACCGAAGGGGCCCGTGCCAGGCCTCGGGGCCGTCAACCGAGCTGCTCGGAGAATGAAAAGCCGGTCCCCAGGGAGGGGTCCAGTCCTCGTGGGAGCCACGCAGCAAGACAACGCGACGTCGTATGTCTGAGATGTGAAGAAGTCACGCCTTCGGATGTCTGGGTCCTGCTCCTCCTCCTGCTCCTCATCCTCCTCCTCCTCTCCTCATCCTTATCCTCCTCCTCCTCCTCCTCCTCCTCCTCCTCTTTCTCCTCCTCCTCCTCCTCCTCTTTCTCCTGCTCCTCCCATGTCGATCCGAAGGGCCCGATTCCGATAATGTGGACCTCGGTCAGCTGCGATCCGACCCGACCCCGACGCCCCGGCGGTGCGACGCGGCCCGGTGCCCGAGGTGCCGCTGCCGCGCCCCTCGGCGCGGCCGATCTGGCTCGCTTCCGGCGGCACGTGCCGACGCGGCCCGATGCGATGCGCGGGGCCCCCCAAACGGTGCGGTGACCACACCGGGCGGTGAGTCGGTGGGGATTCGGGGTCACCGCACGGTTTTGGGACTCGGGTCGTTCTCCGAGGACGTCTCGGGCGACAGGGGCCTCCAGGGTCCCAAGGCCGTGCGGTGACGGGCCGTGTGGTGAGGTCTCTTGGGGGGAGTTCGAGGTCACCGCCCGGTCTGTCGCCGCACCGTTTTGGGACTCCAGAGATGCACGCTCCGTTCCGACCCCAGCTGGTTCGTGCCGCCCGATCCAGTGTCCCGAGTCGTGCCCCGCGCCTGCGGGCAAGATGCTCATCCACATCCGCTGCGTCTTGGGTGCTCGGGCGCCCCTCCGCCGATGCCGGAGGCGCCGTGGATACGGACGGAGCAGCTTCACCCTCGGAGGTAAGCTTTTATCCACGTCCTCTGCGCCGCGGCCTGTGGGCGCCCCCGCCCAGAATGTCCAAGACGCAGTGGGTATGGATACGTATATATATATATATATATAATATATATATATATATATATATATGTGTATATATATGTATATATATATACACGCATATAAACCGTCCCCGCAACCCCGACCGACCACGCCACCCGATCATGTCGCCCCTCCGCTTCGACGCCGACACCGCGCCCGATCCGCCCCGACGTCGAGCTCGACCCGAGCTCGGCACCGCCCGAGCATCACTGCTCTGCTGCGGGCGACGCGCGCGCTCGGCAGTCTGGCAGCGTGAGCGCCGTGGCGGGCCTCCCTCCATGGTGGACCTCGGCGTCCTTCTGATGTTATGTCAGGCGTGTCCCCCTACAGGGGGGTTTTCGACGAAAATTTCAAAAAATATTTCAAAAATGCCCCAAAGAGGTCAAAAAATACCCGAAAAACAGTCCCTGGACAATTTTTGCACTATTTTTTGAATATGTTCGGTGTTCGTCGAAAATCCCTCTGTAGGACACGCCCGACTTAAGTCCACCTGTGCCCCGCGATCTCCTCACTCGGTGCTGGCCGATCCCGCCTCTCCCCGCGGCTGCGCTGCCGTCCGCGCCGGCCAGCCCTCGCCTGTGCAAAAGCTGTGGCGGCGTGCCGACAGGGGGCGGGGCGGGGGGGGGGGGTGCCTGCCGCCGCGCTGCGACGGCCCCGGCATGAGTGTTGACTGTCCAGTTTTCGTGGGATTCTGGACGCGAGATTTCGCGTCCAATTTCAGCTTCGGCCCTGCCATTTTCGGACGGCTCCTGCGGACTTAAGTTCGAGTCTCCCCCGAGCACGAGCCTCGCGTCCTCCCGGCCGGAGGGCCCCGGGGGGCCTTCTCACCCAGGCCTCCAGAGACTCGAAGCTCTATGGAGCCCGACCAGTTTCGACGTTCTCGGCCTCCTGGGGGCCGTCCTCGGGCCACCAGGGGCCAACAGAAAGCGGCTCGGGATGCACAGCTGGCCCCGGGGAATGGGGTCGAGGGGCCCGGGGCCCCGAGACTCGACATCGGCGAGCCTTGGCTGGTCGTGGGCATTTTCAGCAGGGGTCGGAGGCCCGTGAGAAGGCTTCTCATCTGGACGCCCGAAATGGGTATTGAAAGAATGGGTACAATGCCCAACAGCAGTTCGTGTTCATTTTGAACAGGATTCGCTGTCCACGCCGCCGCGGCCTGTGTCCATTCGAGACAGAAGGCCGCCTGCCCAACAGCGGCCGCTGTTGGTTTGGGACAACATTTGTTGTTGGGCATTGTGCCCATTCTTTCCGTACCCATTTCGGGCGTCCAAATCTCAGACGGCGGGGGAGCTTCCAAGAGGGCCCCCGCCTTTGTGAGAGGGTCCCCCTTCCCCCCCCCTCGCCCCGGCCCCCTCCTGCGCGCCGCCAACGGAGAGTCACTCGTTCGCCAGATCCAGGGCCGGGCACGCCGCTGCCGGCGCGCGCGCTCGGCCTGTTCGGAACACGCTGCACGCGTGTACTGTACATTGTAGGAACCCGGGCTTCCCTGACGGGGTCAGAGCGGGTGCAGTCCGAGGATCGCGCCGCCTCGCCGATCCATCGGTGATGCGGCTCGATGTGGAGCCCGGTTTTCTCCACGCTGACGTGGCGTAAACATGAAAACTCGGAGGTCCGCGCGGATTTCTCGGATCGGCGCTGGACCCCCCCTCCCTGGCGCGCGGGGCGCGCCAGGGGCGGCGCCGGAGGCGCCGCCGGGGGGCCCCAGCGCCGATCCGAGAAATCCGCGCGGACCGCCGAGTTTTTTTTATGTTTATGCCACACTTTGTTCCCCTATAGTATCGGCGATGCCGCGCGATTCTCCGGCCCCATCTGCTCGGAACCCCATTTGGGAGACCTCTGAGGGAGCAGTTTGATTTGAAGCCTGAGCGTTCCAGGCGCACAGGCCCGAATTTGCGACGCCTGCCCGTTGGGGAGCGAGAGAAAGCATCCATCGCACAGTGCCGTTTTTAACACATGCTCCGCGTGCGGATCATGTATTTAGAAGTAAACGGATCTAGTATAAAAAACAATGATGAATTTATGCATTGATTTATTAGTTAATGAATCATGTACTATAAATCATATATGTCCCAACCATCCTGTGGTGTTGGGTCCTCGTTTTGAAGAGACGTCGCCCCGCGTTCTCCTCTCCTCTCCTCTCCTCTCCTCTCCTCTCCTCTCTCTCCTCTCCTCTCCTCTCCTCTCCTCTCCTCCTCCTCTCCTCTCCTCTCCTCTCCGCTCCTCTCCTCTCCTCTCCTCTCCTCTCCTCCTCCCCCTCCTCCCTCCCTCCTCCTCCATTTCGGCACACCCCTCACACGTTCGTGGCCCCATAGGGAGCTCCGCCGAAGGCCCCAGTGCTGCCGCCCGCATGCGTCACGCACACCCAATTCGGCACACCCCTCACACGTTTCGTGGCCCCATAGGGAGCTCCGCCGAAGGCCCCAGTCTGCCGCCCGCATGCGTCACGCACCGGCACACTCCTCACACGTTTCGTGGCCCCATAGGGAGCTCCGCCGAAGGTCCCGGTGCTGCCGCCCGCATGCGTCACGCACACCCAATTCGGCACACTCCTCACACGTTTCGTGCCCCATAGGGAGCTCCGCCGAAGGCCCCAGTGCTGCCGCCCGCATGCGTCCCGCACACCCATTTCGGCACACCCCTCACGCGTTTCGTGGCCCCATAGGGAGCTCCACCGAAGGTCCCGGTGGGTGTGCCCGCATGCGTCCCGCACACCCATTTCGGCACACCCCTCACTCGTTTCGTGGCCCCATAGGGAGCTCCACCGAAGGCCCCAGTGGGTGTGCCCGCATGCGTCCCGCACACCCATTTCGGCATACTCTTCACACGTTTCGTGGCCCCATAGGGAGCGCCACCGAAGAAGATGCGTCCCGCACGTCACACCCATTTCGGCATACTCTTCACACGTTTCGTGGCCCCATAGGGAGCGCCACCGAAGAAGATATTCACAATTGCGGTACTCACAATTGCATATGGTTGGGTCCTTCGCCAGGATAATTCTAAAATCGTATGCATTAAAACCTGCCCTGTAGTGAGCTTGCACTTGACGGGCATGCCTGGGGCCCAGACCTCCAAGGCACTGAGACATCGAGGCGGAGAGTTCTGTTGGCCGCGCTCGGCCTCTGGAGGTTCTCGACGGGCTCCAGGGCCGTCAGGAACGGCTCGCGGTGAGAAGCCAGCCCCTGTAGCTACAAAGTCAAGCCATCGGATCTCCGGGGACTACAGTCGGGGCCCTGAAGAAGGAACCCTTTTGGTTGGGGAGGGGCTCCACGTTCCTTAAATGTTTCACAGCTTGCCTCGGGTTTTCCTTCTGTTTTCGATCGGAAATCGAAGGTCAATTTGTGGAAAAAAGGGGCCTCGTTCCTTATTTTGGGTTCCTTAGGTCAACGCCCCGACAAGCCATCGGATCTCTGGGGACTAACATAACTGGGAGCCGGCGGTAAACCGTCAACCAGGTTACCGCCGGGACCCTCGTAGAGCTCTTGACACGCGAAGTAGTGCTCAGAATGCGACGAGCCAGCTTCCTTGAATATCAGCTTGAAAACTCGAAAACATATTTTTCCGGTCAGAAACGACTTACGATGAAAAGCCAGTCCCTGTATCTACAAAGGCAAGCCATCGGATCTCTGGGGACTAGCATAAATCGTTCCAGAGCGTTACAGCACGCCCTCAAGAGTGTTCTGGAGCGCTCCGAGACGGCCGCGGCGCCCGATACATCCTCCAGACCCGCCAGCGCTCAGAGATTCCGATGTATCTTCATCCGAACTTGTCCTTCTCTTGCCTTCAGCTTACCTTCGTCCCTCGTTGCGCGCCCCCCCTCCCGCCCCGTAACGGGTGTGACCGACGCCAGGCGCGGCGACAATCGGGGCTTTCACAGTGTTGGCACATGCGGTGCATTGCATCCGTTCCTGCTGCTCTCCTGCTGCTCATCCTCCTCTTCGTCCAGCTCCTCCCCCCGTTCTCCTCCTCTTGCTCGTCTGCCTTTTCTTCCTCAGGAGGAGAACAGAGATGGGGGGGAGGGGAAGAGAGGGGATGTCTTGCCCGGACTATCTCTCTTCTCTCTCACTTTTTGATGTCAGATACATGTTGCCAGAGACAGCGGAAGGCAGGTAGCGAGGAGACGGGTGACGACGACGACGATGATGATGATGATGATGATGATGATGATGATGATGATGATGATGATGATGATGATGATGATGATGATGATGATGATGATGATGCTGACGATGATGATGATGCTGATGATGATGATTATTCTTACGATGTTGATGATGATGATGCTGCTGATGATGATGAGGATGATGGTGAAGATCATGATGATGGTGATGATGATGCTGATGATGCTGATGATGCTGCTGCTGATGATGATGAAGAGGAGGAGGATGAGGAGGAGGACCAGAGTAAACCCACGATGCATCAACGATGCTGGAATACATCCTTCTGTCCCAACTCCTCTTCTCATAGGTTTTTACAAGTTTCCCTCTACACAGCAAGAAGTGCCCCATCTTGAAGGACCAGCACCGGCTGAGCTTGTCGTTCTGGCGAGAGCCCCGTCCTGCAAGGGAGCTGCCTTGCAGCACTCTAGCAAATAGTAAGTAGTGCGACAAAGTACAGTCGGGGCCCTGAAGAAGGAACCCTTTCCGTTGGGGAGGAGCTCCGCGTTCCTTAAGTGTGTCACAGCTTGCCTCAGGTTTTCCTATGTTTTCGATCGGACTTCGAAGTTTAACTTATGGAAAAAAGGGGCCTCGTTCCTTATTTAGGGTTCCTTAGGTCAACGCCCCGACTGTACTCTAGCGAATAGTAAGTAGTGCGACAAAGTCTGGTCACACATTTCAGCGAGGGAGGTGTCCAGCGAGGTCCCCGTTTCGGAAAGCACCGTCCCCCGTCTGTGCAGCTCCTGCACGTGTCTGCGCTGCTGTCCATGCACTCTGAAAGCTCAGGCGCGAGGGCCCTTTCGAAAAGGAACCGCTCTCCATCCGTGGAGCATCTGCATCGGTTCCGGCTCCTGGTTCGACTCTTTACGCTTCCGGTGTTCTCAAGCGACGGCCCCATCTCGAGAAGGAGTCGTCCTCGATCCCGTGTAGGTGTTACAAGCTTTTGGCTGATGTGCGCGGCGCTGAGGCGAGAGTTCCATTTTGAAAACCACCCGCCTTTCCATCCTTGTAGCTGTGACTAACTTTTGAAACGAATGTGCGCGGCGCTCAGGCGAGAGCTGCATATTTGCTGCATTCTTTGAACAACGAATGTGCGCGGCGCTCAGGCAGAGCTGCATTGCGAAAACCACCCGCCCTCCATTTTGATATTTCGTGTATTTTTCCGAAACGAATCTCCGCGGCGCTAGGGAGAGAGCTCCATTAGGAAAACCACCCATCCTCCATCTTTGTAATTGTTGCACGCTTTTAAGACGACTGGTGTGCGCGACGCTAAGGCGAGAGCCCAATGTTGAAACCGACCCGCCTTTCTTGAGTGAAACAGTTTGACATGTCAATTTTGAGGATCAGGCATTGTGAGGGGAAGCCCAGGCGAAACGCCGGCCCGCCCTACCAACATGTCTGGTGGTCAGACCAGGAGGAGGAGGAGGAGGAAGAGGAGGAGGCGGAGGAGGAGGAGGAGGAGGAGGAGGAGGAGGAGGAGGAGGATAAGGAGGAGCCACCTATGTGGAAAAGGGATGCAGGAATGGCCAGAGGAGGAGGCGCGGGAATTCGCGGCAACCTGGTGACGTTGATGGAGAACGGTGGCAAACTTGGACATGTGGCGTGACAGGTTGCAAGCCGTGGGCCGCACATGGCCCAGATCATCCGCTGCGATTCCGCGCATACCCTCCACCACGCTGGGGGAGCGGCAGGGAGAGTAGTGACAACATTGGCGGGTTTCTAGTGGGCGATTTCCCAGAGGTCTCCAGAGGTCCCCCGAGGTCCCCGAGGTCTTCTGCTGAGGGTCCCCAGAGGCGTCGGGAGGTCGGGGAACTATCATTGCGCCCATGAAATGTTGGAGGAGGAGATGAGGAGGAGGGGACGGTTCGCGTGGGTGTTGCCGTGGCGGAGGGGGTGGGTGCAGGATGGTCTGCGAACTCTTGCGAACCCTACCCCTGCGGGTCCCATTGACGCTGGGGTACCATCTGGCTGCAGAGGGTCTTAAACTTCCAAGCCCAGCTGGTTTTTCAGAAATCCGACCGCGGATTTCGTGGATCGGCTCTGGAGCCCCCTTGGCGCCGTCCCAGGCGCCACCTCGTTCGCCAGGGAGGGGGGCCCAGCGCCGATCCAAGAAATTCGCGCGGGCCCTCCGAGAAGGTTTACGTGCAGTTTTTCTATCCCTCTGTGGAGGGGGAGAAGAAGTGGGGAGGAGGAAGAGGAAGAGGAGAAGGAGAATGAGGAGAAGGAGGAGGAGGAGGAGGAGGAGAAGGGGGAGGAGAAGGAAGAGGAGGAACACAATGAATGGGGAGGGTTTGAGGAGGTGGATGACGAGGAGGAGGAGGACGAGGAATTTGGAGGGTTGGTTGATTCTAAGGATGACGATAATGCTGCTGCTGCTGCTGATGATGATGATGATGATGATGATGATGATGACGATGGTGATCATGATGATGCTGATGATGGTGATGATGACGATGATGGTGATGATGGCGATGCTGATTATGATGGTGATGCTGCTGATGCTGATGGCGACGATGGTGATGAGGATGATGCTGATGATGGTGATAATAATGATATCGACGACGATGATGATCATGGTGGTGATGATGATGCTGATTCTGATGCTGATGAGGATGATGATGCTGCTGATGATGATGACGGAGGTGGAAGTGGTGGTGGTGGTGGTGATGATGGAGACGACGACCATGACGATGCTGCTGATGATGATGATGGTGACGATGCTGCGGATGATGATGATGATGATGATGATGATGATGATGATGATGATGATGATGATGATGATGATGATGCTGATGATGATGATGATGATGATGATCATAATGATGATGATAATGATGATGATAACTACGATGAGGATGCTGCTCATGATGATGATGACCATGATGATGCTGATGATAGTGATGCTGATGCTGAGGATGACGATGATGATGCTGATGATGATGACGATGATGGTGATGCTGGTGCTGATGCTGATGATGATGCTGAGGATGATAACGCCGATGATGATGGTGATGGTGATGGTGATGGTGATGATGATGAGGATGATGATGATGATGATGATGATGATGATGATGATGATGATGAGGCTGATGATGATGGTGACGATGATGCGGATGATGATGATGCTGCTGATGATGATTATGATGCGGATGATTATGATGATGCTGCTCATGATGATGATGATGATGCTGCTGATGATGATGATCATGATGATGCTGATGCTGATGCTGACGATGCTGATAACGTTTATGATGCTGATGATGATGCTGATGCTGATGCTTATGCTGCTGATGATGATGCAGCTAATGCTTATGCTGATGCTGATACAGATGATGATGCTGATGATGCTGCTGCTGATGATGATGCTGATGATGATGCTGATGATCATGCTGCTGCTGATGATGCTGCTGATGATGGTGATGATGATGCTGCTGATGATGATGCTGCTGATGATGATGCTGCTGATGATGATGCTGCTGATGATGATGCTGCTGGTGCTGCTCATGATGCTGATGACGATGATGATGCTGATGATGCTGATTACGATGGTGATGGTGATGGTGATGGTGATGGTGATGGTGATGGTGATGGTGATGGTGATGATGATGATGATGATGATGATGATGATGATGATGATGATGATGATGATGATGATGATGATGATGATGATGATTACGATGGTGATGGTGATGGTGATGGTGATGGCGATGGTGATGGTGATGGTGATGGTGATGATGACGATGACGATGGACGGTGGCGATGCTGCTGTCAGGTACACGTCGGCTACACGTCAGAGCGGTCCGTCGAGGTTCGGAGCTCGAGGTTTTCGGGGGTTTGCGTCGGTTCCCGGAGGCCTTCCAGCCTCGGGATGCCTTCAGGAGCTGCGCCTCGCCGAGAGCGTTCTAGGGGTGCCCAGATCGTCCCGGACTGCTGCCGGAGATTTGAGGTGCGATCCAAAGGCCAGAGGTGAGAGGGAGGTGGCTACGCGTAGAAGTGACCCTCCGACAGTGTGACCTGTGGTGCGGACCCACTGGGGTCCCCCGATTGCTGGATGCGGTGCACTATCAGAGCGGCGGTTGCTGGCGCGTCTGGGTTTGCCCCCCCCCCCCCCCCCTCCCTCCCCCCCGCAGCCTCTTAGAGCCGCGCCGCACGAGGTGCCGCTTCTTTCTCGTAGCCGATTTGAGCACGCCCGTCGAGGCATCGAGTGCGGCTCTTCTTTCTGAACGCGTGTTTTGTTTGCGGCGGCGCGAGGTGCCTTCTTGAAGACATGTTCTGACCCAGCCCCGCGGGACCGCGTGCCTCTCTTTCTTGCGCTTGCCCTCCGGGATGGCCTCCCCGCATGGGCCCTGCGTGCGCAGTTTGCCGCTGCGCTCCCTCCGCCGCGCAGGACTTCATCACGAAGCTGCTGGTGGTCGACCCCAAGAAGCGGCGCCTCCGCCCGGCCCTGGGGAGCCCCAGGGGGTCCCCCGGGAGGTCCAGGGAGGTTCACGGTCCCTGGAGACTGTGCTTTTGTTCCCTGGCGATAGCGGGTGTGACAGGGTTTGGGGGGGGGTGAGGGGGGGCAGGGGCCGGTCGCGCGGGAGTGCTTAAGAATGCCTCATTCCTGGACGGCGCTGGCGCAACTCGTGACGTGACAAGGGGGGGAGGGGAGGTGCGGTGCCACTCACGAGCGTTATCGCGAATCTAAATACTGGGCTCCTGACATCTTCGCGTCGTGAAGAAACATCACGGCGGGAGGGTTTGAGCACTTTCGGCCTTTGGAGGCCCTTTCCGGGCCCCAGGCCGCAGGGACCGTCTAGAAACTGCTAAGGATGAGAAGCTGGTTCCCAGAAAGGGGTTGCAGAGTTCTGGGGAGCCAAGCTGAGACAAACATCATGACGTCGGATGTTTGGGAAGCTTCAGGAGGACCAGGAGGCCTCTGGAGGCCCCGTCCTTGTCTTGTCTCGTCCACCCCCAGATCCAGGAGTCTCCCTCACATCCTGGAGTCGCGACGGGCTTTCTCCTGGGATCCTGCTGCTGCTGTTCCTCCGTTCCCTCCTCTCCTGCTCACCCTCCCTTCTTTTACAATGAGGCGATCAGCCCGACGTTAGCTTCCCAGACGCCCACCGCACATATTTATCTAATCGCTTCGCTCATTCCGCTGGCCCATACTGTCACATCTTTGCCGATGATATACTGAGTGCTCTTGTGGAGTGCGGCGCCGCAGGGAGGTCATCCTGTTTTTTTTCCCAACCCTCCTTGGTTGGGTATTCGTTTTGAGTAGAGCACTGCTCGCGCATCCTTCGTCCCGCCTCCCTCTTGTCTCCTCTTGCCTAGTGCGTACCTCTTGTGTGTGCATCTTGCCTGCGGTACCTCTTGTGTGTGCATCTTGCTTGGGGGGCTGCGATCTGCGAAACTGTCGCCGCTTTCGAGGGCTGCTGGGGGGTCCAGCGGAGTGAGGCACCGCGCGGATCTGAGCGAGACCTTCCCGTCCCTGGGTGGCTGCGATCTGCGAGATTGTCGCCACTTTCGATGGCTGCTGGCGTGGCGGGTCCAGCGGAGTGAGGCACCGCGCGGATCTGAGCGAGACCTCGCCGTCCCTGAGGGGCTGCGATCTGCGAAATTGTCGCCACTTTCGATGGCTGCTGGTGGGTCCAGCGGAGTGAGGCACCGCGCGGATCTGAGCGAGACCTCGCCGTCCCTGGGTGGCTGCGATCTGCGAAATTGTCGCCACTTTCGATGGCTGCTGGCGGGTCCAGCGGAGTGAGGCACCGCGCGGATCTGAGCGAGACCTCCCCGTCCCTGGGTGGCTGCGATCTGCGAAATTGTCGCCACTTTCGATGGCTGCTGGCGGGTCCAGCGGAGTGAGGCACCGCGCGGATCTGAGCGAGACCTCCCCGTCCCTGGGTGGCTGCTTTCTGCGAAATTGTCGCCACTTTCGATGGCTGCTGGCGGGTCCAGCGGAGTGAGGCACCGCGCGGATCTGAGCGAGACCTCGCCGTCCCTGGGTGGCTGCGATCTGCGAAATTGTCGCCACTTTCGAAGGCTGCTGGTGGGTCCAGCGGAGTGAGGCACCGCGCGGATCTGAGTGAGACCTCCCCGTCTTTGGGGGGCTGCGATCTGCGAAATTGTCGCCACTTTCGAGGGCTGCCAGTGGGTCCAGCGGGGTGAGGCACCGCGTGGATCTGAGCGAGACCTCCCCGTCCCTAGGGTGCTGCGATCTGCGAAATTGTCGCCACTTTCGAGGGCTGCTGGTGGGTCCAGCGGAGTGAGGCACCGCGCGGATCTGAGCGAGACCTCCCCGTGCCTGGGTGGCTGCGATCTGCGAAACTGTCGCCGCTTTCGAGGGCTGCTGGTGGGTCCAGCGGAGTGAGGCATCGCGCGGATCTGAGCGAGACCTCCCCGTCCCTGGGTGGCTGCGATCTGCGAAATTGTCGTCACTTTCGATGGCTGCTGGCGGGTCCAGCGGAGTGAGGCACCGCGCGGATCTGAGCGAGACCTCGCCGTCCCTGGGTGGCTGCGATCTGCGAAATTGTCGCCACTTTTGAGGGCTGCTGGTGGGTCCAGCGGAGTGAGGCACCGCGCGGATCTGAGTGAGACCTCCCCGTCTTTGGGGGGCTGCGATCTGCGAAATTGTCGCCACTTTCGAGGGCTGCTAGTGGGTCCAGCGGGGTGAGGCACCGCGCGGATCTGAGCGAGACCTCCCCGTCCCTAGGGTGCTGCGATCTGCGAAATTGTCGCCACTTTCGAAGGCTGCTGGTGGGTCCAGCGGAGTGAGGCACCGCGCGGATCTGAGCGAGACCTCGTCGTCCCTGGGTGGCTGCGATCTGCGAAATCGTCGCCACTTTCGAGGGCTGCTGGTGGGCTCGCCTCTTTCGAGGGCTGCTGGTGGGTCCAGCGGAGTGAGGCACTGCGCAGACGTGAGCGGGACCTCGCCGTCCCTGGGGGGCCATGTCACGTTGTTGCTGCCCCGCCAACGTTTCGATTTTCTTGCCCACAGTCTCCTTTTGGACCGTGCGTCTTCCTTAGTGACTCAGGGGTTCACCTAGTTACTCATCGTTCTTCCCTTGATTGGTGACCTGCGAACCTTCCGAATGCCGCTCACAGAAGTAGATGCGTCCATGTCACGTCGCCGCCTTCGCGTCAGATCTCCCAAGCTACTCCTGCCCCGCATTGCGCAGGGGTTGGGTACGTCGCCAGGGTAATTGTGAGGCGTGGCATTGGGCACGCTGTTCGCGGCCTCCGGAGGTCGGAGCCCTTCTGCAGGCCTCCGGGACTGGCTGTCCACCCCGAGCTGTTTTGTGACGGTCCCAGGGCTCGTTGAGGTGCAGGTGGTGTGAGCGCGCTCGTGGCGAGCGAGACGGCTTAGGATGAGGAAGCGGAGGATGAGAAGAAGCAAGCATGTCGATGGTTTCGCAGGGATATCTTAAGACGAAACTGGGTCGTCGACAAGACGGGTCTCCTGGAGACGTCGCGGGGTTTCTTGGGGGGCCCTTTGGGGGCTTCTTGGACTAGTGTTTTGGGGCCTCTGAGAGCTTCTTGGGTCCCTGCTGGCGGTCCAGTGAGCGATCTCGCGGGAAAGGGCTGGACATGGCAGCTCGGAGTGCCGCTCTTGGGGTCTTCTGGGAGCCTCTGGAGCCGTCTTGAGGAGCCTTTTGGGCTGTCTTTCAGCCCTCTGGGCCGTCTTGGGTTCATCTTGGGGGCATGTTCGGCCGTCTTGGGGCGATTTTGAAGGCCTCTGGGGCAGTTTTGAACGTTGGTCGTATATGCGAAAAGAAACGTTTTCCAACGGGAATAGGACGATTTGTGCTTCTTGGGGCCTTCTTGGAGGGCCTCTTGAGGCTCTCTCGGGGCTTCTTGGCGGCGCCTCTAGGGCTGTCTGGAGGCCATCCGGGGCGTCTTGGAACGATCTTTCGGCGACTCGGGGGGACCTTGTCGGGAGTTTGCCGGGAGTTTGCTGGGAGTCTCCCCGGCTTCGGCCGGAGTATTTTTCGTTCCAGGACTCCCAGGGGCCGCCACGTGCGCGCGAACTAGAAATTGCAAGCGTCTAGCAGGAGATCTTAGCAGGCCCCTGGCCCGTTGGGCCGGCGAATTTTGCACCTATTGTGCTTCCTTGCCTCCACCTCGTACTCCGTTCTCCTTCCTCTTGCTCTTCCCTCCTCCTCCTTCTCCTCGTCGTCGTCCTCCTCCTCCTTCTCCTCCCCCTCGGGGTTACCATCCGCAAAGCTGGCACAATTCGACATTCCTATCGAACCCTCCGTCCCATGACGTAAGGCTCGAGATTCTTGACAGTGTCGCTGGTGCTCGTTATCCGGGCTCATGCAGTGTCTTCGGGCCCGTCTCGTGCCTCGGCTGCTTTTTGAGATGCCGAACAGTGGAAATGTTTTCAGTGGGCGGTGAGACTGTCCACGGTCTCCCGCGAAGAGCTGAAACTTTCTTATCCAGGCGTGCCTAGATCCTCCGCGTGGCCTTCTATACACTCATTGCACCAGAACTCGCATTTTGTCCGACCTTTCTTGGCGATTCCACCTTCGGCCCTACAAGGCGTCGATGGCTGAGCAGGCCATATGTGAGTAAGATCACGAATTGGTTTCGCGCCAAAGACGAGTCTGTGTGTGTGTGGGTTTCAGTCCAAAGCCGGTCGTCTTGAGCGTAAAAGTTGGCAAGGTCACGGTATACAGGCGGGACCAGCCGATAAAAAATGCCCGAAGGTTGTCGTGGCAAACAAGTCTTATAGACCCCCTTCCGTAGCCATTTTGGCTCAAGTTGTCGTGGCGCAAGCTTCAGAATTGATCAGATCCTGGCTGCTCTCATCCATCTCAAGCGTTACCATGCCATGTGCTAGGCAGCGTTCCCAGTGTCCTTGAAGACGACTGCTCGCCACTACTCCGTCGGCGAGGAGTTCTTCGTCAAAATGCCCCCTGCAGAACGGAGCCCGCCCGAGGGCTGCACTTCGCTCCTGACGCCCGCCGAGCTCGGAGCCTTCTCAGACTGGTCAAGGCAGGAGGGCGCGACCGATCCTGCAGGGGACGCCAAGAAGCAGAGGAGCAACGCCGTTGCCATGCGCCAGCTCTCCTCGGTCGGCACGCCCGGGGCACCCGCACTCGCCTGGGAGGGCAGAGGCGGCCCGGTAGCGGCAGGACAATCACAGCGCCTTCGACGTGGCCGCCGCCAGTGCGGCGCCGATGCTGGCGGCGGCGGTTGTGCCGCCGCCAGAGCCCCACGAGGTCCCCCGCCCTCAGGTTCGCATGGGCCGCATGGAGACGGAGTCTCTCGTCTCCCACTGCACGGAGGCGCGCCCAGACAAGGACCAGCCAGCCTGTGTGCCCCTCAGCGCCAGCTTCTGCGCCCGGGCTCCGCAGGGCCTGCTGCCGCAGCCGCCCGTGGGCTACAGCCTCGGCTCAGCTGCCTGCCCCACCATGCGGTCCGTGGGCCATCTCTCCCCTCCCCCCCCGCCTCTCCTCCTGCTGTCTCCTCCTCCTCCTCCTCCTCCTGCTGTCTCCTCCTGCTGTCTCCTGCCATCACCCCCCTCCTGCTGTCTCCTCCTCCTCCTCCTCCTCCTCCTCCTCCTCCTCCTCCTCCGCGTTACTCCCCCTCCCTGTCCTTGCTGCTCACCTGCCCGCTGCTGCTTCCCCTTCCTCGCTCCCTCCGCCTCCTCGCCCAGGTCGGCCGCGCCCTCTCCCCAAGCCCACGGCTGCCCCGACCTTGCGAGGCTCACCGCCAAGCAGGCCCTCGAGCATTCGTGGATAGTCAAGAGGGACCACATGGCCCGGGGGGGGGGGCGGGGAGGGGCAGGGCCTGGCACTGGGCATGCGTAGGGCTCCAGGACAAAGCCAGGACGGAAGAATTTTTGTTGTTGCTGTTGCTGCCATTTTCAGCCTCGAGGGGCCCTCGCGACCGTCAAACAGCGACGCAGGATGAAAAGCCGGTCCCGGGGAATGGCTCGAGACGTCCGGGGGTCCCCGTTGGTCGGGGGCGGCAAAGAGGGGGGTGATGACCACGGGGGGGTGGATATCATGGCGGAGGCCATGATAGTTTCCCAGATTTCATGGCGCCTCTTCTTGTTTCATTACGTCCCTGGCCCCCCTCCCTGGGCCGCGCACATGCCGCTGGCCATGATTTGCGCCCCCCCTCTTGGACACCCCCCTCTTGGCCGCCCCCGAGTGGGGAAACGAATTACGACGTCGGGGAAACGTCAGTCGAGGAAGCGGGAACTTGGATCAAGGCGCGTTGGTCAGCGACGGGCCTGGCCTCAGTGCAAGATCGACGAGCTCCGTCGGCACGCGAGGCGGCGCTGGCTGCAGGTGCCGGGGCGCGCCAGATCCACGGGCCTGCAGTGCCTGGCAGCGCGTGCCCCAGCTAGACGAGAGTTGAGTTAGGCACGTCCCTCTACAGGAGGAATGTTCAAACATAGTCAAACCATAGTAGGTGGTTTTTTTTTTTTTTTTTTTTTTTTTTTTTTTTTTTTTTTTTTTTTTTTTTTTTTTTACTTTTTCTGCGCATTGTTTGTAGTTTCGTGTAGTGTTTTTTCTTCTAAGATCCGCCCATAGGGGGAAGTGCCCGACCTGAGAGTAGAGTGTTCTGAACCTCGGGTTCGCCGTCTTCTTCTGACGGTCCCGACGTGAGCTTTGACGGTCCAGTTTTCGCGGGATGTTTGCAGCGGGAATTCGCCATCTTTCAGACGGCTTCGTCGGGCAAATCCGAGTCCACCAAACTCGGGTCTTGGGTCTCCCCGGCTGTAGTCGTCGCCGATCGCTGTCGTCGTGCGTCCTCCGTCGCCCGTCCGTCGTCGTTGCCGTCGTAGGTCGTGAAGGGAGGAGGAGGAGGAGGAGGAGGAGGAGGGAGGAAGGAGGAGGAGGAGGTAGGAGGAGGAGGAGGAGGAGGTAGGAGGAGAGGAGGAGGAGGAGGAGGAGGGGGAGGAGGAGGAGGAGGAGGAGGAGGGAGGAGGAGGAGGCGGAGGAGGAGGAGAGGAGGAGGAGGAGGATGGGAGAGGAGGAGGAGGAGGAGAGAGAGGAGGATGAGTGAGGAGGAAGGAGGAGGAGGAGAAGGAGGAGGAGGAGGAGGAGGAGGAGGAGGAGGAGGAGGAGGAGGAGGAGGATGAGGAGTGAGGAGGAGGAGGAGGGAGGAGGAGGAGGAGGAGGAGGAGGGGAGGAGGAGGAGGAGAGGGAGGATGAGGCGGAGGAGGAGGAGGAGGAGGATGAGGAGGAGGAGGACGAGGCTGATGAGGAGGAGGAGGAGGGAGGGGAGGAGGAGGAGAGGAGGAGGAGGCGGGAGGAGGAGAGGAGGAGGAGGAGGAGGAGGAGGGGGGAGGGGGAGGGGGAGGAGGAGGAGGAGGATCAGTGTGTAAATCCAAGACCTCATCAACGATGTTGGAATAAAGCCTCCCTCCAAGCTCCCTCTTCATAGGCCCCTACAATGAGTTATTTCCACTGAGGGAAGCGCCCCGTTGGGACACAACCGCTTGAAGATCCTGAAGCGTGCCAGAACACAATTCCTTAGATTATCAATGTGATTGTTGCGCCCTGACAGTGCTGAATCATTCCAACGCATCGTTTTTGGCACGTGAGCCGTGGGAAGCTAGTGAGGCTCTTGCAAATGTATAAGGCGAGAGCCACATATTGAAAATGAACCGCCCGCCCTCAATCCGTGAAGCTCCTGCAGCTTGTTAAGACGAGTGTGCGCGGGGCTAAAGCGATACTTACATTTTGAAAACGACCCGCGCTCCATCCGTGAAACGCTTGTAAAACACTGTATGTGCGCGGCGCTAAGGCGAGAGCCACATGGTCGGAAGCGACCGCCCACCATCTGTGAAGTTGTTGCCAATATTGAAGCTTCAGGATCATAAATGGTGAGACAGTCTCAGGCGAAACGCCCGGCCTGCCCTTCCGACTGACTTCGAAGCGGGACAGCTATGAGCTAATTGTCAGGTAAGGGAATAGAGGAGGAGGAAGCGGAGGAGGAGGAGGTGGAGGAGGTGGAGGAGGGGGAGGAGGAGGAGAACAAGGAGGAGGAGGAGTTGAAGGAGGAGGACAAGGATCAGGAGGAGGAGGAGGAGGAGGAAGTGGAAGAGGAGTAGCAGAATGAAGTGGAGGAGGAGGAGGTTGAAGAGGAGGAGGATGAAGATGATGAGAAGGATGAGGAGGATGAGGACCACTGTAAACCCTAGATTCGTAAACGATGTTGAAATACACACTCTCTCCAAGATCCGTTTTTCAGAGGCCCCTACAAGGAGTTATTTCCACTGAGGGAATTGCCCCTTGTGTGGGACAGCTGTATGGACATCTTGAAGCGTGCCAAAACACCACTCTCAGGGTTTCACCGGCACGAGATAACCTGAATGTTACGTCTTGGTGATCCCGAACCATGTCTGAACACCATTCCTGGGACTTCAACACCGCGAATCGACGTAACTGCTGCGCCTTGACAATCCTGAATCGTTCCGAAACCCAAATTCTGGCACGTTAGCCATGATAATTATTGAACCGTTTGCATATGTTCAAAACGAATGTGCGCGGCGCTAGGGGAGAACCGCATTTTGAAAAGGAGTTGCCTTCGATCCGTGAAGCTCTTGCAAGCTTTCAGGACGAAGATGTGCGGCGCTAAGGCGAGAGCCACATTTCGAAAACGACCCGCCTTCAATCCGTGCAACATCGTGCACATGTGCAAAACGAATGTGCGCGGCGCTGGAGCGAGAACCACAGTATGAAAACGAACCGCCATCAATCCGTGAAACTCTTTCAAATGCTTCAAAACGCACGTGCGCGGCGCTAAGGCGAGAGCCACATTGTGAAATTTATCCGCCCTCAATCCGTGAAGCTCCTGCAATTTTGTAAAACGAAACGGCGCGGCGTTACTGCGAGAACCACTTTTCGAAAACGTCCCTCCCTCCATCCGTGAAGCCCTTGCAACTTTGAAAACCGAGCAGGAGGTTGACGAGGAGGACGGAGGACGGAGGTCGGAGGACGGAGGTCGGAGGACATGGAGTGTGGGAGGGGGGTGGGCGATGGAGGAGCATGAGGAGCAGCGAGGGGTAATGATGAGGAGGAGGAGGAGGAGGAGGAGGATGGTGATGCTGATGATGATGATGATGATGATGATGATGATGATGATGATGATGATGATGATGATGATGATGATGATGATGATGATGATGATGATGATGATGATGATGATGATGATGATGATGATGATGATGGTGATGCTGCGGCTGATGGTGATGCTGCGGCTGATGATGATGATGAGATGATGTGATGCTGATGATGATTGATGATGTGAATGGTGATGCTGATGATGATGATGATGATGATGCTGATAGATGATGAATGGTATGGCTGAAGATGATGATGATGATTATGCTGATGATGGATGTCGATGATGAATGATGATGATGATGTGATGACGATGATGATGATGTGATGATGAATGATGATTATGATGATATATGAGTGAGGATGATGGGAGGAGGAGGAGGGCAGGAGGAGGAGGAGGAGGATGAGGAGGAGGAGGAGGAGGAGGAGGAGATGAGGAGGAGAGGATTAGGGGGAGTAGGGGGGGGGGAGTAGGGAAGGAGGAGGAGGAGAGGAGGAGGAGGAGGAGGAAGGAGGCGGAGAGAGGAGGAGGTGGCGGAGGAGGAGGAGACGGAGGTGGAGGTGGCGGAGGTGGCGGAGGGACGCGAATGAGGCGAAGGAGGGGGCAGAGGAGAAGAACCAGAAAGCGGTACTGAGTGACCAGCCGACCAGGCGGGGTAGCAGGATCAGGGATGGGGGAGGGCGATCCTCCTGTTCCTTCCCCGCCTCCTCACTCGCCTTCCTTGCGACGTCTCCCTCGTCCCTTCCTCTTCCTTCTCCTTCTTCTGCCTCCTTCTTTCTCCGCCCCCTTCTCCCTTGGTCTCATTCCTCCGCCTCCTCCTTCATCCGCCTCCTCCTCCTCCTCCTGCCCCGCCTCTCCTCCCGTCGGGCCCTTCTCCTTCCTCGCAGCGGTGGTGGCTGCCCCTGCAGTGCCTGACCACCTTGAGACTCCGCACGCCGAAAGGGAACGCAGAGCCTTGAAGTCCTCCTCCCTGCTGCTGCTACTGCTCCTTCTGGACGCTAGCCGCTGACGGCTCTGGGGTGTGAGTCTGACGCAGCCGTACCCTCCCAGCGGTCTTGCGCCGCTGGGGGGCAGAAAGAATATAGAAGATCATTCAGGTAGTGCGCTGGAGAAAGGGGGGAGAAGGGTTTGCTTCTCCTTTTCCTCTTCCTCCTCGTCGTCAGGACTCAGGACTGGGGACAGTGTCGGGCTACGCTCCGATGCCCTCGCTGCTCTCTCCATTCCCGGCCTTCGCTGGGGTGGTGGGGGGGAGGTAGAGTGCCCAAGCGAGGGGGGAGGAGAGGGGCACGACAACACGGCGGGATGACAGAGGACCTCTTGGCAGCTGGTAGTTGTAGGCTTCGGCGCCGTGGAGGGGCCAGGCAGCGGAGTCCCCAGCGGAGCTGCCATCCGGGAGGGCGTTCGATTCAAAAGGTCTTGGGTGGAGTGCGAGGAGAGCGACAGGGGACGGTTGGAGACGACGAGGTGAGACTCCCCAGGGGGGAAGCGACGGGGAAGGGAGCAGGGACCACCCATTTTCCTCCTCCGCCCTGTTCCTCCTCTTCCTCCTCTTCTTCCTCCTCCTCCTCCTCCGCCAGCGTTGCCAACGGCTCACAAGCGCAAGCCAGACCAGCAGGAGGGAGCCAATGAGGGACAGAAGGATTCCAAGCTCGCGAGGATCAAGTCCCAGATCGAGTCAGACACAGCTGGGGACAAAGTCGGACCGCTGGACGCTCTCATCGCAATCCTGGCGAAGCTGACCCTCAGCAACGGGCGCGAGTTAGCGGAACTTATCGGCGCCAGCTACGTCTGCTTCTTGCTCCCATAGGCGGCGACAAACGTCGCTATTACAACGAGATGTGCAAAACAGAGGGTAGCGATCACAACAACGACCGCCCCCTATTGGCCACGCATCTTTCTGGCGCTGGTGCAGAACATAGTCACATCGACTGACATGACCACCCCAGAGGCCGCCAAGAAAATATGCAGGTCGTACTGGACTGTGGTATGCAAGAAGTCCAAGGATGAGGCTCTCCTGATGTTGCAGAGCCACATCCAGTTTCTCAGGCCGCGTCCCTGCCACTACGACAAAAAACAGTTCGACACTCCGCAGCAGTAGAAACTACAGTTCATGGTATCGGTGCAGCATCAGGTAGTGACGGTTCGCGACAAGGACGGAGCGAATCTCATGACGCTTCACGGTGCTCTGGTCCAGATCATGTATCATTACAAGGGGATCTACAAGCCAGGCAATGCTCCGAGAGAGGCCTTGGAGCGCGATGCGGAGATCCTCCTCCAGCAGATAGGCATCAACAACCAGAGCGTGCAAGAGCAAGTCAGGGGCATCACGCGCAAGGGCAAGGGCGGCAAGGACAAA
>CAUYUJ010005124.1:0-64073 GCA_963575745.1 Prorocentrum cordatum | reverse complement strand
CGCGCACGCGCCGTGCGTACTCGGCATGGGCGTGCCTGGCGGCATGCCATGAAGCTGCTCAGAGCAGCGCCTCCGAGCGCGGCGGCGCCGCGCCGACCGCCCAGCTCTGTGGCAATCTGCGCGGGGTATGCGGCGCCCCGTTCGCCCGAAGTGGCGGAGCGCGTGGCTCGCCAGAGTCGCGCGGGCTCGGCGGCCCTGGCCCCGCGGCCAGACCGCGGCCGCGGTCGGCCACGGGCCCCACCTCTGCCGCTGGCTGGGGCAACAGCTCCGAACGCCGAACGGCCTCGTCCTTGTGCTGGGGCTTGCCTTCGCACGCACGGCCGCACTGCCACTGGGCGCCCCGAGTCCTGTACCTCCGCCCCAAACACCGAACTGCCCCCCCCCCCCCCCCCCCCCCCTCCCCCCCCTATCCCCCCCATTCCGCCTCCTCCTTCCACCTCCCCAAATCACACTTTCCCCACCCCCTCCCTACTCGCTCCGCCCCCCTCACCCCCCGCATCTCCAATTTCCCCCTCCACCCTCCCCTCCCTCCCCTCTGGTCGGGTGCCTAGAATCGCTTACCCTCCCCCTCCCCCCCCACCCACCCTCCCCTCCCCCCCACTCCCTTCCCTAACGCTCCTCACATATTTCCCCCTCCCCCCCTCCTCCCCCATCATCTCCCCCCTCCCCCTTGCCCCAGCCACCTTCCCCCCGGCTCCCCTCCTCCTACTCCTACCCTCCTTCCTCCTCCCCCCCCATCCCCCATATCCTCCCCACCCCAGAACCTCCCCCGAGCACCCCTTGCCCCTCGCCCCCATCCCCCCACCGCGACCCACCCCGCACCCCCCATCCCTCCCCAACACCCCCGCCAAATTCTCGCGCGGAAAACTAGCGGGCGCACGCCCGAGGCGCCAGCGTGCGGCGCGGGGGCGACGCTCTCCACGATGCCTCTTCGGGCTCCGACGTAGCCACCTCGTTCTGGCCGTCGTCGTTGCTGCACAGCAAATCTCCGCCAGCGCCAGTGCGCTTCGGGATGCGGAAATAGCGCCCGTCGAAGGCTGCGGGCCGCCGCATGTCGGCGTCGGGGGCGGTGCTCTCGTCGTCGCGGGCGGTTTCCGCGTCCTCGACCACGAACCTGCATAGCAGCCGCGCAGGCGTAGGGATGAGCCTGCCTGACGCGCCATGCACCACTGCAATCTCGCGTCAATCCAAACACCTCCGCCACGGCGCCCGCTACCTGCGCGACGCCCCCTCGCGGGCGTCGCAGATCTGGGCCGCGCCAATGGAAGACCGCGGCGCGAGCGCCACGCTTACGGCGCACTTGCCAGCGACCCCGCTGGGAACTACAACACATGCATCGGCGCTGCGCTGCGCGGCCGCCCCACCGAGACACCGCGGACGCGGCCGAGGCCGCCAAGTAGCCGCGGCCGCGCCCAACGCAACAGACAAACCGAGAAGGGAAGGCGACGCGCGGGCGAAAGGCTTGCGGGGAAGGAGGGAGGGGATTGTCGCGCGAGCGGGGAAGGGAAACGGGATCGGGGCGTGGGAGGAGGGGAAGAGTGGAGCGGGCGTGAGACGGGGAGGGAAGGCAGAGCCGATGGCCCAGCCCCGCACCAACCAGGAGCACCCCAGAGTGGCCGCGGCGCGGAGGGGCCCGCCGCGTCCTCACCCGCCCACCACCCCGTCCGAGATCTGGGGCGGGGGACACAAAGTCTCTGGCCCCCTCCACCCGCGCACATGGTCTGGGGGAGCAAAATTCCGGTACCCCCCCCCGCGCACATGGTCGGAGGGGGCAAAAATTCCGGTACCCCCCCCCGCCCACATGGTCGGGGGGAGCAGTTTTTCGGGGACCCCCCCCCGTCCACATGGTCGGGGGGAGCAGTTTTTCGGGGACCCCCCCCGCCCACATGGTCGGGGACGGCAAAAACTCCGGTACCCCCCCCCGCGCACATGGTCGGCCGACGGCCTCCCGATCATTTTTGGACCTCCTCACGGGGCCGCCTCCGTCGGCCTGGAATCGTTAAAAATTCCGGTGTCCCAGGGCTGAAGTCCTGAGAAAAATGGTAGTCCAGATGGTCGGGGACCGAATTTCCCGCGCCCCAAGAGGGTGGTGGTTTAGGAGGTCGGGATGTTAAAAATTCCGGAGATTTCCGCTGGCACATGGTGGTGGGAATGGTCCAGTCGGGGGCTCTGGTCCGAACACATGGTCGGGGGGGGCAGAAATTCCGGTACCCCCCCCGTCTACATGGTCCTCGGCATGGTCCAGACGGGGGCCTCGGTCCGAGCACATGGTCGGCGGGAGCAGATTTTCGCCCTCCCCCCCCGCCCGCATGGTCCCTGACATGGTCGTCCTGGGGGTCGTGCTGCACTCGCGCGCCCACGTCGACCGCGCCCGCGGCCGCGCCCCTCGCCCCTGGCCCCCGCCCGTACCCTGGCCCCCGCCCGTGCCCTGGCCCCGCCCGTACCCTGGCCCCCGCCCGTACCCTGGCCCCACCCGTACCCTGGCCCCCGCCCGTACCCTGGCCCCGCCCAAGAATCGACCCATGGGCGATGCGATTGCCGCGCCAAGCACTCCCTCATCGCCAAGTGGTCGTGGTGGTAGCACTGATGATGCCCATGTCCGTGGCCGCGATGGCGCTGCCGACGATGATGATGGCGAGCTCGCCGAAAACCTTTCGTCGTTCGGATCGCCGCCCCAAGCAGCAACCCCTGGCCACCAGACGCGCAGCGCCTAACTCACCCCAACAATCACCGCCATGATGGTGGCGATGGTGGCGGGCGGCAATGGTGATCACCATGGCCCTGGCTACACTACACTCACACTCTTCCCCCTTCTCTCTCTCTCTCTCTCTCCCTCTCTCTCTCTCGTTCTGGTTTTCTCGATCGTTCTCTCTCTCTCTCTCTCTCTCTCTCTCTCTCTCTCTCTCTCTCTCTCTCTTCGTGGCCTCTATGACAGGTATGTATTGATATCGCTCCGTTATATAACCATAGGCACATGTGCATAAGTGGTATATTCTTCGCAGCCTGCATATAACCCACACATGATACCCCGCGTACTTTCAGCGGGTGGGCGGGGCGCGGGTAACGAACGCTCTATTTTCACAATGCAACAAATAGGACGGGGCATTTCGAAACAATGGCGCCGCGCGAAAACGCATCGGAGGGACCATGTGGAAATTATCGCGCCGAGAGAAAGAACAGCGGATGGGGCCATTCCGACACCATTGCGCCGAGTGGCGACGATGTCCTCGGCGCCCTGCGGTCGGGGTTTTCGCGAGGACGAATTAACAACATAACGTTTGGAGCCGCGCCTTCGCGCGTCGCCCCCAGCGCCGTTATCATCGCGACCGTGACCAGAGGCACCATTACCATTGCCATTCCCCTCTGGTGCTGAGAGCATGGCACGACGCGCCTAGTTGCTACAGGCAGCCGCTCGGGGCGGCGGCCTCATAGCAGCGGTATCCGCAGCGCCCAGATCTCCACACCCATCGTCGCCATGATGGCGGCGATGGTGCTGGGCGGCCACGGTGGGGCCCACGGCCCTAGCTACGCAAATCTCACTCGTTCACTCCCAGGGTTTCTCTCTGTGCAGAATTGCATATTTAAACAACATGATATCTCTCCCTCGTTATCTCTCGTGATCTGTTTAACATAAAGATGCCGTTCCATTAGGTATATGCGAGCAATATGTATTTTTTTCGCGTCGTCCCCTTCTACAAATAACTCATGCGCGCGCACGATCGCACCAACGAATACAGATGCATACACCCACGCATCTGTATATTCACACATACAAACAAAACATATAAGTATACAATCGCGTACAATTCATACACATATATATATATATATATATATATGTATACACAACACGCACATGCACACATATATACACGCACGTTGCGCACATGCATGGGGGTAGCGGCCATGCCCACAGCCAGCCTGCAGCGCCCAGTGGTTTACGTTTTCGGGGCCGCCCAGCGCCGCGAGCGCAATGAGCACCCCCTGGACAAAGACGGAAAACAATGCACGGGGAACAGCGACGGCGGCAACCAGGCTCGCGTAACCAGGGCGCAGGGCGGGGCCACTGCCCGCGCCAGAGCCGCCCCCCCCCCCCACCCCAGGAGCTTCGTCGGGCGGGGCCCGAAGGCCAGGCACAACGCCTCCCGCCTGGCGAGGCTCCTGTGCGGGTGGGGCACGAGCAGTGGCACCGCCACGGAGGGGGAGGTAGGGTAAGGCAAGGCGCGCTTAGGGGGCGGTGTCGCCTCAGCCGCGGCGGATAGGAGTGAGGCAACGGGAGGCCCCATTCTGAAAAGGAGCCCCCCCCCCATCCGCGCAACCGTCGCAAGCGTTGAAGACTAATGTGCGCGGCGCTGAAGGGAAAGCTTCATTTTGAACAACGCATGCCCGCCATCCGCGTGAGCGAAGCAAGTCTTCGCGATTCGCGTATCCCCACCAACCCATCCAAAAACATATCATAGTAGTGGTTGCAGCCGTAGCCTTAACAGTAGCACAAGTTCTAGTAGCAGTAGTTGTTGCTGCAGCTGTAATATTTGCATGCGTTATTCGAATAACCGTATCAGTACCCACCAACGGCGCAACCCCAATCAGGTGCCAAACTTATTTCACTCCTCCTCCTCATCCTCCTCCTCATCCTCCTCCTCGGACTCCTCCCCCTCATCACTCCTCCTCCCCATCATCCTCCACATCCTCGTCACCCTCCTCACCCTCATCAGCCATGCCTCCTGATTTCACTCCCCCTCACCCTCCTCATCATCACCCTCCTCCTCATCATGCACTGGGGGAGGGATCGGAGAAGCTGAGAAACGCACGTTCACTGGCACCGATGCGACATGCGAAACATCAACAATCAAAATGCTGACGGGTCGTGCTCAGGCTCTGAGTCCTCGCCGTCCCGCCGCGGCCGCTCGGCCGCCTCGAACTTCCGCCAGTCGGCGTCATACTCGGCCCGACCCGCAACCCTATGGACGCGCCTTTCGACAGGGCTGGGCCGAAACGACAGGTGATCTGCACGGCTACCCTGACGGTTGCAAACCAGCCAGCACAACGCAAACCCCATGGGCCTCCCCATGCCTGGGAAAACGTCGGGGGTGGCCGACTGGGTCATGCGCAAGGTTTTCACACACTTCCCATGGAGAGGGTTCGAGCATATGCACTCTATGATGGATTCGCCTGCAGGCCGCCTGTAGTAACGAATGCGGCCGCCGCCACGAACCGTCATCTGAAACCTCAGATCAGAATGCAAATGCGGCGGCGGCAGCGGGCCAGGGCCTGGTCCTGCAGGCGGGTCGCCCCCATCTGAATCAGAACCTTCTTCGCCAGCGGCCGCCTTTGAGGGCGCGCGAGGGGGTGGGAGGCAGACTGCGGGGCCGACGCAGCCTGGCGGCCATGCGTTTCCCATCTGTTTCCGCGGCCCCCGAAGGCCGATGTAAGCAGTGCAGAGCTGGTGCATCTTAAAGGTGACCGCTGCCACCCCCCCAATCCGCCCTCCCCCGCGGGGGAGGGGGGCGAGGGGCATCTGGGGAATGGCGGGGGAGGAGGTCGGGGGGTGCGGAGCGGAATCGCACGGCACCCTCGGGCGCCCAAGGGAAACATTCGTGCCGCAAACTGCGCCGCCCGACCTCGACCGACGACCGACCCTCGCCCAGCGATGGCTCCAAAAGCGCGTGCGCGTTAGATTGCACGCCGAATGGCCGCGTGCTCCAGGGGCGGTCGCGCCCTTCCTGGAGGCGCGCGGTCGCCCTGGGAACCACGCGAGACCACGGGCGCACAATCGAGGACGCGTGCGAACGAGCGAGCCCTCAGGCCAAGGACCTTCAAAAGCATAAGAAAAACCCCATGGTGCCCAAGAGGGGCCCTCGCAGCGCCCAAGGCTCGCCCAGGCTCCAAGTCGACCCCAGACCGCCTCATTTGCCCAAGACCCCCCACCCATACGGCCCCTCAGACCTACTTGAAAATACCCACGGGGCCCGCCTCCCCAGGAAACCAGAACTGCCCAGAGAGGCACCGCGGCAGCCCGACAAGGGCTGGAAGGGGGCGCCAGCCTACCTGGAAGGAACGCGCTAGCCTACGCTGAACCCCAACATGGCACACGCGGACCAGCCCCCCCACGAGACGCCGAGTAAGAGCTCCTATGGGCTAAGCTTGCACACATGAACCCCCATGAACCTCCTCGTCGTGACCCGACTCGTGCCCCTCGGAGTCGTCGTCCTCGTCGAGCGCGGCCCCCTGGGGTGGCCACAACCGAAACCACCGCCTGCCTTCGGCGGCGACGGGCAAGCGCGCCGCGACCTCGCTCGGCCTGAGGAGGCCGCGGGGCAGGCCGCGCTCCTGCAGCACGAACAGCTGGCCGAGGTACACGTCGTCGCACTGCACGCCCGTCTGGTCGGCCGCGCGGAAGAGCGTCTGCCACTCCAGAGCAGCCTTCGGGTGCGGGGCGGGATGGGCTCATTCATAACCTCCTCGTCCTCAGCATCACGCCATCCTCATCTCCCTCCTCACCCTCCTCCCTCCTCATCCTCACTCCCTCCTCCATCATCTTCCTCCTGATCCTGCTCCTCGTCATCCATCATCCTCCATCCTACTCCTCCCCTCCTCCCTTCGCCAGCCGTCAGTCGCCGCCTCCTCCTCACTCCCTCCTCCTTCCTTCCTCCAACCTCACTCTTCCTCCTCTCCCACTCCTCCTCCTGCTCACCCCTCCCTCCATCATCATCCCTCCTCCCCCATCAATCCTCATCCCTGCCCCCTCCCACCATCCCCCAGCCGTCGGTCGTCGCCTCTTCCTCCCCCATCCGTCCTCCAGTCGTCGCCTCACCCATCCTCCCTCCCTCATCCTCCCTCCCCCTCCCTCCTCGCCCTCGTCCTCCTCCCCCCGCCCTATCCCCCCGCATCCTCCATCCTCCTCCTTCCCCCTCCCCCCTCGAGTTCCCGCAGCCTTCAAGTGCACGTCCTCGCCATCCCAGCGCAGGCGGACCATGGTCTGCAAGGTCGGGCGGTACGGGTTCAGGTAGTGGACGGCCAAGTGGAAGTAGGAGCACACGACCCCGTCCGCCTCGAAGTTCAAGGGCGCACCGTGGTCTGCTGGCTCTGCTGGGACCCTCAGCACGCACATGATGAGGCCCCCGTCGACCAGCATCTTCCTCATGGTGGACTCCTTGGGGCACCTCACTTTGAGAAACCTCAGGATGGAGTTCCTGAACGCCCACGTCCGACCGCCGCCGACGCCGCACAGGTGAACGCCAGCCCGAGCACAGCGCCACTGACGTTTCTCTGCTGCCGTCTCTTTCTTGATCGGTTCGGTCGTAGCGTGCATCTGCATGCAGTGCTTCCGACCCCAGTCTGCCCCGAGCAGCGGCATCGCTGTCTTCCCATCGGCGGTGCGCGCGCTGGCCACCAGGGCAGCGACGCACGTCGCCCGCGCTGCAGCCTGGCTCTGGTAGCACATGTGCGAGAGGCCCTCCATGGCCGACGGCGCCGTGCCAAGCTGGCCGATCAGCGGCGCCGTCTCACGGGCAGCCCCGAACATTGCCCGCCCTAGCTCGCCCGATTGCTGCGCGCTGTAGTTCAGGAGGTCCGTCTTCATCTGCCGCTCATCCTCAGCCTTCAACCTGCCGAACCACCTCGCGTCCTCCCGAGCGGCCTGCAGAGACGCCTCGAAGGAGCCGCCGCCCTGGACGATCGCCTCCGCCATGTCGACCCTGAAGTCCCCATCGTCGTCATCAAGGCGCCCGCTGAGTCGGTCTTCCATCTGCTTCCTTCGGGCCCCCTGTCTATTCACGAGGGCCTCCCTGTCCAGATCACGCTTGGTAGGGCCGAAAGGCCGCTGATCACCAGCGCGACGCCTTGCCGCTGCCTGCTCCCCCGACGCCTGCAGCGCTGCGAAAGCGACTGGGTCGTTAGCCTTGATCTCCCTGTACCTGGCACCCAGCTCGTGGAAGTCGCGGAACATGCCGACGTCGCTCTCGGCCACGAACGCCCTCCATGGCCCGCGCCAGCCAAGCGAGGGCTCCTCCTCGTTGTCCCCGCCGTCGCCTTCGTCGCCGTCACGCTGTCTCATCACGTGTGCGGGCAGCTGGAACTTCGACTGCAACGTGAGGTCGTGATCCAAGAGCGATCGGAACCGACTCATAACCCAACATGCTGATATATAACCAAGCTCCTGCTGGTGCGTCTGGCAACCGAGTCTCTTGCACAATCGGCGCACGTACGCCCAACCAGCCTCAACAGGAGCCATCGATGTGCGAACCATCATTGCCACGAACGCCAACCGCACAATGATCTCCTTCTCATCGTCAACGTCCAGGTTCGAGTCCAAGAACTGCCTGCCGAACGTCCCGTACAGGCAGTAGTCCCGATGCCGACAAGCCCGAACCTCTGCCAGGCGATGTGGCTCGTGTATAAGCCGGAAGAGAGCCACGTCCGCCGAGCGATTGCCAGATGCCCAAAGCTCCTCTATCAATGCGCCGAGGCGGCTGAAGAGCTTAAACACCTTGCACGCGCAGCGCTCGTTGTGGTACTTCGGCGGGAGGATGGTCCAGAACTCGTCCTCGTCGAACATGTAGCGGAGCTTGCTCAAGGCGCTCGCCTCAGCAGCGCCCCTGGCGGCAACCGTGATGCGAAACTGCCTCTGGGCCATCGCGTCCGCCATGGGGAGCCCTCCAGCGAGAGCCTGCGATACCTTGTGGCGCTGCTCACTCTCCCAAGCTTCGCCTGACATCGTCAGTCCGACGTGGTCTAGTGGTGCCAGAATTGTGAGCGCCAGCCTCATCAGCATGAGGTCGAAGGAGGGCTCTGACAAGATCCAGTCCAGGGCGATCTGCCGATCAACCGAGTTCTGCTCCTCTTGCGCCTGGGCAGGGGTGCGCCCAGCCTCCGCGGGCCCAGCAGCGGGCGGCACATATGGAACCAACTGCCCACCAGCCCCAGCCTCTGGCGCAGCTGCGCCCGCGGGCGCCGCAGCCGCGGCTGGCCCGCCGTCAACTCCAGCGGCGCCTCGGCGACGCCTAGTACCTTTGCTGCTGGCCCAGGCCTCGTACACATGGCGGAGGATGCCGCTGCACGCCTCCAGCATCCCGAATGCGCACGTGCACTCGGTGTGGCCAGTCCAGTGGTGCTCCGCGAAGTTGTCGGGGGCCCTGCTGCAAAATGCGTAGCACAACCCCTCCACGATCAATGCCTTCCTCTCCTGGATCTGCGCTGCGGTGTAGTCCTCCGCGGTGCCAGGCACGTACACTGGTATCGTGGCCCTTTCGCGCCAGTCGCCGTTCGGGAACATGTGCCTCGCGACCAGCTTCGGGACTGAGCACTGCAGACTCGTTGAGAAAAGCCTGATGCACCTCATGCGATGCAACGTTGCATCGGGCGGGCACTCCCCGTACTTTATGTCGATGAGCGGCTTCACGACTATCTTAAACATCTTCCTGAAAGACATCATGGACCCTAACACCCTCAAGGAAGCTGCGCATCGTTTCATGCCGACGATGGTAGGCTTCAGCGCCGAAAACAAATGCGACTTGATGGTCATGGAAACGTGCGCACTGCAGTCCAGGTTCAAGCGTTGGTCGAGCGGGGCGTCCATCACGCGAACGCCTCGCTCAGTCTTCGCGTTGGTGGGGGCCCTGTCCAGGCACGTGCCTCGAAAGCGTTGCTCGAACGCCTTCGTCCGTAGGGAGGCCCCGCTCACGTTGTTCAAGCACTGCCTGCAGTTCTCGCCAGTGCAACGGTCGATGAGCTGCAAAGGGTTCGGCTGCTCGCCAGAGACCATGCAGTAGGAGATCGCGCCGTGCCTCCTGTTGTCCTTGATGCGCAGCAGCATCGCGTACTCTGTCCTGATCTGGAGCAGCTTCATCGGGCCGACCTCGGACGAAGCTAGGGCAGCCAGCTTCATCGGCAATTTCGAAACGATCGCATCGCCCTCGACCGCCCCAGGACAAGCCAGGGCGACAGCCTCCAACAAGCGGCGCCGCCCGCCCGACCTAAAGAAGTCATTGAACCTCAGCGTGTGCGGCGACTCGTCGTACATCAGGAACTCGCCGTAGTGCATCGGCTGGATCTCCACTGGGCTGCCTGGAGCGTTGCAACTGGTGAGTGCAAGCTCAAGTCGGCGCCTCTCCCTGCGATCTGCAAGTAATGCCAAGCATGCAGCGTCCATCGCCCTATTTCTCACTTGCATCGCGTCGATGCCGAAGGTTCTACTGAGCTCGCTGATAGCTGAGATGGGCGCCTTCTGCGAGGGGTCAAACCGACTGCTCAGAAAACGCAGCGTGTCATCATCAACCTCGCAGTCGTCGCGACCAGCAGCCTCCAACCACGAGTCGAAGAGAGGTAGCAGCGGGCTCGGCGCGCCTGGGAACGCATCGCCCTCAAGGATGCTGCCCAGCACTGTGTCGGCGTACTTGCCGAGCGTGGGCGTCCGCAGCTTCTTCTCTGGGGGCGGCTCGGCGCCCTCGGCCGAGGCCGCCGCGGGGCGCCTCGCAACCGCAGCGGGCCGCCTGGCGACGGCGCGGCCGCGCCCCCCTCCTCTGCCAGCTCGGCCGCCGCCGCGGCCGCCAGCCGCCGCTGCCCGTCCGCGGCCGACAGGCGCGGCGCCCCGCCCAGGGGCTGCCTCGGCGGCGGGGCCGCCGCCGACGCCTATCGGCATCGGCCGGGCCGCCGCGCGGCCCGCATGCCCGCTGGTGTGGACGAGCACCAGGAGGCAGAGTCCGAGGTGACAAGCGCGCATAGTTTGAGCCAAACTGGCTACGGAGTGGGCCCATGAGCATTGATAGGGGGCGCCCCGAACCAGCCAACGATAGAGGATGCCAACTACAGGCGGCGATGTTGGATAAGGAATCCGCTCGCTACCGATCGACCTGGGGCACCTCCCACTCTGGAACAATCAGACTCCACGGGGTGACGCGATCAGGCCCCGCGTGGCAACGCAGACCCGCTAGGGGGTCCAATGGGATCTCTGGGAGGAGCCTCCGAACCTAAGGCACCCTCAGAACCATCGTCACGACGAGGCCGACGAGGACGACGAGGACGACGACGGCGACGACGACGACGACAACGCCGACGACGACGACGAGGACGACGACGACGACGACGACGACGACGACGACGACGACGACGGCGGCGACGACGACGACGACGACGACGACGACGACGACGGTGAGAGGGTAGGGTACATCCAAGACGGGACGATGACAAGCCCGTTCAATGTTGGTTTTACCCATGGCTCGAACGCCGAACTCCTAAGCGAGCTGAGCACACCCTGGCAGCACGCAATCAAATGCATTAAAAAGGAAGCTGAATAGTGCACACCCTAATCGATGATAATCACATCGTCCACACGCGAAGCCTCAACATCTCTCACAGCTACCGTCTGCGCTGCCTTACTGCCCAACTTCGGGAGCCATACACGACAGGGGTGCAACCTACCACGCATCCTACGCTTGGGCAGTTGTTTCACATACCTCTGAAACGCAGCCTCCATCTCTCGCTGAAAGATGCTCTCCGTGTAGATATTCGGACCATCGAACAGACCAGTGCCGCTGGAGGAAGTCGGGACGAACATACCTGGCTGCCACGGCGTGCTCTCGGGCCTGGTCCTCTGAGAAGGCGGGGGCGTAACTGGGAGCAAGGCCTCAAAAGGCCCCCAGGAGTCGGCCATGGCCGACATTGCCTCGCCTCCGCCCGAGACAACTACACTGGATGGCACCCCCTCGAGCCGAACGGGCGGGACGGAGAGGCAGGAGGGTGGCAGAAGGCAGAGGCGCAATAAGTTGTCTCTGAGCCTCCTGGGGCCGCCCCTCGCCGCCACGGCTGGACCCGCATCGGACTCCTGGTCAAAACGCGCCCGATGACAAACCCAGGAATTGATGTTGAGGAGGGGGGGGGCGCGGTTTTGGGGCGGGGTTCCCATTGCGGCGCAAGCGCTCGCGACGACGAGGTCATCAAGGGGGTAAGCTGCAACACACGACGGGGGGCAATGGCGGAGTAAGAACGGAAGGCGGGAGGAGGGGGAGGCAAAAACAACAGCAACAGGAAAAAGAGGGCAATCAGGATACCATGACCTACTGCCCCTCCCTATCTCGCCGAAGTCGTGGCCCAGGGGGGTTCCAGCGGCGGGCGAGCGCCTCCTCCTCACCCTCCCCCGTCTACTCAACCCCCTCACTCGTCGTTTGTCCTGCCCCTCCTCCGCCTTCGTTCCCTTTCCAGTTGTCCCTCCTCCCCGTCCTCTTTCCTGGAGTCTATCCCCACCATCCTCCCTCCTCCCCCCGTGCCGATCAACCCCCGCATGTAGTTTTTTCACGTAAGCTAAGAACCTCGGTTCGGATCTACGACGGCTCTACGAGGGCTGCTCCCTGGACGTGGACCCTGGACTCCCGCTCCTCGCGCGGCTACCGCGTGGGATCGAAACGAGACCCGAGCGGGCCTAATGCGCACTACGCGTCGGGCTGGATATCGGGACCGTCTCAGGAATCCTCTGGGATGCGTTTGTGGGGGATCTGTCTAACCTGGGCCCGCTCGGGGCCTATGCTGCACGTGGCCACTACGGGGGCCCTCTCAGAAACTTATCCCTACGACGAAATAGTCTAACATAAAAACGCTTTTAACATTAAATCTACCATACAAACCACCACTTATCTTAGAACCGCCCGAACCATTTTTTCCCCACTTTCACTGAACTGTACCCTAGGAGGACATGATGATCATAAGACAGGAGGACAACGTGGCTCCTCGCGAGGTACGCCTCCGCGTCTGCCATCTCGAACGACCCCCGCGCGTCGCGGGGAAAGTTCGCCTGGATAATGCGGACGAAATCGTCAAAGGAGATTGCCTCGGCTCCAGGCCGAACGGGCTGGACGCGGGCCTCAAAATCCTTGTCGTAGGCGTTCGCGCAGGATTGCCGCGCCTGGTTCATCATGAACTGCGCGCCGCCCCATCGAGCCCAGAGCAAGGCGTCCTCTTCGGCCGGGTCGTGGAACGCCTTGACGTCGTCTGTGCCCCACTTCGACATCACCGTGTCGTCGGCAATCGCGGGCTTGAAGAGGCTCCCTGGCTCGAGGCGAAAGAAATCAATCCTCTTGGAGGTGACGACGCTCGGCTTCAGGTCAGAGCGGCCGTGCTTGTCGATCTGGCAAGCCGAGATGGCGAAGCAGGTCGTCTTAGAAGCGGACGACTTCCCGACGCGAGTCTCCCCGATCCACATGATCGAATGTACATCGTGAGTGCGCAGTGCGGGGGCAATGATGTTGTTCAGGATCGTCGGATGGAACTGCCTCAAAGTGTGGCACCACGACATCAACGTCCGCGCGCCCACGGTGCCGTTGGCGTAGTTCCGCAAGCTCTCCTGCGAGGCTGCCAAACGGACGCGCGCCCGAGCACCTCCCCTCAAGCTGGCGCGACGATCAGGTCTGCGCCCAGCGCGAAGGGGACGCGCTCTACGCCGCGCGTCCGTTTAGCCGCCTGGTCCTTGACATCCCCAGGCGTCCACCCGAAGATCGGACTGCTCTCGAGGTGGATCTGATCATCCGTCCACTCGACGAATTGGTTCTGGGCATTGCTCCGTGGTCCATGATCGCGAATGAAGGCGTAACCAGCCGTTCGAGCAATCCTGTCGTAAGTGCCCGCTTCAGCTGCCTTCTTCACGGACGGCTGCACGAAGTATCGGTACTGCACGCCCCCAAGGCGGTCCATCATGAAGTGGAACAACTTGCGAACCTTCTTCGTGTCAGAAGTGCGGCCCCAGTGGATCGTCAGCGGCGTGCCCACGATGAACACATCTTTCACCAAGTCCACGCGAATACTGTCGTCGAACTTGATATACTTCAGCACAGACTGCACCCCATCAGGGTCGGTGGGCAGAACGTAGATCTGCATTGTGAACGCCAGCTCTCCCGTGTCCTTCTTCGGCTTGAACGGAGACGGCAAGGACGCGTAGTCGCCGCGGCGCATGATGTCGACCATGTCCACAGCACTTGTGTCGGGAAGCTCCTGGCACTCCGTTCCAATCTTGATCCAATCCACGACGTGCTTCACTTTTACCACGTTGTCGATGTCTCTCAGTGGCATGTCTCGGAGACGATAGCAACCAGGCGGGTCTGATTCGAAGCGCGTGGGCTTCTCGAGCCGACTGTACGGGTTCAGAGTGTCCATGCAGCCCCAGGCCTGCGCGACCTGCTCGGTGGCGGACTCGTCCCCCGCGATCATCTCTCCCAGAGACTTGACGCCCCCCGCCACGAGGTTCGCCATGATCGCAACGAGACGCGATGCAACGTTGACTGCGAGGCGCACCTGTGGTCTTGAGCCAACGCAAAGCTGCGGGCTACAGCAATGGGAAAAGATAACGGACTGGGGCATCCAAAATCTGGATCCCCCCAATCAGCGGGCTCTCTCTCTCTCTCTCTCTCTCTGTCGCTGTCGCCGTCCCTGTCTCTTTCTCTGTCTCTGTCTTTGTCTCTGTGTCTGCTCTCTCTCTCTCTCTCTCTCTCTCTCTCTCTCTCTCTCTCTCTCTCTCTCTCTAGTCTCGGCTCGAGAGTGCCCTGCACTCATAGCGTAGCCGCGACGCGAAGCGCCCCGCCTGGAGTCCCGACTCCAGGCCTCGCGAGACCGGAACCGCGCCAGCAGCGCGGTACTGATTTGCGTCACTTCCTCCCTCCCACCAGAGCGCCTGCCGCAATGGCCCCCGCCAAGCCGGAGCGCCGTCGCTCTTCCAAGCAGCCGCCGAGCTCACGTCCTGCAGCTGAAGGATCCCTCCTCCAACGCAAACAGGACTGCATTGCAGCCTTCAAGCAAGCGGGGTCTGACCGCCCCACAGCCGCATACAACGGGCTCGCCGAGCTGAACGCGGACGAGCTGCAGGCCACGTACGACATGCACAAGACCAACACCAAGAAGCTCGGCAGTGCCTTGATTCGCATGTGTGCCGCCAACCAGATCAGCTACACGCTGGATCACCACCAGCGCAGCAAGCCTAAGCGCAATGGTGGTGACACATCCTATCCACCAGCTGCGTCCGCACGTCTTCAGGCTGCGGACGCCAAATTTATTGCCTTGGACCCGGCCTTCTGGAAGGTCCCAGTCCTGGCCGAACCCACATCACTCGACGACGGCAAGACGTACAAGCCCAGCATCAGCCTCCACGACTACGAGAGTGGCGAGCGGCTGCTGCAGCACCATCTCGAGCAGGGTAAGCGTACCACGGGTCAGCTCGCGATCGCTGTCATGGGCCCAAAAAACGACAACTACGTCGGCACCGAGCTCGCCGTCCCCGTGCTGAAGCGCCACCCCAAGGCGCCCAATGTGGTTCACACGCACGTCCCCGTGACCGTGTACCAGCTGGGCACCAAGGAAGTCGCCTGCACGGAAAAAGTAGCCGTCGCCACCATTGATCCTGCCGACCACGTATGCTGGATTCGGGTGACCATACATGAAACCGAAGCCATCGCCGCAGTCCCCTCCATGCACCAGGCCTTCGAGGATCAGTTTTCGGGAGGCGCCCCCGTGAACGGTGGTCCACGCGCCAAGGGTCCTTTCCGAGGGGATTCCGCTCCACAGGACAAGGCGCGCCAAAACCAAAAGCACAGGGAGTCTAAGAAAGACGCTCGCCGCCAGGAGCTCGACAGTCAGCTGCAGGACACCTTCAAGGCCCTTTTCCACGGCAACTTTAAAGCCGTCACTATCCTCGAACCCTGCAAAAGTCTAGGCAGGTACGGATCTGGCGTCGGAAAAAGGTCCCTGGCTGCCACTTTCGGCGTCAGTCTTCAAGCAGTTGACAAGGTCTTGGCGGGTTCGGGGCAACTCGGCGCCACCTACGACCTCAGCAACGTAGGTGCGGACGAGCCCACGGCAGACAAGTACCAGACCGTGTGGTTCCCCGAGGACCAGCCCATCACGATGGCAGAGGCGTTCCAGAAGTCGGTGGACTTCAAAGCCCTAGGAGTCGTCAGGCACGGCAAGTCAGGCTTATTGGGGATCCGTGTTGCACGTGGGTCAGACGCCGCCAAGGCCGCTGCCGTCAGCATCCGTGGCTGCGAAGCCACTCTCGCCAAGACGCGATACCGCATCACGGGCATTGCGGCACGCCATGCCACGCTGACTCAGCTTGCCAAGACTCTCACGGGCCCGTCCGTCAAATGGGACTGTGAGGTCTACCACACCGCCTGGGACCCAGCCACTTCGGCGCAGTTTGCCTTAGTGCGCGCTCATCGTCCCCCACCCACATATACGGTACAGGTCGCAGGGTGCCCCATCCCGTGGAGCATCACCGAGGCCCCGTTGGCTGAGGCCGTGCCGAAGAAAGACAACGTCACCATTGTCACCCCTACCACTATCACAGAGCCTGTGACGCCGCCTGCCCGTGGTGGCGGCTTCAGCCCCGCCACGGGCACACTCCTAACCAAAGCGGCCCAGAGCCCCTACCTCCACGACCTCATGACGGCCACGCCCAAAGGCAAGGGCGTCGCACCGCTCCCGATCCCTAAGGAGGAGCCTTTAGCCAAGCGCCACCGATCCTCCAGCGGGAAACGTGACGCCACGCCGCACGCAAGATCACAAGGCGCTCCAGGCCGCAGCTCCTCTGCTCCCCCGCACGGCACGGATGGAGCTGCCGAGCAGACGGCCGTCCAAGGACCAGGTGGGGACGGGCATGACCCGCAACCTGGCACGGGGGCGGCCGAAGGTGGGGGCCACACGGAAGGGCACGTTGACGCAGCCGCCGAGGTACCAGGCGACGTCGAGATCCTCTCATCAGAGGACGAATTCAGCGTGGCATCGCGCGAACCGAACACCCTCGGCGAACGCTTCGCTACGGCCCCTAAACTGTCAGATGCCGCTACGACCCGCATCCAACACATGGAACAACAGCACGAGCTGCTCGCCAACACGGTGGACAACATGCAGGTCCAGCTTGCGGGCGTTCTCTCATCCCAGGCCACACTCACGGAGCACGTTACAGGTTTGGAACGAGGGCTTGCCACCGTCGTCACGCAGCAACAGACGGCAACTACCGAAGCTGCTGCACTGCGCGGCGACATCCAGGCCCTCCTCGGGCACCTCACGGGGGGTACCATCCACCTGCCCCAGGTGGCCACCCTCGATACCAAAAAGGAGGAAGCTGCACCAGTTGCCGATCCCGTGGCTGTCTGCGGGTGGATCGACCAGCCAGGCCAGGTCACCCCAGGGACGGGGCCCCCAGGGGCTGACAAAGGCAAAGACAAAGGGCGGGCCACACAGGAACCCTATTGAAGGTGCCTCAGAGGGCCCGCCTCAGCCCTCCGAGGAAGCGCCTTCAGAGGCATCCCTTCTCACCTCTCGTTGTACCTCTTCCTTGTGATATCATGTCATTTTTGGCAGCAGCACGAGCAAGCTACCTGGTGTAGGGACACCTGTCATCTTGCTGTGGGTGTGTTTGTTGCAATGTACATGAGCATGCAGGGGTACCTAAAGATGCGTGCTGACATGCAGCCTTTGGCTCATCGCTCGCGCCGCCTGCCAGGCCTCGCCATCATGTGGCGCTTTGCTTTCAGCCTGGCCCTCCCCTCGCTCGCGGGAGCACACCCGTCTTCA
Organism: Prorocentrum cordatum; assembly: GCA_963575745.1. Classification (NCBI taxonomy): domain Eukaryota; class Dinophyceae; order Prorocentrales; family Prorocentraceae; genus Prorocentrum; species Prorocentrum cordatum. Next base: position 46,523 of record CAUYUJ010005124.1, on the reverse strand, counting down.
GGCGGTGCGCCCCAGCATGGAGGTGGGTTTCTTTTGCAGCACGTCGAACGTGCGTCTCTTTTCTACCTCTACGATGACAGCATCTACAAGTACGATCACTGCACCATCTTGGACCCGATCGTCAACGGAACCGCTGCCGCGAGTCCGTGCAGTATTGGCCAGGCACACAGTGGCGGCTTCAGCCCCGCTGCTGTGCCCCGCTATTGCCCTACGGGTCCCACCACTCCCATGCGAGATAGGGGCGAACCCGAGGAAGACCCTGCTTTCTGGCACCTGATGATGATCCGCGCCCGGCTCATACCGTGTGCTGCGGCGTGGGCACCAGGTGAGGATAACCAGGACATGTTCTGGGCATGGCTCGAGGACTGCGTCCCGTACATCCTGGCGACGCTCCATCTGCCACAGTACGATCACCTCTTCCTTGAGGCGTCCGAGGACACCACCGACGCCCTGCGTCATCGCACCGCGGTCGACATGTGCGAGGACATCTGGCACAGAGCGGGCCCCGACAGGCAGCGCATCAACCGCAACCTCACTCGGATCCAGAGCAGCCGCGAGTACGCCACCCGCTATTTCGGCCTCCTTCTGGAGTACCAGGGCGCTCGTGCAACGCTTGTTGGCCCTGAGGCCTTCATGGCACCTTTGCCGCCATACCTCTCACGGGCCCATGCTCTGCTGCCAAGAGGTCTCCCTCCACCCGACCATGACGCCATGGCGTACCTCGCTGATGTTATCCTGCACCAACCGCCAGACATGCTGCCGCTCGTCGAGGCGGAGCTCGCTGCGGCGCCGACGGACGGCACCGATCAGGCCGCAGAAGATCCCGTATCATGGCTGCTCCAGCACATCGCGGCCAGCGATATCGGCAATACATCCATGGACTCGTTCCACGCGTCGGAGGATAGCCAGGACGACATCGATATCCAGGATCGAGACGGCACGATACCATCAGGCGACTCGGCTCAGCGTGACCGCGACAGTGAGCCTCACTCTGGGCTCGCCCCGTGGCAACGCAGTGCGCCCCACACCTCAGATCAGGTCGACCCTTCTGCGCGGCCTAACGACGCTGAAGGTGCCACTGCCGCTGATGTGACTAGCCATCCCACTGCTTCGCCAGCTCATGCCAGGCCGTGCAGTGGCGGCTTCAGCCCCGCTGCACCACTGGCTAGACCTGGACATCCCCAGACCGCAGGAGGTGACAACGTGACTGACTCCAACCCCAGTGCCATCGACCACTGGCAGGCCGACATCGACAACGACCCCATCGATGATGAACACCCAGATGCCAGCGGTCCCCACGAGCCCCAGCACAGCTCAGCGGCATCACGACATTGTGGCTGCCTCATCTGCCTCCTGGTGGCCACGTACGCCATCGCGATAGCAATGCCGTACAAGGACCAGATCGATGGATACTTGCCGACCCCGAGCCGAGACCCCAGCTACCGACAACGACGACGACGCCAAGTGACCGCACCAGGCCCATCGGCGTCCACTATATTCCGACGCAAAACGACATACTATGTCACGTCCACATTGAGGGCCACTCTCAAATGGACCAGCGACAAACTCAGAGATGGTGTCTCGGGTGGAGCCACTGCAGTCGGGAGCGGCTTCGGGGGCGTCCTTAAATGGGCCAGCGGCAAGCTAGGGGCCATAGCCACGGGTGGAGTTGTGTGTGGTCTTCTACTCGTCGGTGCCAAACTCCTTGCCCAGGGAGCTGTCGGACACGTAGGCGCCCGCATATGTGCGCGGGCCCTGGACTCATCCACTGCCCACTGGTGCCTCCGCTGTTGCCAACCGAGCAGGAAGCCGAAGGACGAGGCCACACACAAAATGCCGTGCACGCTCGCCGACGAACACGACGACCAGCAGGTGCACGCACTCCGACATCCGCTGCTACAGGAACACTACGCCGCAGCTGTTGCCGCCGCAGTCGCCGACGTCACCACCGCCACTACCGCCGCCATCGCTGAAGTCACAGCCGCCGTATCGCGAGCCTCGTCTGTCACACCAAGATCGACCAGCCCGACGCCACGAGACGGCTCCAAGAACGGCACGACATTCGGTAACCTACCGACCAACGAGGATGCCACAGCACACGGCAGCGACACCGAGCCAAGGGAAACGAGGGAACGCACCCATGGCAGCCCGTGGTCCATATTCCGACATGCCGACGCTCGTGGTTCCTCCCCCTCCCCCGACGCGGACACCCAACCACCACGACGGCGAGCACGCTATGCATCACCTGACAGGCCCCAGGCGTCTTCAGGCCCTGGTACGCCTTACACTGCCCTCAAGCCACCGACACGCAACTCACGCACCACCATCCAGCGTGACCCAGCGGTCCCCGAGCCGCCGAAGAGCATACTTAACGCCCTGTACCAAAACGGCTTCGCGCTAGGGAACAGTGGCGTGTCCACTGAGGACATCAAAGACGCTCTACGACTCCACGACCACCCTCGATTCACTCACGACCCAACACTCCAAGCGCTGGGGCCGTGGACGGACATCATGCAGAGGCCACCGAACCGCCTCACTTGGGTGCTGGAAGACTCGGGCGGCAACTCGGGCGAGACAATTTTCCCATACCTCACGTGGGACCTCCGTCAACCCACCACCGACGCGCCCACTGTTTTCTGGCATGGGACCCGCGGCGACCTTGCGGCCCGTCTTGCTGCCTGTGGAGGGCACCTCTTGCCAGGCCCCCGCCGTGAAACGAAGGGTCGAACTGGCACCAACGTTGGCCGCACGTACGTGAGCGTGCACCCTTCGCTGGCCGCGTGGTACGCGATACCGCCCCACCCGCCCTACAGCCTCGAAGACGACACCCTCGCGTGGGGACCCATCGCACTCTGGATGTGCGAAGCCACCCAACCACCGCGCGGGGAAAACAGGCACAACTACGTGAAAGGGGAGGCCCACGGAGCGCGCCTCATTTACCCTCGGGTCCTGAGCCTCCTCATCCGCATGGACTGGTGCGCCCCCACAGAAGCTGCTTCCAGGTGCCGTGCCCTCCCACACGCCTATGGCATGGGTGACTGCGCGCACGCCCTCCACATTGCTGGCTACGATCATCCAGATCTCCGTGAGGCGGCTGAAGCTCACGACCAGGAAGCTAGCACCAGGCGCAGATCAACCATCGCGGCAGCATGGCCACCACCGCAGGCGCTATACTCGCCAGAAGCGGCGCGAGCATGGGCCAAACAGCACTACGACACGGAAGCAGCCACCAGGGACGACCCTAATCAGCCTCGACCACGCGTCTCGCTCCACATACTCCAGCTGGACCCGAAACCACTCATCGACCTGGTGTACACGGGCTTGCAAGCTGTCCCCGTGCGGGGGCACCCTGACGCACACGGGTCGCGCCCCAGCGGCTCCAGCCCTGGGGCCGCGTCGGACCCACCACGCACGCACAAGTCAGGCACAGCCTTAGCCCGCAGTCCAGACCCCTCATCGACGTCATCTGGAGTCGACGAACGCCGTACGCCATCCCTCATCAGCGCGGCCGCCGCCCTCGCCCGAGGCCGCGCCCGTGCGCGACGATCTGCCTCTCGCTCGTCACGACAGAGCGACGGGAACTCCACCTCCGACAACAGCGGCATCGAGACGTGGGAGCACATTGTGACGGAGGAGGAGCCGACTGCCTACCACGTCCTCGCCTACCACGTGCGTGATGTGCGGTCCCGTGTCAACGCCCCTGGCATCGAGGTCTGGCTCGACCCTGGTGATCACCACGATGGCGCCTACTTACCGTGGGGGACGACAGTCATGGGCTACCGCGTCATTGACCCTACGGTGGACGGGCGTGACGGCTGGGTCATCCTCCATCATGACCACGGCGACACCACTACTAAGCTCTGGGCACCGACCCAAGTCCACGTTAAGGGGGACGACTCCTGGCGCACCGTCATGGTACCAGCGGATATGGGGCCCCAGTGGATCAGGTGCCATGCCGAGGACGCACGCCTCCCCGCCGAGGTAGTCCGCACTACAGGCCAATCCTGGTTTGCTGACGTCTGGCCCTTGTGGGATCGCCCGAGACCCCACCCAGACGACCCAGGCACAAACGAGCATGCGCTACCGCCATTACCAGGACGCTGGTCTTGCCTACAGTGTCGATTCCAATGCTGCCAATATTGCGCGGCTCGCCGCAACACACAGCTTGGCACCTCGGGCCAACCAACGTGCCCAGACTGCGGCCGCAGCGGACTGCGTACACTTATGGACTGGTCCACGGACTACTCGTGCAACAGTTGGACGTGTGCATACAGCACCAATAAGAGGGACTCTGACACATGCTGCCTGTCCAGCAGGTGTCCCCACCCTCCCAGGCCACACAACCAGCTCGACGTCCGTGCCACAGGGATGCCGCCGCACATCCTTGCCCGCCAATTCGGCAACGCGCCAGCCCTCCACGACCTCAAGGAACCCCCCCGAGCGCCTTCAGGCCCCGGGGGAGAACCTCCACAACCAGGGCAAGCAGGCTACCAGGGCCAATGGTACCTCCCACCACAGCCGCGGCGCGTCCCCAGGCAGGGATTGCCTGACGGCACAACGCGGCCACCTGGATTCACAGGAACGGGGATGCCCGAAGAACCTTCCCCCGACCAACCGCTTTGGAGGGAAGGCTATGTGCTCTTCAGCCCCCATCAGGCCCTCAAGGAGGAACTCACCTTCAACAAGACGGTCCGCCGACCCTTCTCCCTAGCCATTACCAACATGTACAGGGATCGTGTCACGGTCAGGACCGTCTGCGAGTTGATCGCCGAGCGCACCCACATGACCCGCACCCGCTGGCGAGATGTGGTACTGTACTGGGACGCCGAGGGTGGTCCTGGGCCTCAAGCTCTCGACTACGATATGCGACTCTGTGACGCCATGGTGAGCCGTGCCACGACCGAAGCTGAGCTAAACCACGACCGCAGCAACCGTGGTAGTTTCTGCCTCTACGGACCAGCGCACCAGCGGGCCATCAACATTACGGCGATCTCAGAGCCGCAGAACATCGACTACACGGAGTATGTGCGACGATACTCACCCGTAGGGGAGACCTACCCTGACCACGCCTTCGAGCACGTCTATCGGGGCTGGCAGCGGCCCGACGTGCCCACCATCCTCCCCGACACCCGTCCCCTCTCGAGAGCCGACTGGCAGCGCCACCAACAGCACCAGCAGCGCATCCAGCAGCGGGACCAACGTGACGCAGGACAGCAGGGCACACCACGCTACCGTTCCCCTGCGCGAGTCCCGACAGGCGGTAACACGGCCTACGACGGGGCTGCCGCCTACCACCGTGGTCCCATAGGTGCCATGCCTGCGGCTGCTGGAGCAGCCGCCTCCAGCTACGGCCAAGCCCCCAACGCCAGGGTTCACCCAGCGGCCATCGGCTACTCGCGTGCACCCCTACATGCCCTAAGGGCCACCTCGCCAGTGCCAGGGTCCACGCGCGCCTGGGGCCTTTACTCAGGCCGACATGAGGGCCCCTCCAGCAACCAGCCTGCAGTGATAACCCCTGCGGCTTCAGCCCAGGGGGCTGCAACAAACCGTGGCAGGGCTGGGCGCCCCGAAGGATGGCGCGATGCGAACGTGCGCGCTTGGCAACCGCGCCAGCGCACGCCCCCGCCAAACGTAGCTGCAGCACTGCGCCCTGCCCAGGCCAAACCTGCCCCACCTGTGCGGGAGAGGCAGCCGCTCACCCCGCTCGTCCTCACGCGCATCCAGGCGCATCGCAGCGCCTCCCCGAGGCACAGCGAGGGAAGCGCCCACCACGTCAGCCCCCGCCCAGACGCGGCCGACCCCGACCAGGCCACAGCCACGGCGGAAGGCGGCACAAGCGCCTCTCGCCAGCCCAGCCCATCACCCTGCGCGGCGCCGATCCGATCCCCGAGCAGGGCGGATTCTGAGCGCGCTAATGCCCAGGCGACTTCGCCACGCGACCGTCACACGGGCGGGCGCGTCCCGCGCAGCAGGACCTGCAGCCGCCACAGTTCACGCAAGGCCCCAGGGAGCTCCACGAGCTCGCCGCCTCGCGAGACTCAGGCCGATGCCCGACCCCCCGAAGTGGTGCCACGCTTCGGAGCCAGCGTCATCGACCCTAGCCAGGTCGACCTCGAGCCGACGCCGTCCACGGACCACGAGCCGCAGCTGCCCACCCGCGTGATCGTCCCCATCGACGAGGCGCCAACCTTCGACCCGTTCAAGAACAAGTACCGTGTCAAGAACCTTGTGGCGGGTTTTGGCGGGGGCTCTCCGCTCTCACCCCAGAGTCGGGGCGGTGCCCCCGCCACCTCGGCTGCTGCCGCGGCAGCTGCAGCCCCGCGGGGAATCAGCCCTGTCCGCAACGTGGGCCTCACGGCAGCGGGCATGGACGAGGCCCAGCGTCAGGCCTCCGATCGTGCTGCTGGAGCCGTTCCACCAGATGCTGCTCATCAAGACACTGACGGGGCGGGCGTGTCACCGCAGGAGGGACCAGCGGTGGCGCGTGCGCAGTACATGCGCGTGCGTTGTGCCGCCGCCGCGCCTGGCCGCCGCCGCTGTCTCGTTTTTGTCTTTGTGATCGGCAGGATGGATCGAGGAGTCGCCTCCCTCTCCCACTGCTGCCGTCTCACTTCTCCTCCCCTCGTCCCCTATAGTACAGGAGTGAGGAGGAATTTTCGTGACATTTTTACTAATATTTATGAACCCCCCCTGGCGCAGTGCCGACCGTGTCCCTCCTATATGGTTGGCCTGACGGCGGCTTCAGCCCCGATCAAGCTAGTCCATAGTAACGCCATGAGCTCCTACTGTGGCCAAGCCTCCTACTGGGGCGAGGGTCAAGCTGACCTCCACCGTGCGGGGCGCGCGAACCCCAGTTCCACCGATGGAGACGGGCCAGGTCGCTCCATACACCTCGTCAGCCTTAACATCACCAGTCTCTCAGCGAACTGGCCAACCATCACCGCCCTTGGTGTCGACCACAACGCCGCTGTCATAGCACTGCAGGAGACCCGACATGCCAAGCCGACTAGGCAAGCCATCGCTACCAGCGCCGCCAATCCTCTCCACGGTGGATACCACGCCAGTCTTGGGCCTGACCTTGATCTGGCGCGAGCCCAGCGCAGAGCTGCCCACGGCGGCACTGATCACACCGTTGTGGGCAACACTGGTGCCTCGGGAGGGGTCGCCATTCTCTCTAAGGATGCCATCGTCGACTCCACTGTCGACGACAATGCGCCCTGTATCGCCGCCCTCAAGGCCAAGAAAAGATGGCATGAGGTCTTTCTCCCACTCTGCACTCAACACCGCCGTAGGCGGCGACGAAATAACCATGGGCCCGCGGGGATCTACATAGCGAGCCTTTACGGGATTGCTGGAGGAGACAGCACAGCTCTCTTTCGGCTCGCTGACTGTGCCGCCGCTAGGGTCGGCTCAGCACCCTACTTCATCTGCATGGACGCCAACACGAACATTGACGACAATCCACACCTTCTGCACATGTTGCAGCACGGATGGTCCAACGTCGCTGAGGGCACACCAGATCACACCATGCACACCTATGGCAATATCCCTGATTGGGACCGCGTCACCAAGTGCCCCCGCACTTCGCGCATCGATTATATCATTGCCAACCAGGCGGCGCGATCCCTTGTCACCGACTTCTGCTACCTTCGCGACTTGCCTGCGAAGTCTCACGTTGGCCTGCAGGTCACGCTTGACCTCAGTCGCCTCGACCATACGGCCCGACGTCTTCTTGCCCCTACGCCCTACCCGCCCGACGATGGAGTTCATGAGGGGCACGAGCTGCAAGCACTTGGGACCCTCATCGCTGGGCGGTACCAGGACCGCATGGAGCAGGCCGACGCACGAGACGACGTGGAGCGCATGTTCACCCTGGCTAACGAGGCCAGTCACGAGTACCATCTCACCCGTCTACGCGATCTGCCACCTCCACCGCCCCACCAACCAAAAAAGAAGCCCCCCACCATGCACGGGCTCACGCCTACGTTCGAGGATCGACCGGTTGTCCCCCGCGCGTTCCCCACCTACGGAGCTTCCACGATTCACATGAACCGACTGCGCAAGCTCCATCGGCAACTCTGTGAGCTCCGTTTCATCGGACAGCACCACCATCTTGATTGCCGTGCTATTCCGCCGTACCTCGCGCAGCGCATCGACTGCACGTGGGCCGCGGCCCGCCTCTTATGCCACAAGCTGCGCCCCACGGTTCTCCTGGAATTCCCCGAGGCCTGGGCCCCAGACGAGCCAGTGCCGCACGGGGAGCACCTTGACGTTTTGATCCAACATCTCGACTTAGAGCTGGCGCGACGCGCGAACCGTGCCAAGGCGGAACGCATCAGGATATGGGCCGAGGGCGTCCGTGAGCCAAGCGGGCGAAAGGCGGCCATATACGCACGAGCTGCTGATAGCTCGCCCACGGCGTATCTCCGCACGCCTACCACTCCTGACGATACGCAACTCCACTGCGACACCAACGCCTTCAAACCTGACGAAGCTTGCACGGACGACAGCGACGCTGACACCGAAGCTGGCGGCTTCAGCCCCGGCGACGGTAGTTCGCCCGACACGGACAGCGACGAAGACCACACCCGTGAACCACCACCTGCGCAAGTCCCCGACATCCTCCCTGCCAACGCCATTGTTGCTAACATCAAGGACATGCTGAAGCTCATGGTCGACACCTGGGAGCCCATCTTGGGCAGGTACCGCGCACGTGCGGGACATGATGCCGAAGCCATGCCGACGTGGGCCGACTTCTACGACGAGTACCGACAGGAGCTGCCTACGCCATCACCAGCTACCCCTTTCCACCTCACCGACGACCAACTCATCCACTTCATTCGCACCCGTTCACCGAGACGCGCGGGGGGTCTGGACGGTTGGACTACTAAGGAGGCAAAGGAGCTTCCCGACGACATTCTTCGCCTCTTCGCCAGCGTTCTACGAGCTATGCAACGCACTGGCACCATCCCAGAACCCCTCCTCCACGTCCCAAACCCGTGCCTCCGAAAAGGCCGAGGCGAACTCCCAACGGACCAACGACTTCTCTCGGTGCTTTCCGTTTGGATGTACGCGTGGGAAGCACCAGCTTACCGCAGCCTCACGGAATGGCGGAAAGGATGGACCCACGCCACGAGTTTTGGCGCTGTCCCCAAAGCTACCATTGGGGACGTCAGCACTTCTCTCGCCCTTCGCATCGAACACGCCAGAGCCCTTCTCCTTCCCTTGGCTGGAGCTGCCCTGGACCGTCAGAAGTGTTTCGACTATCTCATCACGGACATATGCCTTAACCTCGCGCTTCACGCGGGGTGTCCCCAAGACATCGTTACTGTCCGCAGAAACTTCTACAGGCGCCACAAACGTTACATCCGCATGAACGGTGCGTACTCTAAGGAACTGGCCAGGACAAACGGTCACCTCCAGGGAAGCTCTTGGTCCCTGGACGACATTAAGCTGCTCATGTGCGTCTGGACCAAGAGACAGCATCGTTACGTGCCGCGGTCACTCAGCACTACTTTTGTTGACGACAGCAACTCCACTACCCACACCGCGCCCGAGTTGCAGAAATCTCTTGATGAAACCGCCAAGTTTGATCGATTTTCTGGTCAACGCATTCATCCTGGAAAAGTGGCGGGGTGGGCGCTTACTGACGAGCTTCACACCGCCGTTACCCAGCTCACCTTGGCGGAACGGCCCTTACGCGTGGTCGACTCCTTCAAGCTCGTCGGAAGTTACATCAACGCCGAGGCAGCGCCGGCTCCAGCCGCGCTCAACCTCACGGCCACCGCTGACGCCCGTGTTCGCAGGGCGACTAGTCGCCTGCCGCGTATTGGCAAGCTCCCATCTCCGATGCGTATTAAGGCGCGGCACGCCCGCTCCCTTGCTGCCAGCGTCTGTACCACGGGCACTGACATCCAAGCCCCATCAGGCCCCGTCAAAACTGCCTACAACCATGCCCTTAAGGCGGCTATCCGCCCCAAGGGAAACAGGTGGGTCGAGTTTTGGACTCTCATGGCCGTGTGCGTCCCAGGGCACGCCCTGGAGATTGACGCCATTATGCAGCGTGAAGTCTTCCTGTGCCTGCGGCGACAGGTCAACCGCGACGCCACTCTTTGCGGCCTCGTCAGGGATCTCCAACACCATGTCCAGACCCTTTTTGGCGGAGGACCTGTTGGACGACTTGTTCAGACGCTGCAGCAGCTCCGTTGGACTTGGCCCACATTTGGCACCATGTACGACGACTGGGGCTGTCAGATCAGTTGGCTGAACCTTCCCCAAAACGCCTTCCTTCACATGCTGCGCGCATCGCAACGCAGAGCCTTTCTCAGAAAAATCAAGCCACGGCGTCATGACCTTGGTCACCTTGCTTCGGTCAGACAGGGCCTCGACCTTTTCGCCAGCACGTGGCTCGCCCGCACCAAAGGAGCTGCCAAATGCAACGCATGGCAGCTGGCGCTCCTCTTAAACTACCTGTCGGGCGGGGACCACACCCAACAGCGACGTTCTCGATCAAATACGTCCGCTGATCCCAGCCCTATTTGCCGTTACTGTGATGAGGAAGAGGAAACTCAGGAGCACACTGTGCGTGACTGCAAGTGCTGGGCCCGTGAAAGAGTCCCTCTCACCACCCTCATCAGTGACGAACAGTGGGCACGTCTTCCTCCGCACACAAGACATTGCGGGCTCTTCGATGAGGACCCAGCCCTCCTCGATCTGCAAGCCGACCTCGCGAGGGACCCGCTACCTCAACCCATACCGCGGCCCCCGCCTGAGGGAGATCCTGCGGCTTCAGCCCAGGACTCCTACACCACTTACCTTGACCACGACACTGGTTGGACATGGGTCTACGCTGCCACGGACGGTGCATGCACCAACCAAGCCATCCCTTTGCTTGCAAGAGCGGGCTACGGCGTCTACTACGGCATCGACCACCGCATGAACTACAGTGCGCGCGTTCACGGCATCACGCAGAACGCACAGCTTGCGGAGACCCTCGCCATTGTCCACCTCACGGCATGTGCTGAACGGCCCGTACACGTCTTCGTGGACAACCAGGCGGTGGTCGACGGCTTCCAAAGGATCATCGACGGACACTCACCTCCGCAGGGCACGCACGTGGAGTTCTGGGAAAAGGTCCACCGATGTGTCATGGCCAAGCCAAACATGTTCCGCGTAGAGAAAGTCGCTAGCCACCAGGGCGACACGGGCATCGACCTCGGGCTCATCGGGCCCATCGCGGAGGAGTTCAATCGTCAGGCTGACGCCCTCGCCACAGCGGCGGCACGTACTCATAACCTCCCAGACGACATCGTTGAAGCTGCCAAAGCACGACACCGCCAAGCGACCGTGCTCCATGGAGTCGCCGTTGCCATCTACGAGCGGAGACATCGTACTCTTCCTCTCCCACACCGCAGGGCTGGGTTCACTGCTGCAGAACTAAACAAAATGGAACCAAATCCCCTGCTGTCGGACCAGGCTCCACCCGCGGCTGGACCAGATATCCCACAAAACCCCGACGAGCTCTGGGCCGAGGCCCAACGGGGGTTATTCGACGAACAGGAGGACGACCCGTTCGGCTTTGGTGGAGGTTTGGACTTCCTGGGCGACGAGTCAGCCAGCGCCAACCCTGCCCCGGCGGGCACCCGCACGGCGCCCCCGACTCCGCCATTGAGTGCGTCAGCCCACCCACATGACAACGCCGTTCCTTTTCAAGACGCTGATGAGCAGGACGATGACCTTTTCAGCCTCGGTGGGGGATCGGACGCTTTGGACGACGGACCAGCCAACGAAAACCCCGCCCCGTCGGGAAACCTCGCAAACCCTACTGCGACGCCGTCCCCAAGAGCGTTAACGCCCACATACGATGATATCGGTCACCGCCAGGACGCCGACCACGACCCGAGTGCCCCCCGAGGATTGGGTGGCATTGAGGACGCACCGCCGACACCACACGCTGCCGACCATGCCGCCCCACCGAGTCACCAACCCTCTACGCGACCGACCTCAGCGGCCTTGCACGGCATCACGACTGGCCCCACCGCGCACACCACTTCACCTCCCCATCGTCAGCGACCCGCGGGGGCGGCTTCAGCCCCCCCGCAGGGTACTAAACCAGACAGGCCCTCGTGCCCCACCCACGCTTCCTCCGTTGCTGAGCGTGAGGAAGCGGCTCCCCTGACCTCTCGCGGCGCGGCCCTAGCGGCTCCAGCCCTGGGGTCGCGCCGGCCCCTCCAGTCACCTTTTAACGGTGACGGACGTCAGCGTTCAGGGTCCCGCACGCCGCTAGCCCACCTGGACAGGCGTACCGAGGACCTCGCCTCTGTCTCGAGATCCTCGGCGGATGTCGCTGAGCAGCCACCTCTCACCGACCGTGAAACCGAGCTGTCACAGGCTATGGCTGCCCTTCAGCAGAAGTGCTTAGCTCTCGCCGCGGACCTCGCCGCTGCCCAAGCTCGTCAAGGTCCTCTACTCCAGCGCCTCCACAGCGCTGGGCGAGCCTTCGCCGAGCTGCTCACCACCTCGCCCGATGGTGTCGTGCCGTCACTCAACATCCAAGCTATGTTGTCATCGTTCCGCGGCGCTCCACCTGGTGCCCCGCGCTGATCCTCCCCTTTCTACCTGCCCGTGTGTACGTGTGGCTCCACGTCCACGGTGTCAGGGCGTGGGGGCGGGGGGTGCCCCGTCACTGCGCGCCGCCTAGCGGCCAAGCGCCCAACTGGCGGTCCGCCAAGCCGCCTAGCCACGTGCCAGCACGTCGCCTTCCTTGTTGGGGCCTTTTACCTCACGCGGTCTGTCAGGTGAGATCTTCATCGTCTGTCCGCCGTCTGTAGCGTCAGTCGCACTGCGCCGGGGGAGGGGGTTTTGTAGCCCGCCCTCGTATCTTAAGGCTGCACCGCCGCAAATAGTGCTTGCGAGTTGTCGCACCGCAGTGCGCCTCGCGGACGGACCCTGGTCCGCCTACTTGTCCGATCTCTCTCTCTCTCTCTCTCTCTCTCTCTCTCTCTCTCTCTCTCTCTCTCTCTCTCTCTCTCTCTCTCTCTCTCTCTCTCTCTCTCTCTCTCTCTCTCTCTCTCTCTCTCCTTCTGCGGGTGTGTATTTTTTGGCTGTCGCTCCAAAGGCCAGGGCGGGGCTGCTAGTCGAGGCCGCGCGCGGCGCACGTCAGCCCAAGTCGTTGGCGTGGCCGCGGGGCGGGCCGTGGCGCGCCAAGCGCACCACTTTCTTGGCCGCCCAAGGAGGCAAGTGGCACTTCATGTGCACCTGGAGAGTCCGCCACCAGCTCTCCCAAGGAGCTGTGGCCTCCTCGAGCGCCTTCTCGGCCTTCTCGGTCGCCTTCTTGGCCTTCTGAAGCTTTCCCTCCGTCTTCTCCAAGGAAGCCTGCGTCTCGCGCAGCTCCGCCCGCGCGTCCTTGAGGGCGGTCGTCTTCTGCTTGAGCTGCTCCTTGCAGTGGTTGGCAACCGCCTCTGCCGCTGCGGCTTTGTGTTGGGCGGTGTACATATTCCTGTAGTGCTGGTTGGAGCGGCGTGACCGCGCGTCCAGGACGCTCTCAAGGTCGCGCAACTTGTCCACCAAGGGTTTGCGAGCTGCGGCGCGCGCCCCCCTCACCAGCTTGGCCACAGCTGGTTTGTTGCCGAGGTCGTGATCTCTCTTCGCGGCCCTGCGTACCTTGTTGCTGTGCAGCTTCTTCTCGTAAGCGGGCGTCCCCTTCTTTGGGTTCCCCATGGTGTCGCGAAGCACGGAGCGCGGAACCAATCAAACCATGAGCCAAAGCGGTTACGGATGGTCGAAGCTTGCTCGTGCCGCATCCGCTGGGGGGCTCTGTCATTCGGTCGGAGGGTTAGCAAACACTGTAAAAAACAGGTGTTCCAGGTCGGAGGGTCAGCAAACACTGTAAAACACAGGTTTCTCATGTTTTTCAAGTTTTTGCGCATCCATCCACCTGGGAGCGCATAGATCCCCCAAAACCTGAAAAAAAACGGTGTTTTGCTGTGGTTTCTCGGCCTCTGACCTGACAAAACCTGTAAAAAACAAGTTTTTCAAGCCGGAGGGTTGGCAAACACTGTAAAAAACATGTTTTTTTCAGGTTTTTCAGGTTTTTGCGCATCTTTCCACTTGGGCGCGCATAAATCCCCCAAAACCTGAAAAACCTGAAAAACCTGTGTTTTGCAATGGTTTCTCAGCCTCTGACCTGAACAACCTGTTTTTTTACAAGAAATTCTCTACCTCTGGCTTGACAGGAGGCGCCACGAGCGCAATCGAAAGGACGAACTGAATTGATCAGGCACTCTCCTCCTCCTCCTCCCCCTCATCATTCTTCCTCCTCCTTCTCCCCCTCCCCCTCCCTCCTCCTCCTCCCTCGTGGTTGGGATGTTCGCCCCACGAGGGCTCTCGAGGGTTAAAACTGAGGGGCCCTCGTGTCGTCGTTTTCCCCCGCCGTCGCGGGGGTATTTTGCTGCCAGTCCTGGCTGGTAGAGGGCTGGGGGAGGTCCCCGCGAGTCCGCCTTTGTTTTGGAATGGTGGAGTCGCTCTATACTGTTCCTCTTCTTCAGGCAGGTCTCGTTCGAAGCCTGAGGTGGGGCCGCCCTGGCCCCCAGCTTAGCCGCCGCGTGTTCGGGCCTCGGACGCGCGCGCCGCGCCTCGTACCCTCGTACCCTATCCTCCTCCTCTTCCTCCTCCTCTTCCTCCTCTTCTTTCTTCCTCGACGCCAAGTTGGAAAACGCTGAAACCGCCCAGGCGCCAAAAACAACCAAAAACGCCCAGGCCTACATCGGGTCTGGCGCCCCTCCTCCTCCCCCTCATCTTCTTCCTCCTCCTGCCCATCATCTTCCTCCTCCGCCTCCGCCGCCGCCTCCTCCATCCCCCATCGCCCCTCCTGTTCCTCCTTCTCCTCGAGCCGACGCGGGCGCAGGCTCGAGGGGGGGAATCGCGATCGCCGTTGCGAAGCGGCTCTGCCGTAATTTACAGCCCCTAGAGGAACTGGCCGGGCCCTGGGGCCGCGGAAAAAAAAACGGTTCGGGGCAGAACGCATGCGATGGCTAAGGTATCAGCTATGTCCCCCTGCTTTTCCTCCTCCTCCTGCTTTCCCCCCTCCTTCTCATCATCGCCACCATTGCCATCTTCATGCTCATCGCCATCATCGTCATCACCGTCATCCTGGAAGCGAAACGAAGGGGGCAAACAAGAGAGCCGTGGCCCACGGCAGGCTTGAGGCTCATCCTACGCGACTGCGAAACACGCCCGACTACACAGCACCACGCGAAAACACATAGAACGCGTGACCTGCGCCGCCACCGACCGCGCCGACAACGAGATCGCGACGCGCTCGCCGGGCCAACCTCAACGAAAAATGCGCCGCTTTTCCCCCTGTCGACGCCGCTGAATGTTTTCTATACAAAAACATTCGCTGGATACGCACCACTCGCGGCCTCGCGCGGCAACGCCGCCGCAGGGCGCGCGCAATGACGCCGCGTGCGCGGGACATGGCGAAGGGGGGCAAACGACGGAGGCGAAACGAAGGGGGCAAACGAAAGGGGGCAAACGAGAGAGCCGTGGCCCGCGACAGGCGCGAGGCTCACCCTGCGCGAATGCGCGCCGCGCCCTACTACACAACACCACGCGAGAAAACATAGAACGCGCGACCTCTGCCGCCACCGACCGCGCTGAAAACGAGATCGCGACGCGCTCGCCGGGCCAACCTCGACGGACAACGCACGGCAGCTCCCTTTGCTGACGCCGCTGAAAGAATGCGTTCGCTGGATGCGCACCACTCGCGGCCTCGCTCGGCGACGCCGCCGCCAGGCGCGCGCAACGTGGCCGCGCGCGCAAGACAAAGGCGAAGGGGCAAACGATGGGGGCAAAACGAAGGGGGCGAGCGAAGTGGGCAAACGTGAGAGCCGTGGCCCACGACAGCCGCGAGGCCCACCCTGCGCGAATGCGCACCACGTCCGACTACGCGACACCACGAGAGAACACATAGAACGCGTGACCTCTGCCGCCACCGACCGCGCTGAAAACGAGATCGCGACGCGCTCGCCGGGCCAACCTCGACGGACAACGCACAGCAGCTCCCCTTGCTGACGCCGCTGAAAGAATGCGTTCGCTGGATGCGCACCACTCGCGGCCTCGCTCGGCGACGCTACCGCCAGGCGCGCGCAATGTGGCCGCGCGCGCAGGACAAAGGCGAAAGGACAAACCAGGGGGGCGAAACGATAGGGGCAAGCGAAGGGGGCAAACAAGAGAGCCGTGGCCCGCGACAGGCGCGAGGCTCGCCCTACGCGTCTGCGCAACACGTCCTACTACACAACACCACGCGAGAACACATGGAACGCGTGACCTCTGCCGCCACCGACCGCGCTGACAACGCGATGGCGACGCGCTCGCCGGGCTATCCTCGGCGACAAATGCAGAGCATTTCCCCTTGTTGGCGCCGCAGAAAAGAAAATACATTCGCTGGGTGCGCACCGCTCGCGGCCTCGCTCGGCGACGCTGCTGTCGGGCGCGCGCAATGAGGCCGCGCGCGCGGGGCAAGGCGAAGGGGGCAAACGAAGGAGGCGAAACGAAGGGGGCAAGCGAAGGGGGCGTACAAGACAGCCGTGGCCCACGACAGGCGCGAGGCTCTCCCTGCGCGACGGCGCACCGCGTCCTACTACACAGCACCACGAGAGAATACATAGAACGCGTGACCTCTGGCGCCACCGACGACGCTGACAACGCGATCGGGGCGCGCTCGCCGGGCCGACCTCAACGAAAATCCTCCCTGTCGACGCCGCTAAAAATTATATATATATATATATAAATATGTATTATAGTATGTATTATGAAGATTATATATATATATATATATATATATATATATATATATATCTATATACACAAAAAAGTTCGCTGGATGCGCGCCGCTCGCGGCCTCGCCCGGGGGCGCTGCAGTCGGGCGCGCGCAATGAGGCCGCGCGCGCAGGACAAGGCGAAGGGGGCAAACGAAAGGGGCGAAACGAAGGGGGCAATCGAAGGGGGCAAACGAGGCGCGAGGCTCACCATGCGCGAATGCGTACCACGGCCTATGAAACAACGCCAGAACACCACGAGAGAACACATAGAACGCATGACCTCTGCCGCCACCGACCACGCTGACAACGCGATCGGGGCGCGCTCGCCGGGCCGACCTCAACGAAAAATGCACGGCAGTTCCCCCTGTTGACGCCGTTGAAAAAAGGGCGTTCGCTGGATGCGCACCACTCGCGGCCTCGCTCGGCGACGCTGCCGTCAGGCGCGCGCCATGAGGCCACGCGCGCAGGAATCTCTCTGGAGCCTCTCGGGCCGTTTAGGGCAGTTCTTGGCCCGAACAGGCGAGAAACCGAACAACTCGTGTAAACCATCGACAATCAAACCATTTACCTCGCGGGCCGTTTTTGGCCCCGGAATGCCGGGAACCCTCAAAACTATCAAAAACCAGAAGAGCATCAATGTCGTTTGCTCCCTGAGGCCCTCTCGGATGTGCTCTTGAGGACCTCTTGGGCCGTCTCGGGGCCCTCTTGGATCGTCTTGAGGCTATCTTAAGCCATCTCGGAACGGTTTTGGATGGTCTTGGGGTTTCTTGGAGCGCTCTGGGGCCTTCTTGGAGCCCTGTTGGACCTCACTCTGGGGCGTCTTAGGGGGTATCTTGGGCCGTCTTGGACGCTTCTTGGGCCTTCTTGGGCGCCTCTGGGACCCCAAAAGGCCATTACCACTCATTCGACCGGGGCTCTCCCCTCCCCATGGGCCCCTCCCATGAGGGCTTCGCCCCACCAGAACGTCATCACTCGTACCTCGCTCTTTCCGTTATCTGTGCTCGCGCCTGCCTACCCCCGCCCCGCACCCCCCTGGTTATCATTTCTCCCGATAACGAAGGGGACAACGAAGGGGGCGAACAAACGTGCAACCGAGGGGGACACCTGCTGGCGGACGAAGAGGGGCACCTCCTCATCCTCCTTCTTTCTCCTCATCCTCCCCCTTCTCCCCCACCTCCTCCTCCTCCTCCTCCTCCTCCTCCTCCTCCTCCTCCTCCTCCTCGTCCTCCTCCTCCTCCTCCTCCTCCTCCTCCTCCTCCTCCTCCTCCTCCTCCTCCCCCCCCTTTCCCTCCACATCCCCCTTCGCCTCCTCCTCCCCCCCTCGACAGCCAACCAGCCGGCCAACCAGCCAGCCAACCAACCAACCAACCAATCGGCCAACCAGCCAACGCACCGGCCAACCAGCCAACCAACCAACCAACCTGTTTGCAATGAAACCGGCCAATCAACCAGCCAACCGACCAACCAACCAACCAGCCAAGCAGCCAACCAACCAACCAACCGACCAACGGGCCAACCAACCAACCAACCAAGCGGCCAACCAACCAACCAACGGGCCAACCAACCAACCCACCAACTCACCAACCAAACGACCAACCAACGGTGTCCGGTGTCCGGTGTCCGGTGTCCGGGGTCCGGCATCCAGCGTCCGGCGTCCGGCGTCCGGTGTCCGGTGTCCGGTGTCCGGTGTCCGGTGTCCGGTGTCCGGTGTCCAGTGTCCAATGTCCGGTGTCCGGTGTCCGGTGTCCGGTACCGGTGTCTGGTGTCCGGTGTCCGGTGTCCGGTGTCCGGCGCGCGAAGATCGCTCTATAGTGAGGAGGAGGGAGGAGGGAGGAGGGAGGAGGGAAGGGAGGAGGGAGGGGAGGGAGGAGGGAGGAGGAGGGAAGGAGAGAAGGAGGAGAAGGAGGAGAAGGGAGGAGGGAGGAGGGAGGAGGGAGGAGGAGGAGGAGGGAGGAGGGAGGAGGGAGGAGGGAGGAGGGAGGAGGAAAGAGAGGAGGGAGAAGGGAGGAGGGAGGAAGGAGGAGAAAGGAGGGAGGAGGTAAGGAGGAGGAGGGGAGGAGGGAAGGTGGAGAAGGAGAGGAGGAGGGAGGAGGGAGGAGGGAGGAGGGGGGAAGGAGGGAAAGGAGGGAGGAGGGAGGAGGAGGAGGGAGGAGGGAGGGGAGGAGGAAGGAGGGAAGAGGGAAGGAGGAGGGAGGAGGGAGGAGGGAAGGAGGGAGGAGGGAGGAGGGAGGAGGAAGGAGGGAGGAGGGAGGAGGGAGGAGGGAGGAGGGAGGAGGGAAGGAGGAGGAGGAGGAGGAGGGGGAGCGGAGTGGAGTGGACACCGCTGCGCAGCAGGTTCGGGCACTAGGAAGGCCTGGACGGACGAGCATTCGAGCGCCGAGCCGCTTGCTCAGCTCGGCTCAGGACTTTGGGGTGTAACCCCCGAGCAATCCTGTCTAAATATTCCTGACCAGTGGCGGACTCCCGCTTACTACAAGGGCCCTTAAGGGATCGCAAAACCTTATCTGCGGTACTCCCACACTCAGTGCAGAACCAAACCTGAAGGGTCGGATGAGCATTCCGGGTATGCGTAGTGTGGGCCCAACCCCCCGCGATATGAACTCGCGACCCCTTTAACGGCGAAAATAAGACCCCGTCAACATTATATAACCTAGGACATTCAGATTCGACGAATTCCCTGGTGGTAGCGAGGGTTGCAGAACCGAAACAAGAGAGGCACCTCCGACCACAGTCAGCCAGGCGATGCCTAGACAAGAGGGCGGTGACAGCAGCAGCAGACGGAGGAGGAGGGAGGGGCGGAGGAGGAGGGGCCTCAGAGGAGCCACGGGGACCTTGGGGCGCATCCACTTCCTTTCTCGCGGCCTCCTGGCTGGCCGCAATGCTGTCCAACGTGGCTCGCAGGAGCCGCAAACGAATAAGGTAGGCCTTCCTTTCCACAAGAAGGATGGGTTGGCGGACAGCGGCTGGCAGCCTCGCTCTGGCAGCCGCGCAGCCTGCGAACTCGTCGGCGAGAAGGTTGCCGATCACCAAGTACTTGTTCACCTTCTGGGCGACGATGTCCTGGGCTGTGCTGTGGGACGGCGCCCACAGCACCGTGATCTCAGCATAGCGGCGGGATGTCATCATATCGCCGATGAACTTCCAAATGTCGGCATCCTCTCCTGCTGGTCGCAGGTGGACCTGCGAGTACCAGCCTGCTGCCACGTACTCGCAGTCGGTCGCGTAGGTGAGATATCGGGTCGTGCACCAGAGAGCAAGATACAGTGAGTGCAGCTCCCCTCGTGCGACCACCTGCCTTGGGCCTCCAAGCGGGCCGAACACTGCACCGTGCAAGTGGATCTCAGGTACCAGGCTGGCCACGCACACGATTGCAACGCCGACTCGCAGGAAATCGCTGATGCCTGCATCTAGGCCTCCGCTTGCATCTCCAAAAATCTCAACTGGCGACTCCGCACTCCCTGCCCCGAAGATCCCCTCCGTGAGTTCACTGATGCCCGTGAACTGGAGGTTGGTATCCCGCGGAGGGGCAGGCGTCTGGGTCCACCGCCAAGGGATAGGGCCCCTCAGCCAATAGCACTCTGTGGCTTCGACTTGGGCCAAGGCCTCAGGAACCAGAGCATCTGATCGAGAATACGGTGTTGCCGAGACATTCTTCGCACATTTCCAAAAACCGATGTTTTGCTGTCTCTGGGCGCTCCTTGCACCTGTTACATAAGTTGCTACCTGTGTATCCTTTCATCTCGTCGCATCGTCTTTGCCGCGTCCAATATCCATCTGTTGCAATATTGACCAGCAGGTCTGAGAAACGCACTCCATGAGGTAATTGGCTCACCTGTTTGATCAAAAGCCGAAGCGATCTGCTATCAATCCCATGCTCTGCGCCTCCTCCGCAATAATGATGCACAGCCTTCTCCCATACAACACACTCGGCTGATCTTCGAACATCTCGAAGTAGCTCGCGATGTGTGTCCAAGAACTTGTTGCTAGTGCAACTAGAATCTGGAAACTGCCATTCCTCTGAACCCGTCGGCGTGGCATAAGACCACGTGTCCACATCCTCAGGTCCCCAGTTGATACGGAGGAGCGCGAGGATGGTTGCAGACAATGGGCCTCGCACCGCACGAACCTGGTGTTGGGGATCCAGCTGACTCAAATGATCTCGAACCCTATGCCATACATGTCGAACACGTGGTCGCAGGTCGGGCCGTCGCTGCCACACACTGAGCCACATGTCCAAAGTCTTCACGGGCATCGCCACTGCAGGGTCCCCTCCTGGCGCTCTCAAGTCCAGTAGGGTTGTGGGGCAGCGACCTCGGGTCGCTGCCGCGCAGATCTGGCCAAGGCGCCGTCGGTGCGTGGTCAGCTGGCGGCCGAACATTCCATGCACCTGAAAGCCGCAGGAGCCTGCACGTTGACAGCCGTTGTGTTCGAGCCTCATCATCACGCCATACCTGCGGGTGGCCCTGCTGAATCTCTTCACTTTTTCATGCATCGTGCCGTGCTTGATCTGCCTCTGCGTCCTCGTCGCTCTGCCCGTTTTGCCGCAGCTGAAGTCCACCGCCAGGCAGGGGGCCTGGGTCATCGCTTCGACGGGGGAACCCTTCAGCTTGGCAGCACGAGCGACAGCGCGCGCGTCAGCAGCGCTGGTGCACATCATCACAGACTTCTTGGCCAGCCGCAGGCCAGCCTTGGCGAGCTCTTGGCCCGTCTTCACAACTCCACGTATCAGGTTTGACCGAACCGCTTGCCTCGATCCAGTAATCTTCTGACAAACATCGTCGATCCACGCCCGATGGTTCATCATCGGCGCCGCCGTGACCACTACCCGCATGATGAAGTGGGTGAGGATCTTGGCGAAGCGCGTCCCGCCTCTGAGCACCTGGATGACCGGCTGGCAGGGCTCGAAGGGGTTGCATACTGCACCCTCCTGCGACAACGTGCGCGCCGTGATACACTGGAGGAGTTCCAGGTACAGGGCGATGGGCGGGAAGTTGAGCCTGAGCGCAGCCTTCGCCAGAGGAAGCCAAGGTATGGAATCACACAATTCCTGAATCTCCAGTAATCCTTGGCCAAACTCCATCCGCATCCAGTGCGCTAATTCTTCATATATGGCGTGGAGATGCGCTTCACGCAGGCAGCTGTTCCCAGCAACTGCGGCATCCCATGCCTGTTCTTCATATGTGCCCCACTGTTTCACTATAGGTTCGCGTACATGTTACCAGAGGCGGCCCACCATATATATCAGACCTACGCCACGGTCGCCTTGGGATTTCTTGGATGTCAAGAACGTCACTATGAGCTGGGTCTGGGCAGGCCGAGCCAACAGAGCCCCCGCGCTCCCCAGGATGTCGGTGAAATCAATCATAGCTCCCAGAGGCAACCTCTGAAAGTCGACGGGGCTCAAGACATCCACCCCCAGCCCTGCCTTGGCCTTGATGGCCTTGGCGCTGGCGTAGACCAGGTCTGGGGTCAGCTCGGGGAGGGCCTCGCATTGGGCTGCTTCACGAACGATCCGAAACAATTCTCCAATCTCTCCTGCATCAGGTGGCCGAGGGGCCCACAGCTTCTTAAAGGTTACCGCTTTATGCCCCATGAGGTCCGCAGTGTGCACTAGAGTGTGGTCGCCCACCTCCAGTTCACTCGGCGGTACTGGGTTGGCCTTCAGCGACTTGTGGAGGATGCCCACAGCCTCTGGTTGCACTACAAACGTCTTAAAACTTACAATCGATTCATGCACAGCCGCACGCTACGCACGACCTGCCACTCGTTTCGCCGCAAGCACGTAGTTCTCCAGAACTGGGGCCGCCAGCCGTGTCGGGTCACCAAGCACCGGTAACCATTGGTCCCACGGGGCCTCTCGGCCCGCGTTCAAGAGTCTGTGGGCCCCCTCGGGACGTGCATTCCGAAGGGCTGTGCTAGCCTTGCTGTGCTCCTGCTGCTGGCGGTCGCCGTTGTCCCTGCACATGTGCCGATGCACGCCAGCCAGACCGTGTGGACTCGGGTCCACCATTGACTTCGTTGATCCTGAAAGGCCACTTCTCGCACATGAGCTGTGACCCTCAAGGGCTTCTCCGTGATCCTGGGACCCGCGGCGCGCGAGGTGCCAGAAGAAGGCCTGACATGATGACGTGTATGCAAAGCCCTCTCAACCGCTGTCACCCAGGTCGCGCACTGCCCCGCGATGGGCGCGCTGCGAGCAGGTTCGAGCGAAAAGGCTACGGAGGGCGAAAGAATGGGGGGAAGACATGCCACTGCACCAGCTCCCGACTTAAATCCAACCTGCCTTCGGGCCTCTGCCCAAGTGGACGCAGGGATCTGAAACGGAGGGTCGGGCACATCTTCGACCACAGGCACCGGGGGGGCATCCTGCTGGAAATTCGGAGGGGTTCTAGGCGAATTACCTCCGACTTCGGGAAGCGAAAACTCGGGTACTTCAACGCTGCTGCTATCAACGGGGTTACTTGGAACCGCCGTGGGAAGGGGACGGGGTTGGGCCTCGCATGCCTTCGAATTGACAGTCACACTATTCGAGACGAGCTTTTCCTCAGCTGCAGCCGATGTGCCGCCCGCGCCCGATCTGACTAAGGCCTGCTCGCGACCTAAACAAGAGTCTGCACAAAAATTCAGCTCCTGAGCCCAGGGGTCCTCCTCCTCAGGGAAGTCGAAAAGCGCCTGGTCCAGGTCGGCCTCCGACGCCGCTTGGGACAGCTGTCCCGAGCGGCACAGGGGGGGCCCAACACATCTCCGAAAGCCCCCTGAAAACCATCGACCCTCTTAGTATGAGCCACCTGGCACTTAACAGCCGCAGCGGACCTGGCCTGGCTGGACTTCGATCCAGGGGCGGGCTCACACTTGGGCCGAGGGAGTTGGGGCAGCTTCGGGGGAAGAGACAACTCACGAGTCCTAAGGGTCTGGCCAGACGCTCTCAGAGACAGAGTGATCCCAAGGTGCGGTTTCCATGGAACGCTTCTGACAGCCTCAACTTCCTTTGCGAACGAGGAGGCAGCTACACTGATATACACAAAAACGACCATTGTATCGGGGTCCTTTTTCTGGGCGCAAGTGCCCTCCACTCCAGCTGGCGCGCGCGCTAGGCCGCCCAGCATCCTGTGGAAGGTCGTGCGCTGGAGCTCGTCTGGCGTCGTGTTGAAATCGCCAATGATCAGCCATGGCACACGAAGTGATCGGAGAAGCCCCCCGAGCCTGTTGAAGCGCTCGATGCCCCCCCCCCCCCCCCCGTCATCTTGATAGGCGGCGGCGCATGCAGGGCCACGACGACTATCGCTTAGCTGCGCTGCTGCAAGATCATAAGGCAAAATCCATCGCACGCCGACTGCTTCGGCGCCTTCAAGTGCTTGGCCGCAGCTCGCGCTTCTGGCAGCTGCTGCATCTGCAAGTGCTTGCGGGAGGAGAAAGCCTCACCGCCCTCATTGGAGTGCGCCTCCATGGCGCTGGACACTACCTTGGAGGGTCGGCGAGCCGAATTCATTGTCATGCGAAGATTAAGGTCACGAGCCGCTTTGTTCCACTTCTTGATATCAGACTCCTTATGGATATGAGCCTCCGTCAGGATCCAGTGGTCATAAGCCCCCACGTGACTCCGCGCATACTTCCACCCCTTCGCAGTCAAGCAGGTCCGAGGGGTCCCCGCTGGACACCGTCAAGCTGCGTCAGCGGCCGGGGCTGCCTCGCCACCGGCAACTCCCTTGCCAGTCGCCTTCGCCGCCTCCTGCTGCGCCAAGAACTTTGCCGCCGACAGCCGCTCAGCTTCAGCCTGCACTGAAACCGATGGGGAGGCCGCCTTCGCCTCGCCGCCGCCGCCCGAGGAGACCCCCCCCCGCCCCGCCGAAGCCGTCGTCGGTTTGGTCCCCCCGCCGCCGCCGCCCGCCGAAACGCCCGCCGAAACCTCCGCCGCCAGCCTCTTGTCCATCAGCGCGCCTCTTCTTCCGTGCACGCTCCTCGATGGTGCGCCTGTGCTGCTGCATCGTCTCTAACCAGGCCTGGATATCCGCCTCCTTGCCCGTCAGAGTCTCCTTGGCCCCTTGGAGCTGGGTGCGGAGCTCCTCCGATACTTTGTTTCTCCTCCTTCGTGGCGTCTAGGGACTCCAGGTTCGCGAAGAAGGACTCGTCCTTCTCAAGCTTGATGATCTTCCGCTCGGAATCGAAGGCGACCTTGCCATCCGTGACCCTCTCCGCCTTCGCCAAGGCGGTGGCCGCGGCCTTCTTGGCCTCCGTCATCTCGGCGAGGTGAAGTGCTGCTGATTTCTCTTTCGCCTCCGCAGCCGCCAAGTTACTGCGGAGGCGAATGACATTCTTCACTGCCTGGCTGTGAAGATGGCATGCGTTTCTCCACGCCCCGTCGGCCCTGCGAAGGGCCTCAGCTGGGGTGATATTCTCCGCGTCGCGCTCGTTCTCCTCCTTCGTAAGCTTGTCGAGCTGCGCCTGCAGGTCAGTCTTGAGCTTGGCGTCGGTGGTCGCCGCAAGGGCTATCCTGAGCAGGTCCTTCACCGAGCTGCCCCCCGTGCTGCCCTTGCCGCCACCGAGCCCGCCACCAGCGCCGCCCTTCAGGATGCCTGGGGGGGGCGCGGCTGGGGGCGCTCATTCGCACTGCCACTCGTCGCGTCGTAGAAGCCCTCGGCGTCACTGTCGTTGCACTGGTCATCTGAGAACTGCACTCGCCGCGGCTTGCGCCGCTGGAAGGGCTTGACCTCCACGCCGCAGCTCTTGCAGAGATTGTGGCGGCGAGCAAGCACTGCTTTCCATTCGCATGTCTGGCACTGCGTGCACCTGGTCCATAGCTTGTGAACCCCAACCATGGCTGCTGTCCCTGTGTTAGTCAGTGTCGATTATGTGTTGGCTGCTGAGAAGAGACACTGCCCCTCAAGCGCTACTTGGGCGCCCAGGGACGAGCTCGGAAGGGCGGGTGGTGGCCTCCTGGGCCCCCCCCCTCGCCTGCTCGAGCCCAAGTTGCTTGAGGGAGGAGGAGGAGGAGGAGGAGGAGGAGGAGGAGGAGGAGGAGGAGGAGCAGCAGAAGGAGGAGGTAGGAGGAGGAGGAAAAACAAATCCCAACTCATCACCCAACACCCCCCCCAACCCCCCCCCACCTTACACCCTCCCCCCACCCCCCCCCCCCCACCCCCACCCCACCCCTCGCCCCCCCCCACGCACGCACACCCACACGCACGCGCACACACGCACGCGCCCGCACACGCAACACACACACACACACACGCGCACACGCACACGCACACACACACACACACACGCACACACACACACACGCCCAGCACACACACACGCCACAACACACACACACACACACACACACGGCCCACCACCGCCCCCACCCACACACCCACCCCACCCACCACGCCACCCACACACACACACACACACGCACACGACACGCACACATCACGACACACACGCCGAGAGACACGCACACACGCACACACGCACACACGCACACACGCACACACGCACACACGCACACACGCACACACGCACACACTCACACACGCACACACGCACACACGCACACACGCACACAAGCACACACGCACACACGCACACACGCACACACGCACACACGCACACACGCGCACACGCGCACACGCGCACACGCGCACACGCGCACACGCGCACACGCGCACACGCGCACACGCGCACACGCGCACACGCGCACACGCGCACACGTGCACACGCGCACACGCGCACACGCGCACACGCGCACACGCGCACACGCGCACACGCGCACACGCGCACACGCGCACACGCGCTCACGCGCACACGCGCACACGCGCACACGCGCACACGCGCACACGCGCACACGCGCACACGCGCACACGCGCACACGCGCACACGCGCACGCGCACGCGCACGCGCACGCGCACACGCGCACACGCGCACACGCGCACACGCGCACACGCGCACGCGCGCACACGCGCACACGCGCACACGCGCGCACGCACACGCACACGCACGCGCACACGCACACGCACACGCACACGCACACGCACACGCACACGCACACGCACACGCGCACACGCGCACGCGCGCACACGCGCACACGCGCACACGCGCACACGCGCACACGCGCACACGCGCGCACACGCACACGCACACGCACACGCACACGCACACACGCACACACGCACACACGCACACACGCACACACACACACACACCACCCCACACGCACACACACGCGCACAATTCAGCGGAAGGTCGGATCGGATTAAGAGGAGGAGGAGGAGCAGGAGGAGGAGAAGGCAGATCAGGATGAGGAGGAGGAGGTCGAGAGGAGGAAACGGAGGAGGAGCAGGAAGAGGAGGAGGATGAGAATGAGGAGGAGGAGAGAATAAGGAGGAGCAGAAGGGGGGGGGAAGAGGAGGAGGAGGAGGGAGAGGAGAGGAGGAGGAGGAGGAGGAGGAGGAGGATGCGTAGGTGGACGCGGAGGTGGGGGCGCAGGTGGAGGAGGAAGAGGAGAAGCTAAGATGAGGAGGACGAGACCAAGGCCAATGGTCGATGTTTTTTTGTTCTGCCTCTGGAGGCCTCCGCGCGATTTCGGCCCCTGGGGGGGTTCGGCCTCTGGGTCCTGGAGTTTCGGCCCAGGGCCTCCGCGGATTTGGTCCGACCGCCGTCGGGCCGTCGTCAAGCCGCCGCCCCGCCGTCAGGCAGCCGCCCCTCTTCTGACTTCTTCCTCCTCCATCTCCTCATCCTCCTCCCCCTCCTCCTCCTCCTCCTCCTTCTCCTCCTCCCCCTGCTCTGATCCTGCTCCTCCTCTTATTCCTCCTCCTCCTCCTCCTCCTCCTCCTCCCTTTCTTCCCCTTCCCCTGTCCTGCCGATCGCTGACCCGAGCCGCTGCGGGGGGGGAAGCGCGTCGCCGTCGCCGCCGACGACGCCTTTCTGGCATTTACGGCCCACAAGCACGAACAACTTCAGGGGTCCTGGGCCTAAAACCCGTGCCCAATCACGTCGTCGTCGTCGTCGTCGTCGTCGTCGGCCCCAGCCGCGTCGTCGTCGCGAGACTTCCCCCTCGTCATCCCCCCTCCTTCCCCCCTTCCCCCTGCTCATCCTTTTTCCTTTTCAGCTTCACCCCTCCCCCCCCCTCCTCGGCCGTGCCATCCTCCTCCACCGCCTCTGTCTCCTCCTCCTCCTCCTCCTCATCCTTCTCTTGCCCCCTCCACATCCTCCTCCTTTTCTCCGTGCCCTCGGCATTGATATATTTCAATGAATAGAGTGCGTGGCCGAATGCCCCGTGCATTCGGCGGAGCACCGATCGGGCTCGCAGAAGTGCGCGCGGTGTTGGCGCATGCGGGCACCATATTCACTCACGCATGTTGCAAAACAAATATAGTAATGTGTTTCTTCTTTCATCCTCCCCCTCCTCCTCCTCCTTCGCCATCGCGGCTGCGCCGAGGGCGCAACCTATGGAGCAATCGATGAGAATCGCCTCCGCCGCCGGGAACGCTATTCAGCCCGATGGGGGGGTATTCTCTCCTCCTCCTCCTCCTCCTCCCCGTCCTCCTCCTCCTCCTCCTCCTCCTCCTCCTGCTCCTACTCCTCCTCTCCAACCTGCCGCTTTTTATATAGCAGCGTTGGCTCATATGGCGGGCCGCCCCCGCCCGCCTGCCATCCTGGCTACACCGACGGGGGGCGCCATGGCCAGGGCAGCCAGGGCGTCGGGGTGCTAGTCAGCCTGGAGCTGGGGTACTACACCACGGCAGTGCGTGTCCACGCGGCGCCAGAAGTCGTTTCGACTCCGCACCGTCGACCGATCGGGGGCCGCTGCCGTGGTTTGCCCCTTTCTCCATCGAGCTGCCCCAGGTGCACCTTATCCCGCGCCTCTGGCACTTCCCCTCGCGGGGGGTCGTGCCAGGGGCGGGGGTCGCCCCCGTCTGGGGATGGCCGCGGCGCCGCCCGCGGGACGAGGCGATGTGCCGGGCGACGCCGCAGGGGGAGCTCAGCGCCCACGGTTTTGAAAGTGCTCAACATAAAGTGGGGCCGCGAAGGCCCCACCTTCCATTTCAAAATCCGTTGCCCACCAAATGCCCCTGGTACTCGGCGCGGGCGCGCGGGCGCCCGAGGGCGTGCTGCCGCCCGCTGGCCGTTAACCAGGACCAGCGCACCGCTTTTGATGCCGCCCTCCTCCTCCTCCACCTCCTCCTCCTCCTCCTCTTCCTTCTCCTCCTCCCTCTCCTTGATCATCTTCCTCCTCCTCCTGCTGCTGCTGCTGCTCCTCCTCCTCCTCCGCCGCCCGCGTAGCCATTTTGGCTTATGCTGGTTTGCTCAAGCCGCTTTGGCTGTGTAAGCTGGCTTTGCATTGGAAATCGCATTACATTGTGGAGCGAAACGATCGCTGTTGTGGTATATTTCATCTATGTGATAGTGGCATGGTCGTGGTAACGGAGCCAGTTGGACGTTGTGTTTTCATATGTGGTGGAGCCGCATTGACGCTGTTATGGTGTGTTCTCATAGGTGGCGCTGGTGTGCTAGTGGTAGCGGAGCTACTGGTATGCCGCATGTATATTTCGATGTGACAATGTGGAAAATCATATTATATATGTATATATGTATATATATATACATATATTTTTATATATATGTATGGCACAATCTACGTGTTATATATATATATATTATATATATTTTTATATATATATATATATATTATATGCGTGTGAGAGACAACGCCGAGGGTCCACATTTCGCCCCGGATCCGGAAAAGCAGAAAGTGGATCCGCGGATCCGCATTCGAGACAAAATAAGCCGGATCCGGATTCTGGATCCTGGGCACCTCTGGGGAATGGGCTATTGCTGATGGCGTGCTTTCGGGCCTTCACTCGGCGCGAAGACGGAGAGGGCGGGGCGCCGCGCCTGCGCGACCTATGCGGCGCGCACGGGTCGTGGGCAGAAGCGGCCGTGGAGTGGCTCAAGGGGGGCATGCCGCGTGGGGAAACGAAGAGGTACGTCCAGAACTACATGGGCGCGGTGGACATGCGACCAGTCGCTGATGAAGATCTCGTCAAGCGCGAAGACGAGCTTTATAGCGACGAAGAGTTGGGCCCGCGGGCGGCGGAGGCGGCCGCGCTGCTGAAGACGCGCGTCGGGGGCGCGCCCATGGAGAGGGGGGGCCGCCGGTGAATGCATGCGTGGAGGGCGAAAGAGAAACAATGCAAGGGGGCAATGACAAGGGGCGACGCCGCGTGGGGCGACAGCATGAGTAAGAAAGGCGAGAAGCGACGGAAGCGCGCAGGAGATGGCGCACTAGCGCGGGGCGACGATGAAGTGAAGCAGGCGCAGGCAGCGGCAGCCGCGTCGAGAGCTCAGGAAGGGGAAGGCGGATCGGAAGAGGGCAGGGCCCCAGAGGTCGCTGCGGGAAAGAAGGCGACGGCGTCGAG
Source organism: Prorocentrum cordatum (assembly GCA_963575745.1). Lineage (NCBI taxonomy): Eukaryota > Dinophyceae > Prorocentrales > Prorocentraceae > Prorocentrum > Prorocentrum cordatum. The sequence goes on along the minus strand of CAUYUJ010005124.1, from coordinate 16,297 downwards.
CGTGCGCAGGTGGAAACGCCAGCTCGCTGCTGGTGGGCTCAATGCGGGTCAACGGAGTATTGTTGAGAAAGTGGCCGATCGGGTTCTGGCGCAGGAGTTCTCGCTCCCGGCGCGGGGGCAGAAGGTGGCCGAGAAAGGTGCGGGAATGGGGCCTCTGTTGCGGGTTCTGCGCGGTGGCCCAGGGACGGGGAAGAGCTTCGTAATTGGCAAGATCCGGAGGGGGCTGTTCGAGAAGGAGATGGGGCGGGCGCGCGGCATTGACTTCCAGGTAGCAGTTTTGCAGGCCACCAATGCGTCAACGCTGGGCGGGAACACCACTCGCAGTGAATTTGGACTGGGCGTGAATAAGACGAAGGGGCCCGTCGCAGACGGTGAGAAGGACGCCGAGGCGAAGAGGAAGACGAAGAAGGAGGTGGCTGCGCAGTGAATGTCGCAGTGGAAGTGGCTCATCGTTGACGAGGTGAGCATGTTGAGCGCGAATTTTCTGGCAGAGCTGGATTCGCAACTACGGTCGTGCATGTCTGCAGCGAGCGATGCAAAGGTAGGGGGAGACGGCGCAGACAGGCCCTTCGGGGGCGTGAAAGTGTTATTCCGCTGGGATTTTTATCAGCTGGACCCGCCGTCGGGAACGGCAATCAATGCGCTGCCCACGTCGTATTTCAAAAATGCGAGGAAGTACGCGCCGGGAGCTCCAGAGGATCACGGGCAACGCATTTTCTGGGGAGCGGGTGGCGAAGGGGCAGTTCAAGGCATGACAGAACTGACGGGGTGCAAGCGCGCGGAGGACCAGGGTGACTTGTTTCTAGGGGTGCAAGACGGGTTCCGTCGCGGAGAGCTGACCGAGCGGACGCATAATTTCTTGCGTGGCAGGCCAACGGACGCGCCAGGATCATGGGTGAGCGACGCCCCGCAGTGCGGGAACGCGCGTTGTGGAGCGATGGTAGAGGAAATTGCGAAGGACAATGCTCTAGAGCGCGGGGCTTGCAAAGCTGAGCGAGAGAGGAGGAAGCTGGTGGCGACGTCGCCGGAGGACGCGCGATTCAGGGAGGAGAGGTTTGTGGGGGCCGTTGCGATTTATGCGAACCAGGACATTCGGTGTCACGTCGGGAAGCAGAGAGCAGTGCAGTGGGCGAGGGAACGGGGAGAACACATTCTGCGGGTCGCTGGGAGAGACCGGCCCTGCCATGGGGGGGGGCAATGGCGGCCGTGCACGGTGGGGGATAAAATGCGGTGGCTGGGGTACCACGAGAAAGTGTGTGGAGGCTTGCCAGGGTGGCTCCCGTTGGCGAAAGGATGCCCGTGGCGCTTGGAGATCATTTTGATAGGTCGAAGAAACAGCTGCTGCGGGGGCGCACAGCGACGATTCATGGGTGGGTGTAGCGCGAGGACGAGGTCGCGGGAGACGCGGACGAAGAGGTCTTGTCGCACGTGCCCAAGATGATAGTGTTGGATTTCCATACGAAGGAGTGGCGCCTGCCAGGGTGGGAACCGGGGCTGTGCCCAATTTTCCCTTCAAAGGGGCGCCTGTGGTTTTTGGGTGAGTATCGGAAGCGTCCAGTGTTGGGCGTGAAGCGCACGCAGTTCATGATTCCTCCAGCGTTGGCAGTCGCAGCCCGCGCCGCGCAGGGGAGGACCATGTGCGCTGTTATTGCGGATCTGGAGAGAGGGCGCGGCGTAAGTTGGATGTCCAGCTACGCGTGACCATTGCGCGGGCCTGGAGGCGGGGGAACTCGTTGATTTCCGGCCTCTCGATAGGAGGCCGTGCAACGAAGGAGAGATACCAGGCGCGCAGAAGCTGTTGCAGGTGCTTCGCGGGGAGAAAGTGGACTGGGAGGAGTGGGGGGCGAAGCTGATGCCGCGCGATCAGCGCGGGCGTTGCCGACGACGGCTGCTGGCGGAGGTGTTCACGAAGTGCGAGTTCCAGCGGAAGGAGAGGCCAGCGTTCTGTAAAGAGTGCACCGCCGAGATGAAGAGCCTCGACGAGAAATGGCGCAGGACGTGCGACGGATGGACAACGAAAGCGCAGGGCGATGGAGGCGTGCAGGAGGGCGGCGATGGGGGCGCGGCAGGTGTTGGCGATGGGGTCGACGCGAAAAGAATTCGGACCTTGTACTGCGTCGAGTGCAGCGGTGTCAAAGGGCAACAGAAGTCTCGCCGTTGCAGCGCGAAATGGGCCGAGAGCGCGGGCAAAGTGCGCTGTTCGAGCGATGACTGTCTGGCACTATTCCCAGAGGAGGCGGAGATGTCCGAAGCCCAGAAGAAGCACAACGCAGCAGGGGAGAGGTTGCGTCGGAAATGCGCGGAAGAACGTGAGAGGACGACGCGCGACTCGAATAGTAGGAAACGCGTGGGCCAAGTGCTTTGTTCGAACGATGACTGTCTGGCGGCATTCCCAGATGGGGCGGAGATGTCCGATGCTCAACAGAAGCACAAAGCAGCAGGGGAGAGGCTATGTCGGAGGTGCGCGGGAGAGCGCGAGAGGACGACGCGCGAGCTGAATAGTAAGAAGCGGAAAGCTGAGGCGGACGCTAAGCCGCTGACGCGCGGCGCGCGGAAGGGGCGTTCTCGGACGCGAAACATTTGAAGCCAGCGCAAGTGGAACATCACCGACAGACGAAACAACTCGAAGTGGTGTGCGGGGGCCGTGAGAAACTCGGGTTCACAGCGCGCTGTTGCCGAGCGTATCAGTGCAGCGGCGCGTGCGAGAGGAGACTACCGAAGTCGGCGTTTCCCGGGAACCCTGCCAATGTCGCGCGCGACGAAAAGAAGGGCACCCTGACATGCAATACGCGCAAATGATGCCCAATCGGGCGCGCGCGCTGGGGGGGACAAGGAGGACGGGGAGGGGAATGACACGAAGGGAGAGGAGAGGGGGGCGAGGAGGAGGTGGAGGAGGAGGAGGAAGAGGAGGAGGGGGATGCTGAGATGAGGCTCTGGGTTCTGGGTTATGGGTTAGAGGCTTCTTGTTTGTGCATCGGGGTATCGCGGCACGGCTCTCGGGGGCCTCCGGAAGGCAATGTTGAAGCCACCTGGGGGCCGAGGTGGAGGGGGGGGACGAGCGGGGCGCGGAGAGAAGGCCCAGAGTCATGTGTTATGGGTTAGCGGCATCTTGTATGTGTGTCGGGATCTCGCGGCACGGCTCTCGGGGGCCTCTGGAATGCAGTTTTGAACCACTTGGGGGCCGTTTCGGAGCCTCTGGGGGGCTTCTTGGGGGTTCTTTGGGGCGTCTGGGGGGGGTCTTTGGGGCCTCTGGCGGCCTCTGGGGGCGCACTTGGGGCCGCTTGGGGATCCTTGAGGCGGGAAGCTCGTTTTTTTAAATGTTTGGTCGCCCTCTTGGGCTTCTCTTGGTGCAGTTTTGGAGCCCTCTTGGGCCGTCTTGGGGACCTCTTGGGCCGTCTTGGGGCCATCTGGGGCCGTCTTGGGGCCGTCGTGGGGGTCTCTCGTGCCGTCTTGTGGCTGTCTTCGGGGCCTCTTGGGCCGCCTTGGAGCGTCGGGAAGCCGAAAAGGCGAAAAGGCAACAACACAGAAAAACACAATGGACAATCAACAATTTTAGCCTCTTGAGGCCCTCTTGGAAGGCTTGTTTGGGACCTCTTGGGCCGTCTTGGAGGCCTCTTGGCCGATCTCAGGGCCATCTTGGGCGTTTTGGAGCACATGTGTGGCGTCTCGGGGCCCTCGTGGCCGGCCGTCTTGGAGGCCTCTTGGGGCCTTCTTGCCCCGTCTTGAGGCCCTTTTGGGTCCGGAAAAGCTTCGTGATGCGCTCGCGCCGGGCCGGGGGGGGGGGGTCAAATCTCCGGTTTGGAGTCCCGGGGGGGGGGGGTAGGGGGGTGGGAACTATCTCACACGCCTGTAGGACCACAAAGGGGTCGGCAGATGACGGGAAGCGCGTACGAGAAACGAGAGCGTGGGCCGTCTTCTCAAAGAAATCTCTATATGGGGTTCCGGGCCGCACCTTCGGACAGGTCGTGGCGGAGACGGGGAGAGTCTTCGAGGTACGAGCAAGCAAGCGGGACGTTCTGGCTGAATCTTTGAGTAAATAATTATCTTTTCTTTAACTTATATGGTTGCGGCTGCACGGGATCTTCGTTGTGCGGATGACGGGAAGCGTCTTCGAGGTACGAGAAGCAAGCGGGACGTTTTGGCTGACTCCCTTTTTTGAGTCTTTTTTGAGTATTGTCTTTTATTCTGTTGTATTTTTATTCTTTCGTATTTTTTTTTGAGTAATTATATATATATTATTATATATAATTATATATTATTATATATATAATTCATATATCTTTAAACTATATGGGTTGCGGTGGCACTGCTACGGGATGACGGGAAGCGTCTTCGAGGTACGAGAAGCAAGCGGGACGTTTTGGCTGAATCCTTGAGTAAATATATATATATATATCTTTATATCTATGGGTTGCGGGGCTGCACGGGGTTTTTCATTGGCGGATGACGGGAAGCGTCTTCGAGGTACGAGAAGCAAGCGGGACGTTCTGGCTGAATCCTTGAGTAAATCTATATATATATATATATATATTAAGTATATATATTATATAATATATCTTTTTTATTATGGGTTGCGCTGGGCGCACGGGGATTTTTCATGGCGGATGACGGGAAGCGTCTTCGAGGTACGAGAAGCAAGCGGGACGTTCTGGCTGAATCCTTGAGTAAATAAATATATATATATATATATATATCTTTATATCTATGGGTTGCGCGGGCGCACGGGATTTTTCATTGGCGGATGACGGGAAGCGTCTTCGAGGTACGAGAAGCAAGCGGGACGTTCTGGCTGAATCCTTGAGTAAATATATTTATATCTTTATATCTATATATATATATATATATGATATATTTTATATATTTATTATATATATAGTTTATTATATATATATTATATATATATTCTATGGGCCTGCGGCGCGGGGCGCACTTCTCTCGCCATTGGCGGATTCCCCAAAATGGCCATTTCGCTCGAGACATCCTCGAAAAATCGAGGTGTTCGAGGCTATCGTTTAAGACGTCTTATGTCAAAAATGACGGTTTCGCTCGAGACATCCTCAAAACATCGGGATGTTGAAAAATATCAAAAAAAAATTGTTATGCATGAAAAATGAGCGTTTCGCTCGAGACATCCTCGAAAAAATGAGATGCCGACAAAGGTGTTTTAGAACCTCTTATGTCAAAAATGACGTTTTCGCTCGGGACGTCCTCAGAAAATGAGCAGGTGGTCTGCCGTGCTCCCGTGTGGAGCACGGCAGACCACGGCCATTTCGCTCGAGACATCCTCAAAAAATCGAGGTGTGGTCTGCCGTGCTCCTGTGTGGTCTGCCGTGCTCCTGTGGTCTGCCGTGCTCCCCACAGGAGCACGGCAGACCGCGCGGAGGAACCGAGAGGAGCACGGCAGACCAAGACGAGGAGCACGGCAGACCAGGCACTGAAACCGAGAGGAACACGGCAGACCAAGACGAGGAGCACGGCAGACCAGGCACCAAGAGCGCCCTCAAGACGACGGAAAGGATGACCAAGACGAGGAGCACGGCAGACCAAGACGAGGAGCACGGCAGACTATGCCCTAAGAGTGCCCTCAAGACGGCCGTACAACGGCAGACCCCATAGGAGCACGGCAGACCACAGAAGAGCACGGCAGACCAACAGGAGCACGGCAGACCACACAAGAGCACGGCAGGCCACACAGGAGCACGGCAGACCCCATAGGAGCACGGCAGACCACAAAGGAGCACGGCAGACCACACAAGAGCACGGCAGACCCCACAAGAGCACGGCAGACCCCACAGGAGCACGGCAGACCCCACAGGAGCACGGCAGAGCAGACCCAAACGGAGCACGGCAGACCACACAGGAGCAAGGCAAACCACAGGAGCACGGCAGACCACACAGGAGCACGGCAGACCCCACAGTAGCAAGGCAGACCCCAAAGGAGCACGGCAGACCACCGGAGCACGGCAGACCACAGGAGTACGGCAGACCCCACATGAGCACGGCAAATCCCAAATGAGCACGGCAGACCACAAGAGCACGGCAGACCACACAGGAGCACGGCAGACTCCACAGGAGCACGGCAGACCACAAAGGAGCACGGCAGACCACACAGGAGCCCGGCAGACGCCACAGGAGCACGGCAGTCGCCACAGGAGCACGGCGGAACCCACAGGAGCATGGCAGACCGCGCGCGGGTACAACATAAACGCGCCTTTTTGTTGTACCCCGAACGCCGCTGGCGTTTCCCAACAGGAGCACGGCAGATCTCACAGGCGCGCGGCAGACCCCAAATGAGCACGGCGGACCACAGGAGCACGGCAGACCCCAAATGAGCACGGCAGACCCCAAAAGAGCACCGTAGACGCCTCAGGAGCACGGCTGACCACACAGGAGCACGGCAGCCTGGGCGGGTTCCGGCGCCGGCCGGCGCCGGAAAATTGAATTCCGAAGCGGTGCCGAAAGAAGGCCACTCCAAGACATATTTTTCTTTCGAAAATATTGATTTTCTGCTCCCGGCGCCCGGGAACCCCTTCCGGGCCGCTTCCGGCACCCGGGCCGGCGCTCGAGCCGAACGCCTGGGCCCGCACCCGGGCCAGCGCCCGGGCCGGTTCCGGCGCCGGCCGGCGCCGGAAAATTGAATTCCGAGGCGGTGCCGAAAAAAAGCCACTCCAAGACATATTTTTCTTTCGAAAATATTGATTTTCTGCTCCCGGCGCCCGGGAACCCCTTCCGGGCCGCGGCACCCGGGCCGGCGCTCGAGCCGAACGCCTGGGCCAGCACCCGGGCCAGCGCCCGGGCCGGTTCCGGCGCCGGCCGGCGCCGGAAAATTGAATTCCGAGGCGGTGCGGAAAAAAGGCCACTCCAAGACATATTTTTCTTTCGATAATATTGATTTTCTGCTCCCGGCGCCCTGGAACCCCTTCCGGGCCGATTCCGGCACCCAGGCCGGCGCTCGAACCGAACGCCCGGGCCGGCACCTGGGCTGGCGGCCGACGCGCGATGCGCTGCCTCAAGCCAGCTTCCCGCAAGATCGGTCCAGAGTGGGAGGGGACGGAGCTGGGCGGGTGAAGGACCACCAGAGCACTGCTCCAGCCTTCCTCAGCCCCTGTGTTTGCGACCACACAGGAGCACGGCAGACCACACTGGAGGCGCGGCAACCACAAAGGAGCAAGGCAGACCCCAAATGAGCACGGCAGTCCACACGTTCGCACGGAAGACCGCACAGGAGCACGGCAGACACCACATGAGCACGGCAGACCAAGAAGGAGCACGGCAGACCACACAGGAGAACGGCAGACCACACAGGAGCACGGCAGACCACACAGGACACGGCAGACCCCACGGGAGCACGGCAGACCACACAGGAGCACGGCAAACCACACAAGAGCACGGCAGACCATACAGGAGCACGCCAGACCACACAGGTGCACGGCAGACCACACGTTCGCACGGCAAACTCCACAGGAGCACGGCAGACCCCAAAGGAGCACGGCAGACCACAGGAGCACGGAAGACCGCACAGGAGCACGGCAGACCTCACAGGAGCACGGCAAACCAAGAAGGAGCACGGCAGACCACAGGAGCACCGCAGACGCCACAGAAGCACGGCAGATCGTCGTCGTCGTCATCGTCGTCGTCTTCGTCGATAACGATTTCGAAAATTACGACAAAAAACGATGACAGAAAACGACCACAAACATAACACAAAAACCAACCGAACACGGAATCCAACAACAAAAAAACAATCAGAAAAACAACCGCAATCATAAAATGATAACGACGGCGACAGCGAGAACGGCAACAGCGGACGATTATAATGAAAACGACGACCACGACAAAGGAAAGGCACGCGACGACGACGACGGACAAACAAAAGACAAGACAGGCTGGAACAGAACCGTGCTCCTGTGTGGAGCACGGCAGACCACGGCCATTTCGCTCGAGACATCCTCAAAAAATCGAGGTGTGGTCTGCCGTGCTCCTGTGTGGTCTGCCGTGCTCCTGTGGTCTGCCGTGCTCCCCACAGGAGCACGGCAGACCGCGCGTAGGAACCGAGAGGAGCACGGCAGACCAAGACGAGGAGCACGGCAGACCAGGCACCAAGAGCGCCCTCAAGACGACGGAAAGGATGACCAAAACGAGGAGCACGGCAGACCAAGACGAGGAGCACGGCAGACTATGCCCTAAGAGTGCCCTCAAGACGGCCGAACAACGGCAGACCCCATAGGATCACGGCAGACCACAGAAGAGCACGGCAGACCAACAGGAGCACGACAGACCACACAAGAGCACGGCAGGCCACACAGGAGCACGGCAGACCACACAGGAGCACGGCAGACCACAAAGGAGCACGGCAGACCACACAAGAGCACGGCAGACCCCACAAGAGCACGGCAGACCCCACAGGAGCACGGCAGACCCCACAGGAACACGGCAGAGCAGACCAAAAGGAGCACGGCGACCACAAGGAGCAGGCAAACCCAGGAGCACGGCAGACCACACAGGAACACGGCAGACCCCACAGTAGCAAGGCAGACCCCAAAGGAGCACGGCAGACCACCGGAGCACGGCAGACCACACAGGAGTACGGCAGACCCCACATGAGCACGGCAAATCCCAATGAGCACGGCAGACCACAAGAGCACGGCAGACCACACAGGAGCACGGCAGACTCCACAGGAGCGCGGCAGACCACAAAGGAGCACGGCAGACCACACAGGAGCCCGGCAGACGCCACAGGAGCACGGCAGACGCCACAGGAGCACGGCGGAACCCACAGGAGCATGGCAGACCGCGCGCGGGTACAACATAAACGCGCCTTTTTGTTGTACCCCGAACGCCGCTGGCGTTTCCCCAACAGGAGCACGGCAGATCTCACAGGCGCGAGGCAGACCCCAAATGAGCACGGCCGACCACAGGAGCACGGCAGACCCCAAATGAGTACGGCAGACCCCAAAAGAGCACCGTAGACGCCTCAGGAGCACGGCTGACCACACAGGAGCACGGCTGCCTGGGCCGGTTCCGGCGCCGGCCGGCGCCGGAAAATTGAATTCCGAGGCGGTGCCGAAAAAAGGCCACTCCAAGACATATTTTTCTTTCGAAAATATTGATTTTCTGCTCCCGGCGCCCGGGGGAACCCCTTCCGGGCCGCTTCTGGCACCCGGGCCGGCGCTCGAGCCAAACGCCCGGGCCAGCACCCGGGCCAGCGCCCGGGCCGGTTCCGGCGCCGGCCGGCGCCGGAAAATTGAATTCCGAGGCGGTGCCGAAAAAAAGGCCACTCCAAAACATATTTTTCTTTCGAAAATATTGATTTTCTGCTCCCGGCGCCCGGGAACCCCTTCCGGGCCGCTTCCGGCACCCGGGCCGGCGCTCGAGCCGAACGCCTGGGCCAGCACCCGGGCCAGCGCCCGGGCCGGTTCCGGCGCCGGCCGGCGCCGGAAAATTGAATTCCGAGGCGGTGCGGAAAAAAGGCCACTCCAAGACATATTTTTCTTTCGAAAATATTGATTTTCTGCTCACGGCGCCCTGGAACCCCTTCCGGGCCGATTCCGGCACCCAGGCCGGCGCTCGAACCGAACGCCCGGGCGGCACCTGGGCTGGCGGCCGAGCCGGATCCAGCGCTGGCGTCGGCTCTGGCCGTCGCCGGAAAAATTGAATTCCGAGGCCGCGCTAACAAAACTCATCCAAACAGATTTTTCGAAAGTTCATCATTTCTGCTCCCGGCGCTCGGAGGCTTCTGCGTCTCAAGGAGAGGTGGAGCAGACATTAAAGGATGTAAAAGCAAGCACACGAACGCTATGGACACGCGATGCGCTGCCACAAGCCAGCTTCCCGCAAGATCGGTCCAGACTGGGAGGGGACGGAGCTGGGCGGGTGATGGACCACCAGAGCACTGCTACAGCCTTCCCTCAGCCCTGGGTCTGCTGACCACACAGGAGCACGGCAGACCACACAGGAACACGGCAGACCACACAGGACACGGCAGACCCCACGGGAGCACGGCAGACCACACAGGAGCACGGCAAACCACACAAGAGCACGGCAGACCTTACAGGAGCACGCCAGACCACACAGGAGCATGGCAGATCACACGTTCGCACGGCAAACTCCACAGGAGCACGGCAGACCCCAAAGGAGCACGGCAGACCACAGGAGCACGGCAGACCGTCTTCGAGGCCTCTTGGGCCGTCTTGGGGCCCTCTTGGAGCCATCTTAGCCGTCTTGGAGGCCATCTTGGCCGTCTTGCGGGACATCTTGGGCGTCTTGGAGGCCTCTTGCGCCGTGTTAGGGCCCTCTTGGGACCGTCTCTGGGACTTCTTGGGCCGTTTCGGGGCCATCTTGAAGGCCTCTTGGGCGATCTTAAAGCGATCTTGGGGGCCTCTTGGGCCGTCTTGGGCCGTCGGAACGCGGCAGGCCATCTTTTAGTCTGTTCTGTTGCGTTTATGGGTTTCTCTGACGTTCTCGCCAATACGGTCTCTGACGCACGTGGTGGATAAAAAACGGCGCTTCCCGTTCTTGTCCGGTCAGGTTCCCAAAATGGCCATTTCGCTCGAGACATCCTCGAAAAATCGAGGTGTTGGAGGCTATCGTTTAAGACGTCTTATGTTAAAAATGACGGTTTCGCTCGAGACATCCTCAAAAAATCTGGATGTTGAAAAATATCAAAAATTTTTGTTACGCATGAAAAATGAGCGTTTCGCTCGAGACATCCTCGAAAAAATGAGATGCCGACAGAGGTGTTTTAGAACCTCTTATGTTAAAAATGACGTTTTCGCTCGGGACGTCCTCAGAAAATGAGCAGGTGGTCTGCCGTGCTCCCGTGTGGAGCACGGCAGACCACCTGCATTTCGCTCGAGACATCCTCAAAAAATCGAGGTGTGGTCTGCCGTGCTCCTGTGTGGTCTGCCGTGCTCCTGTGGTCTGCCGTGCTCCCCACAGGAGCGCGGCAGACCGCGCGTAGGAACCGAGAGGAGCACGGCAGACCAAGACGAGGAGCACGGCAGACCAGGCTTAGGAACCGAGAGGAGCACGGCAGACCAAGACGAGGAGCACGGCAGACAGGCACCAAGAGCGCCCTCAAGACGACGGAAAGGATGACCAAGACGAGGAGCACGGCAGACCAAGACGAGGAGCACGGCAGACTATGCCCTAAGAGTGCCCTCGAGACGGCCGAACAACGGCAGACCCCATAGGATCACGGCAGACCACAGAAGAGCACGGCAGACCAACCGGAGCACGGCAGACCACACAAGAGCACGGCAGGCCACACAGGAGCACGGCAGACCACACAGGAGCACGGCAGACCACACAGGAGCACGGCAGACCACACAAGAGCACGGCAGACCCCACAAGAGCACGGCAGACCACACAGGAGCACGGCAGACCCCACAGGAGCACGGCAGAGCAGACCCAAAAGGAGCACGGCAGACCACACAGGAGCAAGGCAAACCACAGGAGCACGGCAGACCACACAGGAGCTCGGCAGACCCCACAGTAGCAAGGCAGACCCCAAAGGAGCACGGCAGACCACCGGAGCACGGCAGACCACACAGGAGTACGGCTGACCCCACATGAGCACGGCAAATCCCAAATGAGCACGGCAGACCACAAGAGCACGGCAGACCACACAGGAGCACGGCAGACTCCACAGGAGCACGGCAGACCACAAAGGAACTCGGCAGACCACACAGGAGCCCGGCAGACGCCACAGGAGCACGGCAGACGCCACAGGAGCACGGCGGAACCCACAGGAGCACGGCAGACCGCGCGCGGGTACAACATAAACGCGCCTTTTTGTTGTAACCCGAACGCCGCTGGCGTTTCCCCAACAGGAGCACGGCAGATCTCACAGGCGCGCGGCAGACCCCAAATGAGCACGGCCGACCACAGGAGCACGGCAGACCCCAAATGAGTACGGCAGACGCCAAAAGAGCACCGTAGACGCCTCAGGAGCACGGCTGACCACACAGGAGCACGGCAGCCTGGGCCGGTTCCGGCGCCGGCCGGCGCCGGAAAATTGAATTCCGAGGCGGTGCCGAAAAAAGGCCACTCCAAGACATTTTTTTCTTTCGAAAATATTGATTTTCTGCTCCCGGCGCCCGGGAACCCCTTCCGGGCCGCTTCCGGCACCCGGGCCGGCGCTCGAGCCGAACGCCTGCATGGGCCAGCACCCGGGCCAGCGCCCGGGCCGGTTCCGGCGCCGGCCGGCGCCGGAAAATTGAATTCCGAGGCGGTGCGGAAAAAAGGCCACTCCAAGACATATTTTTCTTTTGAAAATATTGATTTTCTGCTCCCGGCGCCCTGGAAACCCCTTCCGGGCCGATTCCGGCACCCAGGCCGGCGCTCGAACCGAACGCCCGGGCCGGCACCTGGGCTGGCGGCCGAGCCGGATCCAGCGCTGGCGTCGGCTCTGGCCGTCGCCGGAAAAATTGAATTCCGAGGCCGCGCTTACAAAACTCATCCAAACAGATTTTTCGAAAGTGCATCATTTCTGCTCCCGGCGCTCGGAGGCTTCTGCGTCTCATGGAGAGGTGGAGCAGACATTAAAGGAGGTAAAAGCAAGCACACGAACGCTATGGACGCGCGATGCGCTGCCACAAGCCAGCTTCCCGCAAGATCGGTCCAGAGTGGGAGGGGACGGAGCTGGGCGGGTGAAGGACCACCCGAGCACTGCTCCTGCCTTCCCTCAGCCCTGGGTCTGCTGACCACACAGGAGCACGGCAGACCACACAGGGCGCGGAATCACAAAGGAGCAAGGCAGACCCAAATGAGCAACGGCAAGTCCACAAGTTCCGCACGGCAGAACCCACAGGAGCACGGCAGACCGCACCATGCCACGCAGACCAAGAGACTGGAGCACGGCAGACCACACAGGAGCAGGCAGACCACACAGGGAGCACGGCAGGGACCATCTCAGGACACGGCATCTCCCCCACGGGAGACTGGCAACAGACCACCCAGGAAGCACTGGCAAACCACACAAGAGCACGGCAAGACCTTACAGGGCAGCAGACAACACAGGAGCAGGCAGACCTCACGGTTCGCACGGCCAAACTCCACAGGAACACGGCCAGACCCCAATGTGAGCACGCAGACCACAGGGAGCACGGCACAGCACAACCGTATTTGCTTCGAGGCCTCTTGGGCCGTCTTGGGGCCCTCTTGGAGCCATCTTAGCCGTCTTGGAGGCCATCTTGGCCGTCTTGGAAGACATCTTGGGCGTCTTGGAGGCCTCTTGCGCCGTGTTAGGGCCCTCTTGGGACCGTCTTGGGGACTTTTTGGGCCGTTTCGGGGCCATCTTGAAGGCCTCTTGGGCGATCTTAAAGCGATTTTGGGGGCCTCTTGGGCCGTCTTGGGCCGTCGGAACGCGGCAGGCCATCATTTAGTCTGTTCTGTTGCGTTTATGGGTTTCTCTGACGTTCTCGCCAATACGGTCTCTGACGCACGTGGTGGATAAAAAACGGCGCTTCCCGTTCTTGTCCGCTCAGGTTCCCCAAAATGGCCATTTCGCTCGAGACATCTTCGAAAAATCGAGGTGTTGGAGGCTATCGTTTAAGACGTCTTATGTCAAAAATGACGGTTTCGCTCGAGACATCCTCAAAAAATCGGGATGTTGAAAAATATCAAAAAATTTTGTTATGCAAGAAAAATGAGCGTTTCGCTCGAGACATCCTCGAAAAAATGAGATGCCGACAGAGGTGTTTTAGAACCTTTTATGTCAAAAAAGACGTTTTCGCTCGGGACGTCCTCAGAAAATGAGCAGGTGGTCTGCCGTGCTCCCGTGTGGAGCACGGCAGACCACGGCCATTTCGCTCGAGACATCCTCAAAAAATCGAGGTGTGGTCTGCCGTGCTCCTGTGTGGTCTGCCTTGCTCCTGTGGTCTGCCGTGCTCCTCACAGGAGCACGGCAAACCGCGCGTAGGAACCGAGAGGAGCACGGCAGACCAAGACGAGGAGCACGGCAGACCAGGCTTAGGAACCGAGAGGAGCACGGCAGACCAAGACGAGGAGCACGGCAGACCAGGCACCAAGAGCGCCCTCAAGACGACGGAAAGGATGACCAAGACGAGGAGCACGGCAGACCAAGACGAGGAGCACGGCAGACTAGGCCCTAAGAGTGCCCTCAAGACGGCCGAACAACGGCAGACCCCATAGGAGCACGGGCTAACCTGTGGTCTGCCGTGCTCCCCACAGGAGCACGGCAGACCGCGCGTAGGAACCGAGAGGAGCACGGCAGACCAAGACGAGGAGCACGGCAGACAGGCTTAGGAACCGAGAGGAGCACGGCAGACCAAGACGAGGAGCACGGCAGACCAGGCACCAAGAGCGCCCTCAAGACGACGGAAAGGATGACCAAGACGAGGAGCACGGCAGACCAAGACGAGGAGCACGGCAGACTATGCCCTAAGAGTGCCCTCAAGACGGCCGAACAACGGCAGACCCATAGGAGCACGGCAGACCACAGAAGAGCACGGCAGACCAACAGGAGCACGGCAGACCACACAAGAGCACGGCAGGCCACACAGGAGCACGGCAGACCACACAGGAGCACGGCAGACCGCAAAGGAGCACGGCAGACCACACAAGAGCACGGCAGACCCCACAAGAGCACGGCAGACCCCACAGGAGCACGGCAGACCCCACAGGAGCACGGCAGAGCAGACCCTAAAGGAGCACGGCAGACCACACAGGAGCAAGGCAAACCACAGGAGCACGGCAGACCACACAGGAGCACGGCAGACCCCACAGTAGCAAGGCAGACCCAAAAGGAGCACGGCAGACCACCGGAGCACGGCAGACCACACAGGAGTACGGCAGACCCCACATGAGCACGGCAAATCCCAAATGAGCACGGCAGACCACAAGAGCACGGCAGACCACACAGGAGCACGGCAGACACCACAGGAGCACGGCAGACCACAAAGGAGCACGGCAGACCACACAGGAGTCCCGGCAGACGCGCACAGGAGCACGGCAGACGCCACAGGAGATCGGCGGAACCCACAGGGAGCACGGCAGACCGCGCGAGGGTACAACTTAAACGCGCACTTTTTGTTGTACCCCGAACGCGCTGGCGTTTCCCAACGCAGAGCACGGCAGATTCTCACTGGCCACTCCAAGACACATTTTTCTTTCGAAAATATTGATTTTCTGCTCCCGGCGCCGGGGAACCCCTTCCGGGCCGCTTCTGGCACCCGGGCCGGCGCTCGAGCCAAACGCCCGGGCCAGCACCCGGGCCAGCGCCCGGGCCGGTTCCGGCGGTGGCCAAGACATATTTTTCTTTCGAAAATATTGATTTTCTGCTCCCGGCGCCCGGGAACCCCTTCCGGGCCGTTTCCGGCACCCGGGCCGGCGCTCGAGCCGAACGCCTGGGCCAGCACCCGGGCCAGCGCCCGGGCCGGTTCCGGCGCCGGCCGGCGCCGGAAAATTGAATTCCGAGGCGGTGCGGAAAAAAGACCACTCCAAGACATATTTTTCTTTCGAAAATATTGATTTTCTGCTCCCGGCGCCCTGGAACCCTTCCGGGCCGATTCCGGCACCCAGGCCGGCGCTCGAACCGAACGCCCAGGCCGGCACCTGGGCTGGCGGCCGAGCCGGATCCAGCGCTGGCGTCGGCTCTGGCCGTCGCCGGAAAAATTGAATTCCGAGGCCGCGCTAACAAAACTCATCCAAACAGATATTTCGAAAGTGCATCATTTCTGCTCCCGGCGCTCGGAGGCTTCTGCGTCTCAAGGAGAGGTGGAGCAGACATTAAAGGAGGTAAAAGCAAGCGCACGAACGCTATGGGCGCGCGATGCGCTGCCACAAGCCAGCTTCCCGCAAGATCGGTCCAGAGTGGGGGGGGACGGAGCTGGGCGGGTGATGGGCCACCAGAGCACTGCTCCAGCCTTCCCTCAGCCCTGGGTCTGCTGACCACACAGGAGCACGGCAGACCACGCAGGAGCGCGGCAAACCACAAAGGAGCAAGGCAGACCCCAAATGAGCACGGCAGTCCACACGTTCGCACGGCAGACCGCACATGAGCACGGCAGACCGCACATGAGCACGGCAGACCAAGAAGGAGCACGGCAGACCACACAGGAGCACGGCAGACCACACAGGAGCACGGCAGACCACACAGGACACGGCAGACCCCACGGGAGCACGGCAGACCACACAGGAGCACGGCACACAAGAGCACGGCAGACCATACAGGAGCACGCCAGACCACACAGGAGCACGGCAGACCACACGTTCGCACGGCAAACTCCACAGGAGCACGGCAGACCCCAAAGGAGCACGGCTGACCACAGGAGCA
>CAUYUJ010005123.1:55145-62645 GCA_963575745.1 Prorocentrum cordatum | reverse complement strand
TGGTGATGGCGATGGTGATCAGGATGGTGATGGTGATTGTGATGATGCGATTGCTGATGCTGATGCGGTTGTCGATGATGGTGCTGTTGATGATGTTGATGATGCTGATGATGATAATGATGATGATGAAAGTGGTGGTGGTGATGGTGATGGCGATGATGATGATGATGCTGCTGCTGATGATGATGATGATGGTGATGCTGATGCTGATGATGATGCTGCTGATGATGCTGCGGATGATGATGGTGATGATGAGGAGGATGAGGATGAGGATGATGATAATGATGATGATGAGGATGATGCTGACGATGATGATGATGATGATGATGATGATGATGATGATGATGATGATGATGGTGGTGATGATGATGATGATGGTGTTGATGATGATGATGGTGGTGATGATGATGATGATGATGATGATGATGATGATGATGATGATGATGCTGATGCTGATGGTGATGGTGATGGTGATGATGGTGATGCTGATGATGATCATGCTGATGATGATGCTGATGATGATGGGGGTGCGTGCACGGACATGATTAGTGGGGAGAGGGGAGCCGCTTCAGGTCTATATCCGAAGCCCCTTTTTGTTTCGAGGGTGACATGCTGGCGCATGCCCCGCCAAACCTCCCAGTGTGGGTGATTCTCTGGTTGCAGCTCGCCCACCTCTGTCAGGAGCACCTCGCGCGCGAGGCCTGGGAACTCGAGCTGGAGTCCGACCGCAATCGGTCGGCACGCGGGCCGCCCCCCGCGCCCGAGCCCGCGCCCGTGGCGGGCTTCGCGGGCGAGCTGCCCACCTGCCCCGCGGCGCCGCCGCTGGTCTGCCCGTCGCCAGCGCCGCACGAGGAGCAGCCGCTGGGGGGTCGGACCGCTGTGGTGGGTGCCGGGCCAGCCGACTGGGGGAGCGCTGAGCCAGGTGAGCTGCAGGCGCCGCCGTGCCGAGGCCGCCGCGGGTGCACAGGCTGGCGGTCGCCCTCGCCCCGCTGCGCCTCGGCGCCGAGGAGCGGGGATACTGGACTAGAGCGGCCGTGGGCTGGCGCGCGAGAGTCAGCTCTTCCGGCGACGACGTGGACCACGAGAGACTGATGATCTGGCCCGCTCGACAAGCGACGGATGATGGTACAGCCGTTGATGAGTCGGTTTGGTGGGTGCTGTCGCCAGACGGGGACCTCTGGAAGGAGCGACTGGGCGGCCTGGACCCAGAGTGCGGACCGAGCGGATCGAGACCTCTTCCCGATGTTGGTTATCCGCCCCTGGGACCCCGACGGCTGTACAAGTTCCGAGACACCCGTCGACCGCATCGTCGCGTTGGCAAGGAGCTGCCGCGACATCGAAGCGGCGGGCGGGCAGGTCGAGCTTGACTGGCCAAGGCACATCGTGGACTCCTCTAGCCATCGGGCGGACCTTCGTCGGGCACTGCGCGAGCCTCGCGATGACGGAGGAGTGGTTGTTCCAGGAGGGCTTCCCGAGGACTCCATTTGGGTGCTGATGGAGCCAGGAGGTTGCCAGACCATCGCGGAGGAGGCGCGCATGACCGTCGGCGACGTGGGTCAGGGCGCGAACGGGCTGGAGGTGTTCGACTCGGAGGTGCGTCGGGTAGCCCGCGTGTCGCTGGCGGACGTGCCTCGGAGAGCCAGCGAGCAGATAGCCCGATTGCAGCGAGCTCTGGGCACGGCTACCCCGTTCGGTGACACCGCCGTGGAGGATCGTGTGAAGGACCGCCTGGGCCTAGGATCGATGGAGAAGCCTGAGGACACCCAGGAGCGCCGTGACCAGGGCACACGTCCCGTCGATGACATCAGGACGCTGGTAGAGGACTTTGATGGCCACGGAGAGCACCACAAGGAGTGGCGGAGCGTGGTGAGCGATATCACGGCCGAGTCTTTTGCTGACGACCCGATTGAGCGGTGTACCTCGTCAAGGCCATGGGGCCATGTGCAGGAGCGGAGGAGATCCAATGCGGTGGCTGGCCGAGTGGAGTCGGGGGCACAGAGTGGAGCGCCAGGACATAATCTACCACGAGCTGGAAATCCTTTGCCACGCCATGCAGCTGGCGGGCCGCTACGATCAGCTGAACCTGGGCGCGTTGCGATCGAGGGAGCTGCTCGCGAGAGAGATTCAGGTGATTACAGACGCCCATTAGGTGCCAGGCGCCCCAGCGAATTGGTGCATGGCTTGCTACCTCAAGGGGGAGACAGGACCTGGCGATGCGGTTGCTCCAGAGCTGCGGAGTTTTGGGGCGAAGCGGGCGAAGGAGGACACCGAGTTCCTGAGTGCGCGGGCGCGGGGCTTGACGGGCGCCACCGGGGACCCGGAAGGAGAAGGGAAGGGCGACGAGGAGAAGCAGTCAAATAACCTGAAGGGACAGAAGAACCCTCCTGGCGCGGGCGCGTCGGGGGGAGGCAAATGACGCCTGAGCCCTTCGCCACTGGACTCGGTCTTGCCAGCGGCATCACTTCAGAAGGACGTCCTGGCCTGCCACCCAGGGATGGGGCTCGCGACATCTTCGCTATTCCGCTGAAGGAGACGTGGGCAGCCCGACAGGCATCAGGCCACAGCGGCAGTCGCACTCGACGACGGCGGCTGCACGATTTACTTGTCAACGAGGCGGTGCAAAGCCTCAACTGGCTGGCAGGGGCTACTGTGGGGTCTTCTACGGATCCGCTGTCGGACATGCACCATCCTGTTCTACAGAGTATCGAAGGGCAGGTGGACGACATCGTGCAGCCGATGCCGGGCATGGTGATGCAACGACCGCATTCAGCCTTGCGAATGTTGATGAGTGGGAGATCGCCATGCCTGGGTGGTCCCCCCGAGGATGCGCTCGCCCCTTACCGACTTGGGCTTCCATCGCTCCCTGATATCATAGATGAGGCGCCTGCGCATCGATAACTTCTGCAGGGGCGAGCGCGCCAGCATGTGGGGGGCAGGGCTAGCGTATGCTGCGAGACCGTGAGTGTGCGCCAGGTGCTGGAACGCCGTCCGCGAGCGCCCGTCAGCGAGCCGACGTTGGAACGGAGCCGACGTATGAAGTGATTTTGCGAGCGACCTCGCCGCGCGCGGGCTGGCGTCGCTCGCGCGCCAGGTCTTGCAGATTGCAGGTATCTTCTTTGCGTGAAAGAGGGGAAGGGAGAGGGCGCGTATGATTCTAGATTGTCGGCGGCGCAATGCGTGGCTGATTGGCCAGCCATCGGTGCAGTTGCTGACGGCCGAGGGTCTGTCGGGTCTCGACTTCGAGGAGCTCGGGGGCGCGAGGGGCCACCTGAGGGCGGCTCAACAGGCAGCGCTCGCGGACGCGAAGTTCCCGGTAGGTGTCGCGGACGTAAGCGACGCGTTCCACCGCGTGCGGCTACCCCCCTGGATGAAACGGCTGGTCGGATTGCCCGCCGCCAAGGCGGGGGGCGTCGGGCTGCGCGGCGCCGTGTTGGGGGGCCAGCGGTTGCAGTTCGACGACCTGGTCTACCCGATCCCTGAGGTGTCACCGATGGGCTGCCCGTGGAGCTTGCGCCCGTGCCAGGGCGCGACCCAGCTCAGATGCCAGTTCGCCTCCACGTTGCGCGACGGCCCCCCCCTGAGCGACTTGGGCATGCCACTGGCGCTGAGGCTCGCGTGCGGGACAGCAGGTGGAGCACTATGCACGCGTGGGCAACGCGGGGGTGATCGGCCAGAACGGGGGGCTCATCAGTCATGGCCTAGACGAGCCGGCGAAGGCGCTCGGAGCGGCAGGGCTGAAGGTCCACGGGCGCAAGGTCTACAGCGACGGGATCAAGGTATTTTTTTTTGGGGGGGGGCGCGCTGGCCGGCCAGAAGTACCAGGCGCGGCCTACGCTGAAGCGGCTCTGGAGGGCGCGGCAGGCAATCGGCGGGGTGCTACGGTTGCGCGCCGTTCGGGGCGACGATCTACGAGTTCTGCTTGGGCATTGCATGTGCTTGGGACTCGCGCGGCTTCCCGTTCTGCGCGCGCTTCATTCGTGCTGCAGATTCGTCGCGAAGATGCAGAAGGAGTCAGGTTTCCTCTGGTCAAGTTGTCGCGAGGAGTTCTCTGCGTTCCGCGGGCTCTTACCGTTGATTGTCTCCGACCGGTGGCTGCCGTATGATCGGTGGGCGCAGTGTTCAGATGCTTCCGAAAGTGGGCATGGAATCGCAGGGGGCCTCTGGGACTTCGAATCTCTCAACGTCGTCGGCCGATGTCGTGAAAGGAGACGGTCCAAGACGGATGGGGGAGTCGAAGCTCGCCGTTCGGCCTTGACGGCCGCGGGTCTCGGGGACTTCTCGACGATGAATGGGGGGGGGGGGGGGGCCGCAGCGCTCGGCGTAGACGGGGGCGAGAAGCTCTTGACGGAATCCACGCTGCCCAAAGGGGGCTACCAGATGGACCTCAACTTCCAAGAGGTTCCCAGTGAGCTCCTATCCCACCAGCTCTGGCGGGACGTAGGACAGGGTCTCTCGCACTCGTTTCGGTTTTACTGTTAAGCAGGTAGTGTTGGTCGACAGTCTCGGAGCGGCCTTAGCTTTTGATTGACGCAGGTGTCGGAGCGTTGCAATGCTGAGACAGATCCGCATGTTCACGGCCTGTCTTTGGAGTCGGAATGCGATGGCACTTGTTCGCTGGATCTTGAGCGAACTGAACGACGGCGACGAGGGGTCGCGGGCCGAGGGCGGCGAGCTTTCGAATATCCTCACGCGTCTAATCCTTGTTTCCCTGCCTGCCTCGTCTCTTCCTCCTGCGCCCCGCCTTGGGGGCGAGGACGAGCATGGACACTTAGCTTTTTCGAACCCCCCTAAGGTCTGCGCACGCCCTTTGAAACCCCGCCGCCGTTGGCGAGAGGAGCTCGAGTCGAATTTCAAGTCTGTCGATTTCTGTGTCAAGAAGACACATTTTCCTGGCGGTGCGTGCACTGACGGCCTTGCTGGGCCGACTGACTGGTTCTTCTGCGCCGTCAGTAGGTATTTTGGCTCAAAGCTGTTTGCATGGGCCAACTACCGCAGTCCCATGTCCCGATCGCAGTGAGAGCTTGCTCCAGCGCTGCGCCCGCAGGGAGGCCTCGACCGAGAGTGCTGACGCGGGCCGCGGCTTCGGGGGCAGCAGGGCGCAGGCGGGCGCAAACTTCGCCAGGGCCGAGGGACAGCGAGGCGGCCGCTGCCCCACCAGTGAGCCTCGAGGCGGCATCGGTGCCCGAGGCTGCCGGCACCCGAAGGCGCGTCACTGGGAAGCGGGCTCGATCAGCCGAGGCGGGCTCGAGCGGCACTATATGCGAGTTAGAGGCCGCCAACGCGGCCAAGCGCCAGCGGGCGCTGTCGAGACGGGCGAAGCGGAGACATCTGGCGGTCGCCCGAGCGATGGAGAATGGGGCGCTGATCGACCGCCACCTGGAGTCGAGCGCGGTGACGCGACGCGCGCAGGCCCAGTACCATCGGATGCTCGAGCAGGTGAAGGAGAGATGTGGCCGCCAGGACTTATCCGAGCTGCTTTCGGAGACGATGGACGCTTGCCTGGTTCATTACTTCACCTCGCTGTGCCTGCAGGGCGAGCAGGCGCCCACGGGCATGTATGTGGCGGCGGCAGTGAACCACTTGTACCCGAAGTATGGGCGACTGGGGGCGGGGTCTTTGCCGCGCAGGTGGAAGGCTCTCAAGGGATGGAAGAAGTTGACGCCTGGCTGAGCGCCCCGGAGACATCGCGAAGCCGTGCGCTGGGGGCCGCCGCCGGGGATTGCTCATGCACCCGCAGGAACGGGCAACCCCAGACAAGTTTTGGGAGCTCGACCTGAGCGTGAAGCTGGACTCGACGTGGTTGTCCTGGCTCGGACCTGTGCTGGAGGAGCTGCAGAGCATGAACCCCAGCAGACAGCGTGGCGTTTCGACTACCCCATGCTCCTGCGACAGATGAAGGACGCGTGCGATGTGCTTCAGCTGCGGCGGATCACGCCATGCCAGGCGCGGCACCCTGGAGCGAGCATCGACCCCGCCAGTGGCGAACGCAGCCAGGCGGAAATGCAGCGCCGACGAGGATGGTGGCAGCTGAAAAATGACCAGGCACGAGGAGAGCGCTCGGCTGGGTCATCGGACGCAGACCCACAGCCCGACACTGCTGGCCTACGGCGAGCAATGCCTGCGCGAGCTGGAGCCCGCCTTGCTGCGGGTCCGTGCGGCGCCGCTGCCGGGCGGCATCCAGCCCTCGCCGCGCGGAGCAAGGCGCTGCTGATAGGGGACCAGGTGACCACGGTCGGATCAAAGCTGGCCTCATCTGGGCTACCCACCTGGATGTGGCGCGCAGAAAGTCTCGGCGACCAGCGTTTGGGCGCTCCCCTAGAGCAGCGAGTGTTGGGCCACCTGAGGCGAAAGGAAGCTCTTCTTTTGTTTGTCTCGCCCACGCTGCCAGGCGCTAGCAAGGCAAGTGACAACCAATGTAAGCACTGCACAGTGAAGCGGCTTTTTCTGAAATACTGAGTCGTCTAGCCACAATGTGTTGGAAAGCTCGAGTGCCTTATGTTCTTGAGATGCCTCGAGGGAGTCGGGTGTGGTCACATCCTGCTCCTGGCAGTAAAGAAGTGCCCGCCGCGTGCGTTAGGAAATTCACCAGTGACAGATGCATGTTCGGAGCGTCCTGGAGACATCGCTGCACTTTGCCGGGCTTGAGCCTGAAGACCTGGAGGGGCTCAGTCGTGTGTGCCACAGTCGCACAGGAACCTGCGACAACACATGGCTCCCGCACGTGCAGTTGAGAGGCAGGGACAAATACGGCATACTCCGCACAGTTTTCGCCACCAAGAGGCCCGACGTTTTGAACCACGCGCTCGCTCGGTCTCTACTGTCCCTTGCGAGAGCCTCTATTTATAATGTCAACCCTGAATAGGAGGTGTCGGGCCTCGGGTCGAAACCAGTTCGACTGTGCTAGTCTGCGTTTGTTCTTGGGAGGAGGTCGTTTCCTCGTCCCTCGGCTGTGGAGGAGCAGCCCGCGGATCGCAGCGAGCAGTCGTTTCCATAGTTCCACTCTCCGCCGAACGAAACAGCATACCATGGGGGTGCGTGCACGGACATGATTCGTGGGCAGAGGGGTGTCGCTTCAGTTCTATATCCGAAGCCCCTTTTTGGTTCGCCCGCCCACCCTGCCCAGGAAAGGGAGCCTCGGGTCGAAACCAGCTCGACGGTGCTAGTCCGTGCTTGTTCTTAGGAGGAGGCCGTTTCCTTATCCCTTGGCTGTGGAGAGCGCAGCCCGCTGATCGCAGCGAGCAGTCGTTTCCAGAATTCTCCGCCCATCGAAACAGCGTATCATGACGGTGCTGATGAGGATGATGGTGATGATGTTGATGATGATGATGCTGATGCTGATGCTGATGATGATGATGCTGATGATGATGATGATGATGCTGATGATGATGATGATGATGATGATGATGATGATGATGATGATGATGATGATGCTGATGATGCTGATGCTGATGCTGATGCTGGTGATGATGATGATGATGATGATGATGATGATGATGATGA
>CAUYUJ010005123.1:45145-52645 GCA_963575745.1 Prorocentrum cordatum | reverse complement strand
ATGGCGGTCAAATCGAAGGGCTGGCAGTGCGGCTCGTGCGGCTACTACAACTTTGGAGTTCGTGCGAAGTGCAGGGAGGCAGGTTGTACGGGACCGAACCCGCTCCTACCCCACAGTGCTCCTCCTTGGTCTATGCAGCGTCCTCGTGGGAGTTGGGCCACCGGCCCACCTCAGGGGGGCACTCGTGGTGCAGGAGGGCAGGGAGGAGACGGAGGAAATAACTCTAAAGGCAGTCGAAGGCAGGCCTCACTCCCGAGCAGCAGGCACCCTGGCTCGAGATGTCCGAGCCCCAGTTCTTGGCAGCCAGTCAGGCGCTCGACCAGTCATCTAAGGATAGGCTCATCGGGCTCCGCTGGAGGGCTAAGCTGGGGATCACCAATCTCGCGACCGTCAAAGAACTTCGCTCCGCCCAGCCCGAGGTGGATGGCAAAGTTCAGCTTATGTTGGGCGCTCAAGGGGCCCTGGCCAAGAAAGAAAAGAATGCTCGGGAAGCGTTTGAGTTGTTGCACAAGCATCGTCTCAACATCAAGGTTTTGGACAATGAGGTTAAGGCTGCGTTGGGGGAAGCTCGAGTCGCAGCTGCAGGGAAAGTTGGGCTTGGAGCGCCCGCCGCGGTCGTTCCCCCCAGGGAGCGGCAGCCCTGGCAGCGCAGCTCGGCAAGGCGATGGGCGAGATGCCTCTGGGGGGCCTGGGCGCGCTCGAGGGGCCGCTCAAGGCGCTGCTGGCGGCGCTGCGGCCCCCAGAGCCCGCCGCCGCGCCCGTCGCCCCCCCCCCCCCTCCCCCCCCCCCCCCCCGCGGCAGGAGGGGCAGCAGGAGGAGGAGCAGCTGCAGGAGGTGTCCCAGGTCACCCTGGGCCTGATATTCTGGGTACGCTTCCTGGCTCTGCAGCACATATTGAGGCGGTTGGTTCTGATATGGATGGGGGTGATACGCATGATGTGGATGATGCTTCTTGGGCAGACGGTGGAGATCTTCGGCCTTGGGCTCACATCGATGCAGGTGCCAAGCGTGCCATTTGCCAGCGCATCTGGGAAGAGATGGAAGAAGCGTGCGGGGGTGATCCTGAGCGTCTCGCTTCTCTTGCTGAGCTCAGGGCCGCAGTCGCCGAGAAGCCCGAATGTAGTACTTAGCAGGTGGACAGCAGCCACAGCCAATGTCAATGCGTATTCTTCATTGCAGCCACTCTTGGTTCATGATGAGTTCAGGGAAGCTGATGTTGATATGATCCAGGAGACTCATGTGTCAGGCCACCGATGCACGGAGTCTGAGGCTGAGTTAGGCAAGCTTGACTGGTGTGCTCTCTCGTCGCCAGCATCGGAAGTCGTCGAAGGCAGTCAGGGGCATGGCGGGCTGATCATCATGTGTCCTCGTACCCATGGCATTGCGAAGCTGGAGACTGTGTCGCCGGAGATCCTGATCCCAGGAAGGGCCGCCACGTTGTGCCATTCAGGTTTCGCCAAGCGCGGCATCCTCATAGTGAAGGTGTACCTCATCAGTGGCGAAGGCATGGGCCATCGCAACTTCCAGATATTGATGAGTGTGGCGGAGCGGCTGCGAGGTGTGAACACGCCATACATCATCGGGGGTGACTTTGATTGTGCGCCAGGTCTGGTACGTGAGTCGAGCATTTTGAAGCACTTGATGCTGATGTGCCTCATCCTGATGTCGCCACGTTCTCGAGCGGACGTATGCTGGATTTCTTCGTTGAGTCGCGTCAGCTCGTTGTTGAGAGGGTCACGGCTTTGGTCGGCGTTCAGATCAGCACCTTCCCCCATGCGCCCGTGCGTCTGCATTTTTCTGGAGGGGCGGTTCGACCGCGCGCGCATCGTGCCAGTGCCTCGCGCCTTTCCTGCGGGGCGCCTTATTGATTGCCAGCGGTGTGAGCACGAGCAAGGATGGAGGCCCGGGAGTGCGCGCGTCGAATCTCTTCTCCGCCCTGGCGCCGACGGTCCAACCGTTGAGCGCGCAGGGGGGCGCGGGGGCAGCGGGCAGAAGCGTCAGGAACTCACTGGTGAATGGGGCGCGTTCATCCAGCAGGCCGAGGTCGAGCTATGCGATGTATATGACGTGGGCAACGACGCTCACAAGTTTCAAGGTCGCGACCAGCCTCTGCGTACCAGGCGGGCGTCTGCGATGGCACCGAAGGTGCCCAAGTTCCCCAGGGCGTCGCCTGAAGCTCTCTGGTTGCGTGCCGTTTCTGCCAGTCTGGTTTTCGCCACTCGATTCGCGCGGCCGCTCGCGCGCGTCGCTGCGCTGCGGGCCTTAGCGCGGAGGCAGGGGGATTCGCCAGCCAGCGTTCAGACAGGTTCAAGGGCCAGCCTGTGAATGGTGGGCCTCTTCCCAGACCTTCGAGGCGGATTCTTGGGATTGTAGCATTCTGGAGGCATTGGCTCGCATTGCCATAGAAGCGGCCATCCAGATTGCCAAACAGGATGAAAAGCTACGACGAGTGAAGCTCCGTAAATGGGTTGATGAGCAAGCGGCTGGGGCTGGATTGCCCCACGAGATCACCCAGATCCCGACGGGTTTCAGCGACGCTGGCACTGAGTCCCTCTCTCGGCCCCGAGACCGACAGCAGCAGGTGGATATGATCCAGGAGGAATGGAGCAGGTGGTGGAGGGTTGGAGAGTGGCATCGCGGCCTCGCTTGGCCTGGGGATCTGGGAGTGCGTCCTGGGCGTCGTTGAACACCTCCGCAAAGTGCTGAAAACCTTCCCCATGCACTTGTATGAGTTTCTGTGTGCTGAGGCCGCAGCAGATGAACATGTGGTGCGACCCGGCCCTGGCAGTTCCTGGACGTGCTGGCGGCGGTCGAGGCGTCGGCCGAGTGGCCGAAGATTGCTTCCTGGATCGCCTTCCTGTCCAAGCGCCTGGGCGGCGCGAGCCCCATTGCGCTAATTCACATCCTCGCTCGCATCCAGGCGCGACTGCGCCGACCGATTGTTCGAGGGTGGGGGGCCCGCAATGATCGATCGTACTTCTGGGCCTCCAAAGGGAGATCGCGCGATCGCGCCGTCTGGCAACAGACGGCCTGGTCGGAGTATGTCACCACTAAGGCTAAAGGATCAGCTAAGGGTATTCGGGTCTCTGGCATAGTCCTCTTGGACTGGATGAAAGCATTCGAGCACGTGGAACATCGCTGGCTCTTAGATGCTGCCGCGGCTACGGGATTCCCGCTCTGGCAACTGAGACTGAATATCGAGCTGCACCGTGCTGTGCGATTGTGTTGTCTAGGACAAGTTGCGTCGTCGCCCGTGGAAGTCGAGCAGGCGGTTCTCCCTGGCGGCGGCCGGGCAACGTGCATACTCGAGCTCATTTTGATTCGGCCTCTCGATTCTGTGCATCGTTGGCGCCGCGCGGTCGTTCCCACCATCGTCGTTGACGAATTGTTGCTGCATCGGATTGGCGCGCAGCCGAGAGTCGTGCGAGAGTTGGTCCAGGTCCCGCTTGAGTTGCAGGCAGCGCTCGCTGCGGTGGATCTGCGCGTGCATGTGGATAAGCCGAGAGTGCTATGCAATGCGCAGTGTGTGAGGGATGAGATTGCGCGACGTTTGCACGCTAAGATGGGTACGGAAGCTGCGCAGCAGAAGCGGAACCTTGGGATCGATTTTCCTGTGGGCGGAGAGTTGGGCATGCTGTGCGTAAGGAACGTCTTCGGGGTGCACGAGCGCGTCTATGTCGCATGGGTCCCATCCGCACTGGGAAAAAAGAAGCGGCTGGCTGTTCGAAAGGTTGCGCGCTCTGGGCTAGAGGCGAGCATGACGCATGGCATGAATGCCGCATGATGTTCCACATCTAACCTTGAGACCATGCGCAGCACGGCCTTTTTTGTCGCACGGGTGCCGCGGCAGGCAAATCACGTACGCTAGCTTTGATGTGCGAGAAGGATGCAGGTCCAATCCTCCGCGCCACGCTCTTGTCTGTCCTCGCGCTCTGCCGAGCTACATGGGAGGGGTGGCTGCCGAGGCATGTGGCGCGGGTGGGATTGGAAGGTGCTGCGGCCGTCGCCGTGTGGACCCAAGTGTCTGGTCCGTTTGGTGCGCGTCGGCTCTCGCTGGCACGAGTTGGGCGGTCAGTGCGCTCCGATGTTTTGCTTGACCACCCGCGACGGCTTCGATTTAGATGTATCTGAGCTGTGCCCCCGAGTGATTCGCCACCATCTGGTGCAAGCTGCCACGGCCCGGCAATGGCGACAGGTGGTGAAGCACGAAGACTTGAAACATCTCGAGCCTGAGCCGTTTGGTTGCCCCTGGTCCAGGCGATCTCTGGCGGGCGGCCTCGGTGCGGGGAAAATCGTGACCCCCCGACCCTGGGGCCCGAGGCTCGTCCGTATTTGAAGTCGCGCATAGTGAACGGCCAACATGGCTAGAAAGTTTGAGGCGCGAAAGGCCACGAACAAAGAGTGCTTGGAGTGCAGGCGACCTGGCATGTTGGCGCACAGGCATGTTGAGTGCGAGTTGTGCCGTGAGCTGCCGTGCCCCAGTGCGTTTGGCCCGCTGGTCCAGGCTCAGGACAGGCCCCAGGTCCGTGCGCTGCTGGAAAGGGCGCTTTGGCCCATCCCTCGGACCTCGTGAAGGGCCCCTACCCAGGACGCCGCGGCATGGCATAGGCACGCGGGCCCCGGGGCTTCGATCGCCAAGAAAGTTGTTATGGACGCGCGGGCGTTTGATAGTCAGTGGGTTCTCTATGTTGTACAGGCTGGGCTGTTGTCACCTTAGGTGGCCAAGAGCCGCTCGGGGTCGACGATGTCGCCGGCTGCGCTTGCTCGCATGCTGCGTATGATGTCGACGGGGCCGAGCTAGAGGCACTGTTTTTTCTGGTTCAGAATGCTGCGCCGCCGATTGCGGCCGCCACCGATTCCGATTTTATGTTCCGTGGGGTGACACAGCGAGGAAAGGGGGCCGCCACGGCCCACTCCCCGGCCTGGGCTTGTCGGTGGCGCGTCTTCTGGAGGACCCTGGAGGATTTCGGAGGACTCGGCGTCAAAGGATTGTTGGTGCGCAAGATTTAGAGTCATTGCGCGATGTATGATGTTGCTCCAGGACGGATTTCCCGTTGAGATAGATTCGGAAATGTCCAGGCCGACGTTTGGGCCAAGTTTGGAGGTCAGCTCGCACGTGCGCCCGCTGAATATCGGAGGAGGTTGGCGCGCACGTGGATGCGCGCGACACGTCACACGTTGCGCGCCGTATGCGTGTGTACATGCCTCCTCCCCTTGTGGTCGTGCCCACTCAGTTGATGCATGCTTTTAAGGGGCCTGCCGACAGGCCCAGGTGTGCGCGCTGCCGTGCCTTGGCCCCCGCGACGCAGACCTGCCCAGGGTCGATCGCGTCGCGTGCGCGTGATACCAATGAGCGGTTGTAACAGCAGGGCCTGGAAACACATCGTTTAGTTGTTTTTCGGGTCGAGGAATCCCTGCAGGCGGTGGCCCACCCTGTGGTTGCGTGCGTGCATTGTGGTGCTCACAGCGCTAAGCAACTCAAGGGGTTCCTCACCCCCTGTGGCATGCCTGGCGAGTGGGGCAGGAAGGCCGTCCGAAGAATGAACCAATGCTACCTGCCAGGAATGGCTGGGAAAGTCAAAGTCCCAGCCGTGTTCGCCCCTCTGGAGTAGGGACTTCCCGCGTGGACAGTTGTGCCCTCAGAGGGGGGCCCCACGGCATCGGGAAGAGGAGGAGGAGGAGGAGAAAGAGGAGGGAGGTGGGAGGAGGGAGGAGGAGGAGGTGGAGGAGGAGTCCAACTGGACATCGAGCCGATAGCGATAGCGATAGGTGGAGGAGGAGGAGGAGGAGGATCAGGGGAGGGCTTGGGCCCCCCTCGCGCCGCCCCCAGGACGCCGCGGCCAGCGCGCCCGCGCCGAGGCACCACGCCGCCACGGGCGGCCCCGCCGGCGCGGCGCTGGCAGCCCGCAGCGCGGAGGGGGGCCGCGCGGGGGCCAACGCCCTGCAAACGGGGCGTTGGCAAACGGGGCGGTAGCTAAGGGGCCTCTTCAAGCAAGAGCGGGGCGACAGGGCATTTATACTTCGCGTTCGTGCGTGATATATGGGGGGCGACAAAAACGTCGAAACATGGGGGACGGCAAAAACGACAAAAGGCTAAGGGGCCTCTTCAGGTTTGGACGCCCCCAATGGGTACGGAAAGAATAGGTACAATGCCCAACAACAAATCTTATCCCTAATCAACAGCGGCCGCTGTTGGGCAGGCGGCCTTCTGTCTCAAATGGGCACAGGCCGCGGCGACACCGACAGCGAGTCCTGTTCAAAATTAACAGGAACTGCTGTTGGGCATTGTGCCCATTCTTTCCGTACCAATTTCGATCGGGCCTCTTCAAGCAAGAACGGGGCGACAGGGCATTGACCTCGCATTCGTGCGTGATACACGGGGACGGCAAAAACGTCGACGCATCGTCAGGACTCCGGGCGGGGGGATCCACCTCGCGCTCGTGCGCGGCGAGTCCGCTTTTTGGAAAACGCCCCTGAGAGCGCACCCTTGGCTACTGGCCCGTCTGCCAACGCCTTGTTTGTAAGGGCTTGGGGGGTGGGGGGGCCTCCGCCGCCGCGAGGGCAGCCCAGACGTGCCCGCATCGCGAAGACATCGGGACGGGCGGTGTGCCCCGAGATCCTGGCGCTGCACTCCTGTCACAGCGGGCGTCCTCGCTCCACGTCGGACCCCGGGGCCCTCGCAGTGGAGCTCGGCGTCCTCGTCCTCGTCGTCATCCTCGTCGTCGTCGTCGTCGTCGTCGCCGCCGCCACCGTCGTCGTCGTCGTCGTCGTCGCCGCCGCCACCGCCGCCGTCGCTCGAAAAATGACGCGGAAAGACGGGGTCCCAGGCTCCGGGCTTGATTTTCTGCGATGTTGCAATTTTATGGCGACGTTGGATCTCAGGGTGCTCCTACACGCCAGTCGTTGAGAGCAGGAGTTGCAGGATTCTCAGATCCCAATCTGCTTCAAACGCCCTCCAATTTCAATGGTCGATGTGCTTCTGCTATGTTTTGTCATTCTTTGGGTCGGCTGAACCCAATCCACTTGAACCGTCTTCCTCTTTCATTTGTTTACCTACCTCCTCCGACGGATGTGTACTTCCGGCCTCCGGCCTGCCGTCTCTGAGGCGGGAGTGTCTGCCCTCTCCGGCTGCATCTTTTTTGTGTGCACTCCCGACGCATTTCCGAAGTCGGAGGATCGACCAAAGCATGGCGGATCCGCAGTCAGGGCAGACTGGTTTTTGGAAATCATAAAACCCAGAAGTCATGTCTGAATTGAAAAAAATGATTTGCCCTCCAAAAAGAGCAATTCAGAAAACGCGTCGAGGAAAAACAGAAAGCACGACGCGAGGTTCTGACAGTCTTCGGCCGGCCGTGGGCCCTCGCCGGGCCAAAAGGGCCGTCGGAGAACGACTCGCGCTGGCCAGCCCAGCCCAAGGGGAACGGGCCGGGACTCAGCGGCACCGTAACAATGCTCACTGCGTAACGGGCGCTTTGGAAACCTGCCGAGAGAGCGTTGCCG